>CM046372.1:9463072-9505712 GCA_025413025.1 Ficus hispida | reverse complement strand
TTCTTAACAACTTTTATGTTTTAAGTTTTGCCAAATTCGGCCTCTAAGGGCCTAAAAATCGCTTTTTCCCGAAAACTGACCAGTTTTTCCCGAAAACTGGCAGATTTGTTCTTAACTTGGTTTTACGTCCTATTACGTGCATACTACCTCAACCGAACATGCGGGAGCCTAGACAGCACACATGCAGCGTTTTCTAACGTCCCACATGAACAATCATGCCACTCAAATGCACCCATGCAAACCAAAAACCGAACTGCCTAGCCTAGGTTTGCATGGTTCTAGGTTGTCTCACCATTCCATAATTGAAACTAACAACCTAGCATGTAATTCTAGAACCGGCTTACACATAAAACAGGGGACATACAATTCATCATCCATCTAACATTCAAACAAGCATAAACATAACCAATCAAAGCCATTAAACCAAACCACCATTAATACCTAATCAAGCACAACCCTAAAATCCTAACTTTGGGCACAAAATAAATTGAGCTTATGCTCTTACAATTTCAACTTGAAATACATGTAAATTTCAAATTGAATGCTTAATTGAAAGAGATTAAGGTCTAGAATGGTTTACCTTGGTTTATCTCCGAAAATTGGCTAGGGTTTGGCTCACAAAATTTTCCTCCTAGGACACCACCCAAGGCCGGTTTTGTTGCACCAATTGGCACCAAAATTGGCTGATTCTTGGTGGCTGCTTGCACCTAAACTAAACACTCTTAAATCCAAATTTTATCACTCACTCACTCCCCCTTGCAGCTGGCTGTTGGCCCCAAAAATGGGCACCAAAAATTTCGAAAACCTAACTTGAAGCCACTAGAGAAAAACCGACTACCCTAGCACTAAAACCCCTAAGTTTTCCGAATTTTTCTTTGCTCTTTCTCACCCTTGGAAGTCCGGATTTCTTGAGAGAGAAAATGGCAAGAGTTTGGCTAGTTTTCACCAATTTTTGGCTCAAAATCCGCCCACCCCCTTGGCCTATTTATAGGTGAAAAAAATGGGTTTCTTTGCAATTATTCTTGGTTCAACTTTGCTCAAAAATCCTTGGAATAAAAATAATTGCACAAAATTTTACCAAAGAACCCTCCAAGTGGCCGGCCATCCTTGTGCTAGGTGTCATGGTGTGATTGTTTCCACCATTTATGATGTCATAAATCAAAAAATGGGATGATGTCATAAATCCAAGGTGAGGTGATGTCATCTTAAAGCCTTGTTTGGCTTGTTCTTTAATGTAGTCCACTTTAAATCCAACACAGATATTTCTAATACTGTGTTCACTAATAGACAGTACAATTTAATACTGTTATACCGAATTGCAGTCCAAAATTTATCTGTGTATAGTTGGACTGTATAAAGATTTTTCTTTTTATTTAAAGCTATTTGGCCTTTAATATCCTATTTTAGGTGCTTGATTTTTCTATGGTGGTTTTAAAACTTAATTTTGCTATCTTGTCTGTAAAGACAGTTTTCGCAGTATATTTCTCACACTGATTATCATATAACATTACCGTCTTAGGTTTGACCATTCTGGTCAACCTCTGACTTGTTCCGATCAAATTTTGACTATCATGAATTCATGAAATTTCGTCATACCTTTTTACTTAAAAGGCCTATCATGAAGTCTCGTAATTAATTTACCGATAACTCAATCATATACTGATAAAATCATGAATTTTGTATTAATATTCATAATTTTCATAAAATTGCACATAAACACATAATACGAACTATAAATTTCTTATTTACAAGAAAATTGTGAGTTCGTGAAAATTTCGATTATTACAGTTCAGGAGCCTTCAATCTACCTTGAGTGATTGAGGGTCCCTCCACCTCGCTTAGACCGCATGCAACTGGCTGTTGTGGTTCCGGCTTGGATAAGAAGGGTTCTGGCCCTGATTGTTTAAGGTGCAGTTCCTCGCATAATGCCCTTCCTTGCCACATAGGAAGCAAGCATTAGATCCCATTCTGCAAACTCCCGGGTGTTTCTTTCCACATTTAGCGCACACCGGGTACTCAGCAGTGTTTCCCTCATTTCCTCTAAAGTTCTTCTTCTGAGGGAAATTCCTTTGTGGATCTTGACCAGAAAAATTTCCCTTCCTCTTGTTCCTCACAAAAGATTTGGAACCTTGGGCAGGGCTATTCATCGGGCCTCTCTGGGTTGCTTCAAGTGCTTGCCGGGGCTGCGTGGGCTTCACCACGACTTTCTCCTCTTTCCTCGCCTTGAAAATCTGAGCCCTTACTTTCCTATCCTGGTTAATCCAATACTCAGCTCTTATGGCCCGACTCACACAGTCGGATACCAGGGTAGATGTAACACCCCGAACCGTCACGCGTAGGGGCGTCCTACTGCGCAGACGTGGGCCGTTACCTTACTTACTTACTTTAAAAAGCTTTTAACTTGCGGAAAATTCGGAGTAAAATTTTTTTTTTCTTTTCTTACTCTGAACATAACTTATTCTCATACATAATCATATGTACTCACTCGAGTACCAAGCTTTCATACTCATATCGAAAGCTAACATATTCATATCGTGGACCAAACCCAACCTAGTGTGGGTCGGTACAACACGAGGCAACTTGCTTGCCATCATCCTAGAAAACCATTCCATAATTTGTTCTTGAAAACAATTTCTTAAAAATAGTTCTCTTCTTAAAAACAGTTTCTTGTCCATACTATCACATAACATAAAACACATCTTTCAAATGTATTTTTCAAAACATATTTTACATAGCGTAAATTCAAATCCCGTGGCAGTGTCCATCCCACATTTCACAGTCTGTAGCGCCAGCCTTCACAGTCTTGCATCAAGGATTGCCAGTAGGTAGCTAACCTACAGCATGAACGTAAGTAGTGAGCTTAAGCCCAGTAAGCACAACGTTCAATCCGCAAAAACACTTTCATAAAAGAATGCATGAACCAATTATGCTTTCTTGTAAATCAATTAAACTTTTCTAAGATTATCTTGATTTCTGTTTACTTAAAGCTTACATGTCATGTGTGCACGTATCGTGGTCCATAGCTATGGAGTGGTTGGAGGCAGGCAATCCAATCCAACTCAAACCATGAAACAAACTGTTTAACATGGAGTAATTGGGGCAGCCAATCCAATTCAACCCAAACCATAGACTAAACCGTTTAAACCCGCCTTTATGGCAAGTCGGTACGACACAATGACCTTAGCTTGTCTTAAATTATATTCTTACCATGTAATTAAATATTAGTGATCATGTTACGTGATATCACTATATTAAACGTATAACATAACTTAACATCAGCCATAACATAAACATCGTAACATGAACCTCATAACATAGCATCCTATTATCATAACATAACCTCATAACATGGCATCATAGCATAACCATAACCTCATAACATGGCATCATAGCATAACCATAACCTCATAACATGGCATCATAGCATCATAACATAACTTCATACCATAACATCATAACATAAATCTCATACCATAACATCATAGCATAAACTTCATAACATAGTATCATATGTATCATAACATAAATCATACGTATCAACGTATGAAAAACATGTTTTAAAAACATTTTGCCCATGCTGTAGGCGGAGTTGTACTTACCTTTAGTCCTATGCTCTTGGTTTATCGTCCAAACGTGGCACGACAACAGTTCCTACTCCTGTTTCCAAACAGGACGTAAGATAAGAGCCATACACATTCTTGCTTACAATAAATCATAATCGTTAAATGTTGGTGTCCTAACCAACATTTATGAGTAGCCTTAGTTATATTATATGTTGGTGTCCTAACCAACACATGCAATCGTTTCTAACGTTCCATTCCATCCATCACATAATCATACAATCGTTCTAAATTCTATGGGAACATACAACAAACATGTGATAGGCAAACTCAAAAACCCATAAACATGCATCAAAAATATAAACTAGAGACCACCACCTAATCAAGCATAATCAAGCAAACTTAATCTAGAGCATAGACATAAATAGGTGAGCTTATGCTCTTACAATCAAACTCGGAAAATACACTTAAATTTCCCAAATTTAAAGCTTAAACGAAAAGCTTAAGATCAACGGATATTACCTCGATGCACACAAGGCTAGGCTAGGAGATTGGTTCATTTTTTTCTGCCCTTTCTCCTTGGCTGCCTATAGCCGGTTTTGCTCCTCTAATTAGGACCAAAACTTGTTGGTCATTGGGTGGTTCTTTCTACAAAAATCCGGCTGTCCTAAACCCATTTTTTCTGCACTTTTCTTTTCTTTCTCTTCCTCTCCCATGGCCGGCCACTTGGCCTCCAATGGGTACCAAAGTTTTTCTCAACTTTTTCTTATGGTTCTAGCTAGAAAACCGACCACTCAAGCTCACTTTTCTCTTTGGTTTTCAGCTTTTTCTTTCTTTCCTTTCTTCTCTATGGCTCGGCCTTTAGGGTGTGTGGGTGAGGGAAAATTTTGCCATAGCTTGGCTAAGCTACAAGACTTGCTCCAAAATTTGTGAACCAACACCACCTATTTATAGGTGAAGAACAAGGTTTCTAGAATTGCATAAAAGGGCCTAAGAGCAAAATATTTGCTCATTGGACCACCTAGGTGGCCGGCCATTACTCTTCCTTGGTGGGCAAGTTTGCTTGCTCACCAAGCTTTGCTTACCTCACCAATGACATCACTTGGATGACATCACCTTGATGACATCACATTGATGACATCATCAAGCCAAATGCTTGCTCTACAAGCACAAGGAAAACGACCATGCATGCATGTGGAAGCCAACCAACAACTTGTTCTCCAAGCCACTAAAATCCGGCCATTTGGAAGCCTTGGTGGGCAAGTTTGCTTGCTCACCAAGTTTGGCTTGCATCACCCTCGTGATATCATCCGCTTACGTCACGTTGATGACATCATCTTGATGACATCACCAAGCCATTTGCTTGCTCTCCAAGCATTCAAAGAACCGGCCATTTAGTGTGGAAAATCAACAAATATCTTCCAAGCTTATCTTTTCATTCTAATCTTATTCTTAATTCCTTGTTCCATTGCAACTAGGCTTGTAACCAATTTTTGGCCTAGTTGGAATCTTAGTTAGGAATATCCACTATTCCATAATTACATACTAATCCATCCTTACTAACTTTTCTAAAATTACACTTTGGCCCCTACGGACAAAATATTTACAATTTAGTCCCTGTGGGTCGCCAACTATGGCGGAGCCACTTGGCTTCCCTTTCGTGCATAATTATTCACTGGACACTAAAAATCCAATAATCGTAATCCTGCAGTCCATCTCCTTACTAACTTACATAATATCAATACTGTTTTTCACCAAAACAGTATTGTCATACTGGACTACAGTCCAGAATTCATTTGCATAATAATTGGACTGCATATCGGATTTCTTAGGACTTAAAACTATTTAGCCCTTATCGCTCTAAAAATTGTGCTTGATTTTTCTACGGTGGTCTCATAGCTTATTCTTACTTATATGTTCGTAATGACGATTTTCTACAGTATAATTTTCATTCTGATTAATCCTACTGCAGTACCGTCTCAGTCAAACATAAAGTCAACCTGGTCAACTTTGACCGGCATAAAATCATAAATCACCATTTTGCCATTTTTCCTAAAAAGGCCACATGTTTGACTTAAGCAAACTATTGTTGAGTCTCGTAGCTAATTAAACGAGAACTCACATATAAATTGATATTCTGCTCAGATCATGAGCTTCATATCCACATACAAGTTTCAAACTTGGGATTTTCCTTGTCTAAAAGGAAATCGTAGTTTCATCGAAATTTCGGGTATTACATTCTACCCTCCTTAAAGAAATTTTCGTCCTCGAAAATTCGAATACTTCTAAGTGCTTTTCTTAAAATTCACCATAATTCCATAATGGTTTGCTCATGTTCCCATTTTACACTTTTAATGGGATCATATCTCTTATATAGCACCATAATCTTACTTTCATATACTATTATCATACTTTCATACTTCATACTATCTTACTTTCATACATTCATGCTTACATACTTACATACTTTCGTGCTTACATACTTACATACTTTCATGCTTACATACTTACATACTTACATGCTATCATATTCTCCTTTCATATTGCATCACAAGAACTATTTTCATAAAAATTTGAGCAAGTATATCATATAACTTGCCTTGTTTGAAAAACATTTCTTATCATATAACTTTTCACACATGAAAAGCGTTTCATACTAAATTTTTTTTTTCCACACTTGGAAAACATATCTTAAAATAGCTTCTTTCTTGAACCTTGGTCTTATGCTATTAGACCCCTTTAGTTTTCATAATGGCCCCTTTCTTGGAACTCATCCCGTTCTTGGAACTTGTCCCTCAAGGATTCGGCCTATGACCCCTATCTTGGGACTTGTCCCTCAAGGATTCGGTCATTTTACGAACATAACAGTTCCTATCTTGGAACCTTGTTCATAACAGCCCCTATCTTGGGACTTGTCCCTCAAGGATTCGGCTGTATTTTATAAAAGGAGGGGTTCTTTTGAGCATGATCTCAAGATTTAAGCATCTTTTATAAAAATATTTCCTTTGAATTCTTTCAAAGTCCATAATTGAAGAACATAATATCGTTCGAGTGATGCAATAGAAGGTATACTTATATCATATTGCCTAGCTGCTTGCTAGATGGTAGAAGCTTCTCTCATTGCTTCTAACTTTTCCTTCACGGAACTAGATCATAATCCTTAGGGATGTCTAAAAATTCCCATTTATTACATAATTTCCCTTCCTGAGGGACCATATTCTCAAATTCATCGTCATACTGATAGCCATCATTCAGCTTATTCTTTGTGCATTGCCTTGATATTACCACCAATCAAGGCACTACCAAACATCTTTTCATACCTATTATCATTTTTTATGGAAGCATAAGTTTCACAATCACGAAACTTAAGTTCTATAGCATCTATCTTATTTCTTAAAGTGAAAATTTCCAGATTATCACCCTACTGAGGTAAGGCGATAGGCTATCTGATCTCGACGCCTATTTATCTCTTATTGCTATTCTAGCATTTATCATCATGACTTGGCTATCATAGTTGCAAGATGAGGCTCTTGCAGAAATTTGGTTTGGTTGCACCAGCAACGAACCAGCTTCTAATTTCTAATTCTTGACATATCTAACATTCATCTCTTCATTCATATCTTAGTATGACGATGAATAGCATACCCTATCCGCCATAACTTATCATATCGTAATAGAGATTCTGTAACGCCCCGAACCGTCACGCGTAGGGGCGTCCTACTGCGCAGACGTGGGCCGTTACCTTACTTACTTACTTTAAAAAGCTTTTAACTTGCGGAAAATTCGGAGTAAAATTTTTTTTCTTTTCTTTTCTTACTCTGAACATAACTTATTCTCATACATAATCATATGTACTCACTCGAGTACCAAGCTTTCATACTCATATCGAAAGCTAACATATTCATATCGTGGACCAAACCCAACCTAGTGTGGGTCGGTACAACACGAGGCAACTTGTTGCCATCATCCTTGAAAACCATTCTTTAACTCGTTCTTGAAAACAATTTCTTAAAAATAGTTTTCTTCTTGAAAACGTTTTCTTATCCATACTCTCACATAACATAAAACACATCTTTCAAATATATTTTTCAAAACATATTTTACATAACATAAATTCAAAACACGTGGCGGTGTCCATCCCACATTTCACAGCCTGTAGCACCAGCCTTCACAGCTTTGCATCACGTATCGCCGGTAGGTTGCTTAACCTACAGCATGAACGTAAGTAATGAGCTAAAGCTCAGTAAGCACAACGTGCAATCCGCAAAACATTTTTCATAAAAGAATGCATGACCCAATTATGCTTTCTTGTGAATCAATTAAACTTTTCTAACATTATCTTGATTCTATTTGCTTATATGTCATGTGTGCACGTATCGTGGTCCATAGCTATGGAGTGGTTGGAGGCAGGCAATCCAATCCAACTCAAACCATGAAACTAACCGTTTAACATGGAGTGATTGGGGCAGCCAATCCAATTCAACCCAAACCATAGACTAAACCGTTTAAACCCGCCATCGTGGCAAGTCGGTACGACACAATGACCTTAGCTTGTCTTAAAATGTATTCTTACCAAGTAATTAAATATTAGTGAACATGCTACGTGATGTCACTATTTTAAACATATAACATAACATAACATAAACCGTAACATAAACTACGTAACATAAATTACCATAGCATAAACCTCGTAACGTAACATCGTATCATCATAACATAAACATCGTATCTTAACCATCATAACATAACATCATACCATAACATCTTAGCATAAACATCATAACATGGCATCATAACATCATAATACGTCATAACATAAACTTCATAACGTAAGTACCATAACATAAATCATGCTTATCAACGTATGAAAATCAAGTTTTAAAAACATTTTGCCCATGCTGTAGGCGGAGTTGTACTTACTTGTCGTCCTATGCTCTTGGTTTATCGTCCAAACGTGGCACGACAACAGTTCCTACTCCTGTTTCCAAACAGGACGTAAGATAAGAGCCATACACATTCTTGCTTACCATAAATCATAATCGTTAAATGTTGGTATCCTAACCAACATTTGTGAGTAGCCTTAGTTATATTATATGTTCCCCTAAAACATCAAATGATAACTTGCTCGGTTACTTACCGTAACCCTAGGGCCCAAGGCCCAACATACTTAAACGATATCTAGTTAGGTTACTTCAGGTAACCTTGGGTACTAAGCCCAATTATACTTAAACAGTATTAGGTTACTAATCTTATTAGGCCCAACCCACAATCTCGGGTATCTCAAGTGGTTACTATGAGTAACCTAACTTATTGGCCCAATAAAATTAGGTAACCTTCCCGGTTACTATTCTATTTGTCCTATAGTTGTTTACCATAGGACCCTGCGTATTTCAATTATTTCTTGACAAACCGTTGTCAAGTTTTTCTTAATGAAAACCGTATTTTCATCAAATCTTAACATTTAAGCAAAGACAGTTAAAACTGTCAAGCTCTGAAAACAATCTTTGAAAACAGTTTCTTAAACTTAGGTTATCAGTGCATGTGTAAGAATTTCCTGCTTATGCACTGTTTTTCTGAAAATCCTGTGCTGAATTTCTGTTTCCTGCACAGTTTTGGGAATCAAATTGTACTTTAAAATCTGTTCGTAATTTGATAAAACTTTCTTCATAAAAGTTGTAGATCTCGGATAATACTACAACTTTCATGTTTTGAGGAAAACCCAGTTCTGCTTAGATTCTTGTCAGTTTTAATTTGAAACTTACTGGACGTGTAGACTAGGTCTGGGCAGATTAGCCTCGGATTTTCGTAAAAACGGAGGCCATTGGAGCCTTATTTTGAAAAACGGCCCGCGTTACCCTCTAGGAAAAATCATTATCTACAACTTTGTAGTTTTGAGTTTCTTCAAATTCGGCCTCTAAGGGCCTCAAATACCATTTCCGGAACGCTGCCCAGTCTTGACCCGAGACTGGCAGTTTCGGTTCATAATCCGTTTCACGTCCTAAAACGCGCACTCTACCTCAACCGACCACAGCGGGAGCCTAAATTCACTCATGCAATCGTTTCTAACGTTCCATTCCACAATCACATAATCATACTTAATCATAAACCTATGGGAACATACAACAAACACATGGTAGGCAATACTCAAAAACTCATAAACATGCATCAAAATGTAAACTAGAGACCACACCCTAATCAAGCATAATCAAGCAAACTAATCTAGAGCATAGACATAAATAGGTGAGCTTACGCTCTTACAATCCGACTGGAAATACACATAAATTTCCAAAGTAAAAGCTTAATTTAAAAGCTTAGGGCCACGGAGATTACCTCGATGCACACAAGGTTAGGCTAGGAGATTGGTTCAATTTTCTGCCCTATCTCCTTGGCTGCCCAATCCGGTTTTGCTCCACAATTGAGCACTAAAACCTATTGGTCATTTGGTGGTTCACCCTACAACATTCGGCTGCCCTAGAACCCAATTTTCTGCATTTTTCTCTTTTCTCTTTCTTTTCCTCCCATGGCCGGCCACTTGGCCTCCATGGGTAACAAATTTTCTCCACTTTTTCTTGTGGTTCTAGCTAGAAAACCACACACTCTAGCTCACTTTTCTCTTCGGTTTTCTTTCTTTTCTTTCTTCTATGGCTCGGCCTCTAGGGTTGAATGTGTGGGAGAATTTTGCCATAGTTTGGCTAAGGCTACAAGACTTGCTCTAAAATTGTGAACTAACATCACCTATTTATAGGTGAAATCCAAGTTTCTACAATTGCATAAAGGGGCCTAAGAGCAAAATATTTGCTCATTGGACCTCCTAGGTGGCCGGCCATTATGGTTCCTTGGTGGGCAAGTTTGCTTGCTCACCAAGTTTTGCTTATGTCACCCATGACATCACTATGATGACATCACCTTGATGACATCACACGCTACATCATCTTGATGACATCATCGCTTACCTCATCTTGATGACATCATCTTGATGACATCACTTGGTGACATCATCAAGCCAAATACTTGTTCAACAAGCACTAAAAAATCCGGCCATAAGGATGCCTTGGTGGGCAAGTTTGCTTGCTCACCAAGTTTTGCTTACATCACCCTCGTGACATCATCCGCTTACATCACGTTGATGACATCATGTTGATGACATCATCTAGCTAAATACTTGCTCACCAAGCCAAGTAAAAATCCGGCCATTTGAATAGAAATCAACCAAAAATCTTTTCAAGCTAATCTTAGCTTAAATCCTTGTTCCAATGTAACTAGGCTTGTAACCAATTCTTGGCCTAGTTGGAACCTTGGTTAGGAAATTCCATAACTCTAGAATTACATACTAATCCATCATTTACTAACTTTTCTAAAATTGCACTTTGGCCCCTACGGACAAAATATTTGCAATTTAGTCCCTGTGGTTGCCAACTATCGGAGCCACTTGCTTCCATTTCGTGCATAATTATTCACTGGATACTAAAAATCCAATAATCATGATCCTGCAATCCATTTCCTTACTAACTTACATAATATCAATACTGTTTTTCACCAAAACAGTATTGTCATACTGGACTACAGTCCAGAATTCATCTGCATAAAAATTGGACTGCGTAACGGATTTTCTTAGGACTTAAAACTATTTAGCCTTCTCATTAATCGCTCTAAAAATTGTGCTTGATTTTCTACGGTGGTCTCATAGCTTATTCTTGCTAAATTGACCGTAATGAAGGTTTTCCGCAGTATAACTCCATACTGCTTTGCCGTATCTCAGCACCTTCATCTATTCGACCTTCCTGGTCAACCTTGACTTTTTCGGTCAAACTTTGACCAACATAAAATCATAAATTACCATTTTGCCCTTTTCCCTCAAAAGGCCATATGCTCGACTTAAGCAAACTATTGTTGAGTCTCGTAGCTAATTAAACGAGAACTCACATATAAACTGATATTCTGCTCAGATCATGAGCTTCATATTCACATACAAGTTTCAAACTTGAAATTTTCCTTGTCTAAAAGGAAATCATAGGTTCATTGAAATTTCGGGTATTACATTCTACCCTCCTTAAAGAAATTTTCGTCCTCGAAAATTCGGATACTTCTAAGTGGCTTTTCTTCAAATCCACTATTGATCCATCGTAACTTATTCATATTCCCATTTTTATACTTTAATGGGAGTATGTCTCTTATCTAGAACCATACTCTTACTTTCATATCATGCTAACATACTTTCATTCATTCTTACTTCATACTATCATACGTTCATACTTACATACGTTCTTACTTACATACGTTCATACTTACATACTTGCATACTTTCTTACATACTTACATACGTATCATGCTATCATCTTCTCGTTCATATTGCATCACAAGAACTATCTTCATAAAATTTGAGCAAGTATATCATATAACTTGCCATGTTCGAAAAAATATTCTTATCATATAACTTTTCGTACATGAAAAGCGTTTCATACTTTAAAATTTTTCCACACTTGGAAAACATATCTTTAAAATAACTTCTTTCTTGAACCTTTACTTATCATAATGGCCCCTTTCTTGGAACTCATCCCATTCTTGGAACTTGTCCCTCAAGGATTCGGCCTATGACCCCTATCTTGGGACTTGTCCCTCAAGGATTCGGTCATTTACTGAACATAACAGCTCCTATCTTGGAACCTTTACTGTTCATAACAGCCCCTATCTTGGAATTCTCCTCAAGGATTCGGCTGTTATTGATCTTTAATGAATCAAATTGCATCTTTTATAAAATTTTTCTTTGAATCTTTCAAAGTCAATAATTGAGGAAACATAATATCGTTCGAGTGATGCAATAACTCTATATCATATCGCTAGCTGCTTGCTAGATAGTAGAAGCTTCTCTCATTGCTTCTAACTTTTCTTCATAACGAAGATCATAATCCTTAGGAATGTCTAAAACTTCCCATTATTTCATAATTTCCCTTACTAAGGGATCATATCCTTAATTTCCTCGTCATAATGATAGCCATTATCCCACTTATTCTTTGCATTGCCTTGATATTACCACCAGTCAAGGCACTACAAACATCTTTCTATACCTATTATCATTCTTATGGAGCATAAGTTTCACAACCACGAAACTTATGTTCTATAGCATCTAGCTTATTTCTTAAAATGGAAACTTCCAGATTATCACCCTACTGAGGTAAGGCGATAGCTATCTGATCTCGAAGCCATTCATTTCTTATTGCTACTCTAGCATTTATCATCATGACTTGGCTATCATAGTTGCAAGATGAGGCTCTTGCAGAAATTGGTTCGGTTGTACCAGCAACGAACCATTTTCTACTTTCTAATTCTAATTCTCAACATGTCTAACACTCATTCTTCATCCATATCTTAACATATCATACTAGAGATTCCTCACGATCTCATCATAGCATATCGTAGGCTCAGCTTATTCCCACGCTTTCGCTGCGCAACTCTGATCCACTGGCAATCATAGCCCATAAACTCATCTGGATAAACGCGCCAAGCTGCAACATAACTGACGTATCGTCTTCATATCGTGCAGCACTCAGCAAATGTAGCCACTTCTTGAGTCCCATCGAAGATGCGTGACTCCATTCCTTCGGATGCTAATAAGTCTTGCGGTCTCTTCAAGTCGTACCCGGGTTTTAAACCAGGTTCAAATCTTTACTATTCTAATACTATGACCTCACATAGCTACTTGTTACTCTAACTAAACTAGAGTAAGAAAACTTACTTGCAAAACTGTGGCTTTGGCGGCAGAACTGTGAAACTGGATGGCAGAAAACTTGCTCTGATACCATCTCTGTAACGCCCCGAACGTCACGCGTAGGGGCGTCCTACTGCGCAGACGTGGGCCGTTACATTACTTGCTTACTTATTCTTACTTTAAAAAACTTTAAAGTTGCGGAAAATTCTGAGTAAAATTTTTTTTTCTTTTCTTTTTACTTACCTTGAACATAACTTATCTCATACATAATCATATGTACTCACTCGAGTACCAGCTTTCATAATCATATGAAAGCTAACATATTATATCGTGGACCAATCCGACCTATTGGGTCGGTACAACACGAGGCAACTTGTTGCCATCATCCTTGAAAACCATTCTTTAACTCGTTCTTGAAAACAATTTCTTAAAAATAGTTTTCTTCTTGAAAACGTTTTCTTATCCATACTCTCACATAACATAAAACACATCTTTCAAATATATTTTTCAAAACATATTTTACATAACATAAATTCAAAACACGTGGCGGTGTCCATCCCACATTTCACAGCCTGTAGCACCAGCCTTCACAGCTTTGCATCACGTATCGCCGGTAGGTTGCTTAACCTACAGCATGAACGTAAGTAATGAGCTAAAGCTCAGTAAGCACAACGTGCAATCCGCAAAACATTTTCATAAAAGAATGCATGACCCAATTATGCTTTCTTGTGAATCAATTAAACTTTTCTAACATTATCTTGATTCTATTTGCTTATATGTCATGTGTGCACGTATCGTGGTCCATAGCTATGGAGTGGTTGGAGGCAGGCAATCCAATCCAACTCAAACCATGAAACTAACCGTTTAACATGGAGTGATTGGGGCAGCCAATCCAATTCAACCCAAACCATAGACTAAACCGTTTAAACCCGCCATCGTGGCAAGTCGGTACGACACAATGACCTTAGCTTGTCTTAAAATGTATTCTTACCAAGTAATTAAATATTAGTGAACATGCTACGTGATGTCACTATTTTAAACATATAACATAACATAACATAAACCGTAACATAAACTACGTAACATAAATTACCATAGCATAAACCTCGTAACGTAACATCGTATCATCATAACATAAACATCGTATCTTAACCATCATAACATAACATCATACCATAACATCTTAGCATAAACATCATAACATGGCATCATAACATCATAATACGTCATAACATAAACTTCATAACGTAAGTACCATAACATAAATCATGCTTATCAACGTATGAAAATCAAGTTTTAAAAACATTTTGCCCATGCTGTAGGCGGAGTTGTACTTACTTGTCGTCCTATGCTCTTGGTTTATCGTCCAAACGTGGCACGACAACAGTTCCTACTCCTGTTTCCAAACAGGACGTAAGATAAGAGCCATACACATTCTAGCTTACCATAAATCATAATCATTAAATGTTGGTATCCTAACCAACATTTTGAGTAGCCTTGTTATATTTATGTTCCCCTAAAACATCACATGATAACTTGCTCGGTTACTTACCGTAACCCTAGGGCCCAAGGCCCAACATACTTAAACGATATCTAGTTAGGTTACTTCAGGTAACCTTGGGTACTAAGCCCAATTATACTTAAACAGTATTAGGTTACTAATCTTATTAGGCCCAACCCACAATCTCGGGTATCTCAAGTGGTTACTATGAGTAACCTAACTTATTGGCCCAATAAAATTAGGTAACCTTCCCGGTTACTATTCTATTTGTCCTATAGTTGTTTACCATAGGACCCTGCGTATTTCAATTATTTCTTGACAAACCGTTGTCAAGTTTTTCTTAATGAAAACCGTATTTTCATCAAATCTTAACATTTAAGCAAAGACAGTTAAAAACTGTCAAGCTCTGAAAACAATCTTTGAAAACAGTTTCTTAAACTTAGGTTATCAGTGCATGTGTAAGAATTTCCTGCTTATGCACTGTTTTTCTGAAAATCCTGTGCTGGAATTTCTGTTTCCTGCACAGTTTTGGGAATCAAATTGTACTTTAAAATCTGTTCATAATTTGATAAAACTTTCTTCATAAAAGTTGTAGATCTCGGATAATACTACAACTTTCATGTTTTGAGGAAAACCCAGTTCTGCTTGGATTCTTGTCAGTTTTAATTTGAAACTTACTGGACGTGTAGACTAGGTCTGGGCAGATTAGCCTCGGATTTTCGTAAAAACGGAGGCCATTGGAGCCTTATTTTGAAAAACGGTCCGCGTTACCCTCTAGGAAAAACCTTATCTACAACTTTGTAGTTTTGAGTTTCTTCAAATTCGGCCTCTAAGGGCCTCAAATTACCATTTCCGGAACGCTGCCCAGTCTTGACCCGAGACTGGCAGTTTCGGTTCATAATCCGTTTCACGTCCTAAAACGCGCACTCTACCTCAACCGACCACAGCGGGAGCCTAAATTCACTCATGCAATCGTTTCTAACGTTCCATTCCACAATCACATAATCATACATTCAATCATAAACCTATGGGAACATACAACAAACACATGGTAGGCAATACTCAAAAACTCATAAACATGCATCAAAATGTAAACTAGAGACCACACCCTAATCAAGCATAATCAAGCAAACTAATCTAGAGCATAGACATAAATAGGTGAGCTTACGCTCTTACAATCCAACTGGAAATACACATAAATTCCAAATTAAAGCTTAATTGAAAAGCTTAGGGCCACGGAGATTACCTCGATGCACACAAGGTTAGGCTAGGAGATTGGTTCAATTTTCTGCCCTATCTCCTTGGCTGCCCAATCCGGTTTTGCTCCACAATTGAGCACTAAAACCTATTGGTCATTTGGTGGTTCACCCTACAACATTCGGCTGCCCTAGAACCCAATTTTCTGCATTTTTCTCTTTTCTCTTTCTTTTCCTCCCATGGCCGGCCACTTGGCCTCATGGGTACCAAAATTTTCTCAACTTTTTCTTGTGGTTCTAGCTAGAAAACCACACACTCTAGCTCACTTTTCTCTTCGGTTTTCTTTCTTTTCTTTCTTTCTATGGCTCGGCCTCTAGGGTTGAATGTGAGGAAATTTTGCCATAGTTTGTAAGCTACAAAACTTGCTCTAAAATTGTGAACCAACATCACCTATTTATAGGTGAAAATCCAAGTTTCTACAATTGCATAAAGGGGCCTAAGAGCAAAATATTTGCTCATTGGACCTCCTAGGTGGCCGGCCATTATGGTTCCTTGGTGGGCAAGTTTGCTTGCTCACCAAGTTTTGCTTATGTCACCCATGACATCACTATGATGACATCACCTTGATGACATCACACGCTTACATCATCTTGATGACATCATCGCTTACCTCATCTTGATGACATCATCTTGATGACATCATTGTGACATCATCAAGCCAAAACTTGTTCAACAAGCACAAAAAACCGGCCATAAGGATGCCTTGGTGGGCAAGTTTGCTTGCTCACCAAGTTTGCTTACATCACCCTCGTGACATCATCCGCTTACATCACGTTGATGACATCATGTTGATGACATCATCTAGCTAAATACTTGCTCACCAAGCCAAGTAAAAATCCGGCCATTTGAATAGAAATCAACCAAAAATCTTTTCAAGCTAATCTTAGCTTAAATCCTTGTTCCAATGTAACTAGGCTTGTAACCAATTCTTGGCCTAGTTGGAACCTTGGTTAGGAAATTCCATAACTCTAGAATTACATACTAATCCATCATTACTAACTTTTCTAAAATTGCACTTTGGCCCCTACGGACAAAATATTTGCAATTTAGTCCCTGTGGGTGCCAACTATCGGAGCCACTTAGCTTCCATTTCGTGCATAATTATCACTGGACACTAAAAATCCAATAATATGATCCTGCAATCCATTTCCTTACTAACTTACATAATATCAATACTGTTTTTCACCAAAACAGTATTGTCATACTGGACTACAGTCCAGAATTCATCTGCATAAAAATTGGACTGCGTAACGGATTTTCTTAGGACTTAAAACTATTTAGTCCTTCTCATAATCGCTCTAAAAAAATTGTGCTTGATTTTCTACGGTGGTCTCATAGCTTATTCTTGCTAATTGACCGTAATGAAGGTTTTCCGCAGTATAACTCCATACTGCTTTGCCGTATCTCAGCACCTTCATCTATTCGACCTTCCTGGTCAACCTTGACTTTTTCGGTCAAACTTTGACCAACATAAAATCATAAATTACCATTTTGCCCTTTTCCCTCAAAAGGCCATATGCTCGACTTAAGCAAACTATTGTTGAGTCTCGTAGCTAATTAAACGAGAACTCACACATAAACTGATATTCTGCTCAGATCATGAGCTTCATATTCACATACAAGTTCAAACTTGAAATTTTCCTTGTCTAAAAGGAAATCATAGGTTCATTGAAATTTCGGGTATTACAGATTCATCACAATCTCATCATATCATATCGTGGGCTAGCTTATCCATCACCTTTCGCTGCGCAACTCTGATCTACTGCCAACAATAGCCCATAGATTCATCTGGATACATGCGCCAAGCTGTGCCAAGCTGTCACATACTGACGTATCGTCTCCATATCGTGCAGCTACTCAGCTAATGCAGCCACTTCCTGAGTCCCATCGAAGATGGTGACTCCATTCCTTCGAATGCTAATGAAGTCGAAGTCTTGCGGTTCTCTTCAATCGTACCCGGGTTTTACACCAGGTTCAAATCTTTACTATTCTAATACTATGACCTTACATAGCTACTTGTTACTCTAACTAAACTAGAGTAAGAAAACTTACTTGCAAAACTGTGGCTTTGGCGGAAGAACTGTGAAACTGGATGGCAGGAAAACTTGCTCTGATACCATCTCTGTAACACCCCGAACCGTCACGCGTAGGGGCGTCCTACTGCGCAGACGTGGGCCGTTACCTTACTTACTTACTTTAAAAAGCTTTTAACTTGCGGAAAATTCGGAGTAAAATTTTTTTTTTCTTTTCTTACTCTGAACATAACTTATTCTCATACATAATCATATGTACTCACTCGAGTACCAAGCTTTCATACTCATATCGAAAGCTAACATATTCATATCGTGGACCAAACCCAACCTAGTGTGGGTCGGTACAACACGAGGCAACTTGCTTGCCATCATCCTAGAAAACCATTCCATAATTTGTTCTTGAAAACAATTTCTTAAAAATAGTTTTCTTCTTGAAAACAGTTTCTTGTCCATACTATCACATAACATAAAACACATCTTTCAAATGTATTTTTCAAAACATATTTTACATAGCGTAAATTCAAATCCCGTGGCAGTGTCCATCCCACATTTCACAGTCTGTAGCGCCAGCCTTCACAGTCTTGCATCAAGGATTGCCAGTAGGTAGCTAACCTACAGCATGAACGTAAGTAGTGAGCTTAAGCCCAGTAAGCACAACGTTCAATCCGCAAAAACACTTTCATAAAAGAATGCATGAACCAATTATGCTTTCTTGTAAATCAATTAAACTTTTCTAAGATTATCTTGATTTCTGTTTACTTAAAGCTTACATGTCATGTGTGCACGTATCGTGGTCCATAGCTATGGAGTGGTTGGAGGCAGGCAATCCAATCCAACTCAAACCATGAAACAAACTGTTTAACATGGAGTAATTGGGGCAGCCAATCCAATTCAACCCAAACCATAGACTAAACCGTTTAAACCCGCCTTTATGGCAAGTCGGTACGACACAATGACCTTAGCTTGTCTTAAATTATATTCTTACCATGAAATTAAATATTAGTGATCATGCTACGTGATGTCACTATATTAAACGTATAACATAACTTAACATCAGCCATAACATAAACATCGTAACATGAACCTCATAACATAGCATCCTATCATCATAACATAACCTCATAACATGGCATCATAGCATAACCATAACCTCATAACATGGCATCATAGCATAACCATAACCTCATAACATGGCATCATAGCATCATAACATAACTTCATACCATAACATCATAACATAAATCTCATACCATAACATCATAGCATAAACTTCATAACATAGTATCATATGTATCATAACATAAATCATGCGTATCAACGTATGAAAAACATGTTTTAAAAACATTTTGCCCATGCTGTAGGCGGAGTTGTACTTACCTTTAGTCCTATGCTCTTGGTTTATCGTCCAAACGTGGCACGACAACAGTTCCTACTCCTGTTTCCAAACAGGACGTAAGATAAGAGCCATACACATTCTTGCTTACCATAAATCATAATCGTTAAATGTTGGTGTCCTAACCAACATTTATGAGTAGCCTTAGTTATATTATATGTTCCCTCCTATAACATCACATGATAACTTGCTCGGTTACTTTCCGTAACCCTAGGGCCCAAGGCCCAACATACTTAAACAATAACTAATTAGGTTACTTCAGGTAACCTTGGGTACTAAGCCCAACCATACATGAATAATATTAGGTTGCTAATGTTATTAAGGCCCAACCCGCTATCTTGGGTATCTCAAGTGGTTACTATGAGTAACCTAACTTATTGGCCCAATAAAATTAGATAACCTTCCCGGTTACTATTTGTCCTATAGTTGGTTACCATAGGACTCAGCGTATTTTAATTATTCTCGACAAACCTTTGTCAAGTTTTTCTTAATGAAAACCGTATTTTCATCAAATCTTAACATTTAAGCAAAGACAGTTAAAAACTGTCAAGCTCTGAAAACAATCTTTGAAAACAGTTTCTTAAACTTAGGTTATCAGTGCATGTGCAGGAAAATCCTGCTTATGCACTGTTTTTCTGAAAATCCTGTGCTGGAATTTCTGTTTCCTGCACAGTTTTGGGAATCAAATTGTACTTTAAAATCTGTTCGTAATTTGATAAAACTTTCTTCATAAAAGTTGTAGATCTCGGATAATGCTACAACTTTCGTGTTTTGAGGCAAACCCAGTTCTGCTTGGATTCTTGTCAGTTTTAATTTGAAACTTACTGGACGTGTAGACTAGGTCTGGGCAGATTAGCCCCGGATTTTCGTAAAAACGGAGGCCATTGGAGCCTCATTTTGAAAAACCGTTCGCGTTGCCTCTAGGAAAAACCATTATCTACAACTTTGTAGTTTTGAGTTTCTTCAAATTCGGCTTCTAAGGGCCTCAAAATACCATTTCCAGAACACTGCCCAGTCTTGACCCGAGACTGGCAGTTTCGGTTCTTATTTTCGTTTTACGTCCTAAAACGTGCACGCTACCTCAACCGACCACAGCGGGAGCCTAAAGTCACACATGCAATCGTTTCTAACGTTCCATTCCATCCATCACATAATCATACAATCGTTCTAAATTCTATGGGAACATACAACAAAATGTGATAGGCAAACTCAAAAACCCATAAACATGCATCAAAAATATAAACTAGAGACCACCACCTAATCAAGCATAATCAAGCAAACTTAATCTAGAGCATAGACATAAATAGGTGAGCTTATGCTCTTACAATCAAACTCGGAAAATACACTTAAATTTCCCAAATTTAAAGCTTAAACGAAAAGCTTAAGATCAACGGATATTACCTCGATGCACACAAGGCTAGGCTAGGAGATTGGTTCATTTTTTTCTGCCCTTTCTCCTTGGCTGCCTATAGCCGGTTTTGCTCCTCTAATTAGGACCAAAACTTGTTGGTCATTGGGTGGTTCTTTCTACAAAAATCCGGCTGTCCTAAACCCATTTTTTCTGCACTTTTCTTTTCTTTCTCTTCCTCTCCCATGGCCGGCCACTTGGCCTCCAATGGGTACCAAAGTTTTTCTCAACTTTTTCTTATGGTTCTAGCTAGAAAACCTACCACTCAAGCTCACTTTTCTCTTTGGTTTTCAGCTTTTTCTTTCTTTCCTTTCTTCTCTATGGCTCGACCTTTAGGGTGTGTGGGTGAGGGAAAATTTTGCCACAGCTTGGCTAAGCTACAAGACTTGCTCCAAAATTTGTGAACCAACACCACCTATTTATAGGTGAAGAACAAGGTTTCTAGAATTGCATAAAAGGACCTAAGAGCAAAATATTTGCTCATTGGACCACCTAGGTGGCCGGCCATTACTCTTCCTTGGTGGGCAAGTTTGCTTGCTCACCAAGCTTTGCTTACCTCACCAATGACATCACTTGGATGACATCACCTTGATGACATCACATTGATGACATCATCAAGCCAAATGCTTGCTCTACAAGCACAAGGAAAACCGGCCATGCATGCATGTGGAAGCCAACCAACAACTTGTTCTCCAAGCCACTAAAATCCGGCCATTTGGAAGCCTTGGTGGGCAAGTTTGCTTGCTCACCAAGTTTGGCTTGCATCACCCTCGTGACATCATCCGCTTACGTCACGTTGATGACATCATCTTGATGACATCACCAAGCCATTTGCTTGCTCTCCAAGCATTCAAAGAACCGGCCATTTAGTGTGGAAAATCAACAAATATCTTCCAAGCTTATCTTTTCATTCTAATCTTATTCTTAATTCCTTGTTCCATTGCAACTAGGCTTGTAACCAATTTTTGGCCTAGTTGGAACCTTGGTGAGGAATATCCACTATTCCATAATTACATACTAATCCATCCTTACTAACTTTTCTAAAATTGCACTTTGGCCCCTACGGACAAAATATTTACAATTTAGTCCCTGTGGGTCGCCAACTATGGCGGAGCCACTTGGCTTCCCTTTCGTGCATAATTATTCACTGGACACTAAAAATCCAATAATCGTAATCCTGCAGTCCATCTCCTTACTAACTTACATAATATCAATACTGTTTTTCACCAAAACAGTATTGTCATACTGGACTACAGTCCAGAATTCATTTGCATAATAATTGGACTGCATATCGGATTTCTTAGAACTTAAAACTATTTAGCCCTTATCGCTCTAAAAATTGTGCTTGATTTTTCTACGGTGGTCTCATAGCTTATTCTTACTTATATGTTCGTAATGACGATTTTCTACAGTATAATTTTCATTCTGATTAATCCTACTGCAGTACCGTCTCAGTCAAACATAAAGTCAACCTGGTCAACTTTGATCGGCATAAAATCATAAATCACCATTTTGCCCTTTTTCCTAAAAAGGCCACATGTTTGACTTAAGCAAACTATTGTTGAGTCTCGTAGCTAATTAAACGAGAACTCACATATAAACTGATATTCTGCTCAGATCATGAGCTTCATATCCACATACAAGTTTCAAACTTGGGATTTTCCTTGTCTAAAAGGAAATCGTAGTTTCATCGAAATTTCGGGTATTACAGTAGGTGGGCTACTGCCGGCAGTCACTTGCTTGGCGATGTCGGTGCAAAACATCTTCATCATTCGCCTGACCTTTTCAGTCTCATTGGGCACCAACTCCGGGCACAAACGGGCTAACTGCTCAAATTTCTTGACTGCCTCCATTACAGTCATTGACCCTTGCTTCAAACTGGAAAACTCGTCCTGCTGGGCTGCTAGGATCTCTCTATTATAAAACATGTTCCGAAACTCCATAACGAAATCCTGCCAGCTCATGGTAGTGACGTCTCGGCACATCTGAACGGTCATCCACCAATGTCTCGCGTCTTTCTTGAGAGCGAAGGACGCACACAGAACCTTCTCCTGTTCTGGTAGTCTCATAAAATCCAAGATAACTTGGATATCAATCAACCAGTTATTGGCAGCTATCGGATCCATCAATCCCTCGAATTCTGGCGCCTTCATCCGCCTAAAGCGCTCGTAAAGAAAATCCTCCCGTACCGGTTGCAGATTTGCAGGAATCCCCGCGGGTGCTAACGGAACCTCAAAGTTCCGTAGAACCTCCGGTGAAACCTCTGGTGCTTGAGGTGCTACCGGGGCTACTCTCTCGGGGTGTGGGGGAACTTCATCTCCCCGGGGTCTTTGGTTTATCTGAGCCAACTGCTCTCGCAATCTATCAGTTTCACGTTGCTGTTCAAGCAACTGCCGTTGTAAATTCCCTACAACGGTCGCGAGATCGGGCTCCTGAGGGTTTGCAGGTAGCGCTCTACGCATGTCCGTTCTACGGGTGCGCACCATTTCTAATTCCTATAAAATCCCAAGAAAAGATATTACCATACTATCAATATCCTTTCTTTCATGCAGATTATATCATAATGTATCGCATTACTTTGTCATAGTAATCATACCCGATTATAGACATATTATCGTATCGTATTTCATGCATAACATCTCATTCATACGTATCATATTTCATAACATATCATAACATGATTTTCATAATCACCTCGTAACATAGCATTTCATTCATGAACTGCCTTTTTATATTTGTACAAAAATACATCATATTTATAACCTCGTAAATATATATCTTATACATACTGTAAATACATGGTCAAAAAATCTGGATGGAAGTATCTACCACTTTACCATCATACACATGTACAAGCCTATCATCCAAAAAGAATAAGCTGGTACCCATCAGTCTAGCATCAAAAAGCATATATACATACAATCGATCTAGTCTATAATCTCTACAGTGACTACCGAGGAGGCGTCAGAGTCGGACTCTCCCTCTCCGTCAGCCAACGGAATCTCCTCCGGATCCTCTAAATCCTCCTCATACTCCAACCAACCTGCATCCTCGGGCTCCGGCTCTGGCTCTATGTCATCCTCATCGTCACTAGAAATATCAATAATCGGGGGGGTCCTCTGGGTGATCCTCCGGAGCAACGATGGGATCCTCGAGGTCGAAGTCGTCAGCCGCCATGTCGTCCTCAGCGTCCTGAGGTGGCACCTCCTGAATCGGGACCGCTGGAATCGGATCCTCCGGAAAAACTGGGCCCGCCTCGAAAACTGGCTCTCCAATCCCCGCATCATCTACAGGCGCCTGATGCCCCTCTGCCATATCCGGGGCGTGCATCGCATGAATGATAGCCTCGGCCCCCAAAATCTCGTCTATCATATGCCCGACCGATATACCAGGCGCAGGCATAGGGACGTACTGACGGATCTGAATCGGCAATCCGTTCCTAAGGATCACTAATGCCTGAAGCTCGGGACTGTGCAGCTCCTGAGGAATGAAAGGCATCATCGACTCCTGAAAACGTCGGCAATAATGACTCATGGTCTCCTGAGGGTATGCGTGCCAGTCAGTGACATAACCAAGGTAGCGGGTATAGTGCATATCCTGATAGATCTCAGTATCCCGTAGTAAGTCGCCCGCTCCCTCTCCTAGCAACGGTCCATACCTGGCACTCACAGCCGCACGAAAATGAGCCCATGTGCGACTAGGTAGCTGTGGCTCGCCTATAGTAATCCACCATATCCTGGCATCCACGGCGAAACATCGGCTAGCTAAAGAGACCTGTAACCGGGCCTCTATGTGACAGATCTAGAAGATCAACTCCATATCGTACAACCACGCTACCACAGGTACAGTACGTCTCGTACCGTCGAACATAAGCGGACACGACTGAAAGAATGACCTCGTCGCCTCTCGGTCCGCGCCGACTATAGCTGGGTCTATGTCGTCGAGTCTACCATAACATAGGCGCATAATAATTATTTACTATTAAAAATAAAACTTAACTTACAATGATGGTGGCGATGGTAGGCAGACTGTGAAGTGGGATAGCAGGAAACCGCTCTGATACCAACTCTGTAACGACTCACCTAGCACAGGCCGTTACCATACATACATACATACATACATAATCGCATTCATTCTTTCTTACATACTGAGCGTAATCAGTGGAATTTTTTTTTTATAGTACGTACAACAGAATGGCGATAACGATCGGAAATCAATATATAAAACGGTGTTCGTGGTTCGGATATTAAATACTATACATAAATGAAACAAAACGCGTGGCGGCAAAATATCCCACTCACTTCACAGTTCACCCTGCCCCGCTCGCCATCTTGTATCAAAAATTGCTGACAGGTTGCTTACCTACAGCATAGACGTAAGACACGTGAGCTTTCGCTCAGCAAGTACAACATAATTATCCGCGACAAGAAACCATACATAACATGCTTAACTAATCATAGCATACTCTTCCCTAATCATGCATGAACCAGTTATGCTTCATTATGCTTACATGTTCATTCATAACTTATCATACTTATCTTGCTTATTTTGCTTATCTTGCTTATCTTGCTTATCTTGCTTATGGGCCCCTTACATAAGTGTACGTACCAGGTGAGCAACTATGGAGTGGTTGGGGCGGCCAGTCCATTTCCAGCTCAAACCATAGTCCAACCCGACCTGTGAGTGGGTCGGTACGACACAGGCAACTTGCTTGCCATCATACTTGTGACGACCAACCCTTTCGTGATTGTCACCATACTTACTTACTTACATACATATGAAAATCTGAAGTAAATTTTTTTTTTTTAAATCATCACTTAACTTAGGATGAAAACTTTCATTTTAATTACTTATACATACATATACATATACATATGCATACACATATACATATATGTATTTTGTCTCTTGTAGTACTAAAACATAGTACTTAATCTTTACATAAACAAAACGTAATTTTATCAAAACGCGTGGTAGCTTCACACCCATAATTTCACAGTTTTGCCACGCCACGCCCACCGCCTTGCATCAGGTATTGCTGTATGATTGCTTACCTACAGCATAAACGTAAGTCATGAGCTATTGCTCAGCAAGTACAACAATTGCACCACAAATCATTTCATTATAACAAATGCATGAACCTTTTATGCTCTCATTATTCATTCATAAGTTAGCGTTGGTTCCGGGCTCCTTACATAACATAACATAAGTGTACGTACCGTGGCGCGCTGTCATGGAGTGGTTGGGGCGGCTAGCCATGTCCAACTCAAACCATGGACCAAACCCGACCTTCGCGGGTCGATACGACACAAGAAATCTGTTCATCATCATTGTCATCATACATGAATCTTTCATGATCATAAACAGTTTCCAACTTGAAACCGTATTCTCACAGATTACCATCTGTTTATCATCATACTTGAATCATTAACAGTTTCTAACTTGAAACCGTATTTTACTCATTACCGAATGAGTTATCTTTAATGAGCATGCTTCGTGATGCCATATCATCAAAATATATCATCAGTATATCAGTATAATCTTATGATATCATAATCTCATGGCATCATAACATTTCAACATAACTGGATCATCTTATGCTAACATACATTGCAAGCATATCAACATAATTAGATCATCATACTTCATAAGCATGTTAACATAACATTGTAAGCATATTAGCTAAACTTAATCATCATACTTCGTATGCATATCAACATAACATCGTAAGCATATCAGCTTAACTTAATCATCATACTTCATATGCATATCAACATAACATCATAAGCATAACAGCTTAACTTAATCTTCATACTTCATAAGCATATCAACATAACATCGTAAGCATATCAGCTTAACTTAATCTCCATACTTCATAAGCATATCAACTTAACATCGTAAGCATATCACCTTAACTTGAACACATACTATCAATAACTCTTCATTGCATACATATCATCATGAACTTATCAAACATTTTCGTTTATGCTGTAGGCGGAGTTGTACTTACCAGTTTACACTAAATCTTGAATTTAGTGCTCCACCTACACTGGTTGTTTTCCTGTTTTTACAGAAAATCATAGGATAAGTATCATCCTATCATAGTGTCATAATTACCCTAGTTATTAACTTATCTTAGTACAAGGGTATCAAAAACATTGCATAAACTTTAAAACTTTACTTTCTTTTAAAAACCCCTGAATTCTGAAAACTGTATTTGGAATCAAATCTTTAAATTTGATCCTCTTCTAACAAATCTGTTTTGAATTTGAAAATATTTCCTTCATGAAAGTTGTAGATCTTGAAGATTCCTACAACTTCTGTTTTAAACTTAAAACCCAAATCTGACTTTAACACACTTGTTTCTATCTTTGAAAATTCTTCGACCATTTTATTAACCTTAAAATAGGTCTCGGGTTTTTGTAAAAAGGAAGGTCTTAGAGGCCTTATTTTCAAAAACTGTCCACGCTGGTCCCTAGGATTTTCCCTTCTCTACAACTTTGTAGTTTTGACTTTTCCATGATTCGGCCTCTAAGGGCCTCAAAATTTACTTTCCAAAATACTGTCCAGTTTAACCCGAAACTGGCAGTTTTCATTCGGTATGGTTTATAAATCTAAACAACCATAACTCATGCTTTTACACAGCATCAAACTCTTAATTTCTCTTAACTAAAACGTAAATAAACAGCTAGAGGTTAAAAGATTTACCTCAAGATTCACGAGAAAGGTTCTAGCTTAGGGTTTCGAAGTTTTTCTCTTGTGCTAACACAACACCACAAAACCGGATTTGATTCACACTTTCACTTTCACTTTGCTTCTCACTTTGGGTTCTGTTTCTATAAGGGAGAGGACTGAAACATTGGCTGTAAGGTTTTCTAAACAAACACAAAGAATCAGCCTTCACCTATTTATAGGTGAACAACTTGTTCTTCCTTTGCCAAAAAGTCCTCTAGCAAAATTCTATTTGCTGAACCAACCTTGTGTGGTGGCCGGCCATGCTTGGCTCTTGGAAATGACTAAGCAAGGCTATGGGACTGACTCATCAAGGCTACTAGACGATGTGTCAAGCCCTCAAGATGGCTGGCCCTTAGAGTGATGACGTGTCAAAACCTCGGCTTGCCACGGATGCGAGGCTAGGAATGCTTATTCATCCAAGCTAGACCACGAGGTGTCCTAATCCTAAGGTGGCCGGTTTTAGGGTAGCTTGGCAAGGCCTTGGCTTGCCAAACAAGCACAGCTAGGGAGCTGATTCACCAAAGCTGCACCATGAGGTGTCAACCTCCCATGATGGCCGGTTCATCATTGATGTGGTGTAAGAGTTTTGGCTTGCCAAATAAGGGCAGCTAGGGTGGCTTACTAATCGAAGCTAGTCCATGAGGTGTCTTGACCTCATGGTGGCCGGCCTTAGGTGGTTTAGTGTGCTTGCCTTTGCTAGCCACTTAAGCAAACATATGGTGCTTACTCACCAAGGCTAATTCATGATATGTCTAGCCAAGGTGATGGCCGGTTTCCATAGTGTGCCACATGGAAAATCTTTGCTTGTTGATGCATCACATATAGCCAAGTAAGCAAAGCTAGATTGCTTACTAAACAAAGCTAGGTTTTTAGGTGTCAAACTAACAATAAACACCTATTTCCTTATTTGCTTTTCAGTCCTTAAAAACATCATATTTGCTTGAACATATCCATGAGGTGGCCGGCCATTCTTGCTAGGTGTCAAGATGACAACTTGCAACATAGCTTAGTAAGCAAAGCTATTATGCTTACTAAGCAAAGCTAAAATTGTGAGGTGTCAATTTCTAGTAAACCTCAAATTTTCATACTTTGCCTATTGGTTCTTAAGAGTAAAATATTTGCTCATTAGCCCTTGAGGTGGCCGGTCTCTATATGAACAAGTGTAAGCATGTGATTGGTCAATTTTGAACCAATCAAACTTAACTTGATTCCTTGGTTTCCAACTAGGTTAACCAAACTTAAAAATCATCATAAGCTTAATTGAACTAGGAAATCCAACTAGAAATATCCATAGTTCCATAAATTTACAAATTTATTTATCAAACCACAATTTTCACAAAATTGCACTTTAGCCCCTAAAGGCAAAAACATTTGCACTTTAGTCCTTAAAGGGTGGCCGATTTTCATAGTGACATTTGTCATTCTTTTTAAGACGAGGTGTCACCTTTTAAGACCTTGCTTGTCTTAACTCCTAAACACAGTCCACTTTCATACAAGCTTACATATACAGATACTGTTTTCAACCGATAACAGTATTCCTGTACTGGACCATAATCCAGAATTTATCTGAACTGTGTCTAGGGTTCTCTTAACATTAGAAACTACTAACAGAGAATCATAGATCATAAATTTGCCTTTCACAACAAAAAGGTCTTACATAAGTAAATTATCGAATCCTTCGACCAAGAATTCAATAATTTTACTGATAAAACATAACACATTCACATACATAGCATATAAACATAAGTAATTACAAACTTTGATTCCTAATAACAAAATCAAAATTTGTAAACAAGCTGGTCATTACAATCTACCCCCCTTAAAAATTTTCGTCCTCGAAAATCAAGTCGGGATAGTTCTCTCTCATTTCCTCTTCTACTTCCCATGTTGCTTCTTCAATGTTATGATTCCGCCATAATACTTTAACCATCGGAATGGTTTTATTTCTTAAAACCTTTTCTTCCCGATCTAAAATACGGATTGGCTTTTCCTCATATGTCAAATCCGTTTGTACTTCAATTGGTTCTTGACTTAGCACATGAGAAGAATCACGTACATACTTTTTCAACATAGAAACATGGAAAACATCATGTACAGAAGCTAATGCCGGCGGCAACGCAAGCTTGTAAGCTACTTTTCCAATCCTTTTAAGGATTTCGAATGGACCTATATGTCTTGGATTAAGCTTTCCCTTTTTACCAAACCTCATAATTCCTTTCATAGGAGCAATATTAAGAAACACAGAATCTCCAACTTGGAATTCTAAAGGTCTCCGACGTTTATCAGCGTAACTTTTCTGTCGACTGAAAGCTACGTCGAGTTGTTGCTTAATCCTCTTAATGTCTTCTGAGGTTTTTCTAATGAAATCCGTGGTTTGAAGTTGCTTCTGTCCAACTTCTTGCCAATGGATGGGAGATTGACATTTCCTTCCGTATAACGCTTCAAATGGAGCCATACCAATTGAGGCGTGATAGCTGTTATTATAGGAAAATTCGATCAATGGTAGCTTTTGATCCTAGTTTCCTTTGAAATCCAAAACACATGATCTTAACATATCCTCCAGTGTTTGGATAGTACGTTCTGATTGTCCATCCGTGTGAGGGTGAAACGCAGTACTAAATTTCAACTTTGATCCCATAGCAGTATGAACACTTTTCCAAAATCGAGAAGTAAAACGTCCATCTCGATCTGAAATGATGGATTTAGGCACTCCATGAAGCCTAACAATCTGGGATACATAAATTTCAGTCAATTTCTCGACTGAAAAGGTGGCTTTTATGGCAATGAAATGAGCTGATTTGGTTAATCTATCCAGAATCACCCAAATCATGTCATTTCCACTTGTTGTCCTGGGTAAACCAACCACAAAATCCATAGTAGTTTGCTCCCATTTCCACTCTGGGAGTTCGATCTTTTGAAGATCTCCGCCAGGTTGTCGGTGTTCAGCCTTAACTTTCTGACAAGTTAGGCATTTTGACACATAATCAGCAATTACATTCTTCATGTTTGGCCACCAAAAATTCTACTTAAGATCCTTGTACATCTTAGTAGCTCTAGGATGGACTGAATATGGCGTTTCATGCGCTTCAGACATGATTTGTTTTCTAAGAAAATCAAAGTTAGGAATACAAATCCTTCCTTTGAAAAGAATTAGCCCATTCGGAGACGTCTTAAATTCCTTGTCTTCTCCACCAAGGAGTTGCATCTTTAATAAAAAGGAATCTTTCCCTTGATAAAACTTAATGGATTCTAGGAGATTGGACTGGAGAGTTAATGCAGCCAATTTCCCAGTTACCATTTCCAAGTTAAAATCAGAAATTTCCTTCTAAAGTGGCTTGGGCAACGTTCCGATAGACATAAGCATACCGGATGACTTTCTGCTTAAAGCATCTGCCACTTTGTTTGCTTTCCCAGGGTGGTAAAGGATTTCACAATCGTAATCATTTACAAGTTCAAGCTATCTACGTTGTCTCATATTGAGCTCTTTTTGAGTAAAGATGTATTTGAGACTTTGATGATCCGTGAAAATCTCACATCTATTACCATACAAATAATGCCTCCAGATCTTTAACGCAAAAACTACCGCCGCAAGCTCCAAATCATGCGTCGGATAGTTTCTTTCATGATCCTTTAATTGTCGAGAGGCATATGCTACAGCATTTCCTTTTTGCATAAGGACAGCTCCTAGTCCAGTCTTAGATGCATCGCTATAAATAACGAAGTTTCCTGCATCAACATCAGGAATTATTAATACCGGTGCACTAGTAAGCTTCCTCTTGAGTTCTTGGAAGTTTTCTTCATACTTCGGTGTCCATTCAAACTTCCTCTCCTTTTTCGTAAGGGCTGTTAGTGGCGCTGCTATCTTGGAAAATCCTTTAACAAAACATCGGTAGTATCCGGCTAAACCAAGAAAACTTCGTATTTCTGAAACATTTTTGGGCGCTAACCATGCACTAACTGCCTCTATCTTTGCAGGATCTACGGAAATTCCTTCCTTTGAAACCACATGGCCTAAGAAATGTACTTTTTCCAACCAAAATTCACACTTTGTGAATTTGGCATAGAGCTGATTCTGTTTTAATATCTCCAAAACCACCCTAAGATGTTGCTCATGTTCTTTTATGGACCTTGAGTAAATCAAAATATCGTCAATAAAGACGATAACAAACTTATCCAGATATTCTTTGAATACTCGATTCATAAGATCCATAAAAGCAGCTGGGGCATTAGTCAATCCAAATGGCATGACTAAAAACTCATAATGCCCATAGCGTGTTCGAAACGCCATCTTAGAAATATCATCCTCCTTAATTCTAAGTTGATGATATCCCGATCGCAAGTCAATCTTTGAAACTACTAATGCTCCCCTGAGTTGATCAAAAAGATCGTCAATTCGCGGGAGAGGGTACTTATTCTTAGTCGTGATCTTATTCAGTTCACGATAGTCGATGCACATCCGCAACGATCCATCCTTCTTTTTCACGAAGAATACTGGAGCTCCCCACGGGGAATGACTTTGTCGAATAAATCCCTTATCCAACAATTCTTGCAACTGTACTTGGAGTTCTCTAAGCTCAGCTGGGGCCATACGATAGGGTGCTTTCGATATAGGTACTGCTCCTGGCAACAATTCTATTTGGAAAGAAATTTCTCGCTCCGGCGGAAGTCTAGTCAAATCTTTCGGAAAAACATCCAAATATTCCTTAATGATAGGAACATCTTCAGGCTGTAGCTCCCTTTCTTGTTCCTTATCCACCATGTTAGCTAAGTATCCTTGGCATCCCTTAGCCAACATTTTCCAAGCTTTCAATGCTGAGATTAATCGATTTGATGAGCTTCTGTTCTGTCCGTAGAAGTTGAATTCCTCTTCTCCTAAAGGACTGAACATCACACAACACTTCCGACAATCAATCTTAGCGTTGTACTTACTTAGGAAATCCATTCCTAGAATAATATCGAAATTTTGAAGCTTAATCGCAATCAGGTCTACGTATAATTCTCTACCGCAAATGACTACTGGAACATTTCGTATCCAGGAGTCAGACAACAAAACTTCCCCTGACGGAAGAGATGTTCTAAAAGATTGCCCTAAGTTTTCAATACCTCTTCCTAACTTCTGGGCATACTCCAATGAAATAAACGAATGAGTAGCACCAGAATCAAATAGGGCCAATGCATCATAAGCGGTTATAGAGATCTGACCTGTTACAACATTAGAAGTTCCAGCTTCAGCATCCCCTTTGGTATAAGCATAGATTCGTGCTTGGGGTTCAGGAGCTTCTAACTTCCTTGGGGTAGTTGAAGGGCCTTCAGTCTTTACTTGTACAGCATGCAACTGTCGGTTTGCATTCCTATTCTGGTACTGTGGGTTCTGATTCTGAATATTAGAGGTACAGTTCCTCGCATAATGGCCTTCCTTGCCACAGCGATAGCAAGTGTTGGTCCCCTGTCTACACACACCTTGATGCTTCCTTCCACATTGAGCACACATCGGATAATTATTGATATTACCCTTATTTCCACGGTTGCTTTTCTTCTGAGGGTAATTCCTTTGCTGACCCTGACTCGGAGCATTCCCTTTCCTTTTATTCCTCCAGAATTGCTTGGAACCTTGACCAGAATTACTGGTCTGACTTCTCAGCTTCGAATCCTAATTCTGCTTGAGCAACAACTGTTTCTCCCCAGCCTTTTCTTCTCTTTTAACTTTAAATATTTGAGCCCTCACCTCCTTATCCTGATTAATCCAATATTCTGCTCTCATAGCTCTACTTATACAATCAGCTATAAGAGTTGGAGGGCTACTCCCAGCACTAACTTGTTTGGCAATGTCTGTCCGAAACATCTTCATCATTCTCCTTACTTTCTCAGTTTCATTCGGTATCAGTTCCGGACACCGACGGGCAAGTTGCTCAAACTTTTTGACTGCTTCCATTACAGTCATCGATCCTTGCTTTAAGCTATTAAACTCATCTTGCTGAGCTGCAAGAATTTCCCGATTGTAATACATCGTCCTAAACTCAGTTATGAAATCTTGCCAACTCATGTTTACCACATTTCTGCGCATCTGAACCGTCATCCACCAATGACGCGCATCTTTCTTTAGTGCAAAAGAAGCACAAAGAAATTTCTCTTGCTCCGTAAGTCCCATAAAATCTAAAATTACTTGGATATCAATTAACCAGTTATCCGCTACTATTGGGTCCATAGTTCCTTCAAATTCAGGTGCCTTCATTCGCCTGAATCCTTCATACAACAAATCCTCCCTTACCAAAGGTGGATTCACTTGTATCCCTCCTGGTACTAAAGGAACTCCTTGAGGAACTTCCGGTACTACTGGGGGTATGGGATCATTTTGGGGTGGCACTTCGTTAGCACGAGGTACCTGGTTAAATTGAGCTACCTGGTCCCGCAACTGATTCATTTCTTGCTGCTGTTCTTGCAATTGCCGTTGCAAAGCAGCTATAACATTTGCTACATCAGGCTCTTGCGGGTTGGGATTCGCTCGTGTACGTGGACGCGACATCTTCTATCCCTTATCTAATCACGATAAAGATATATTTCAAATATCTTTTCATTCAAATCTTATCATAACTTATCATGAATAATTCCTATTCATAAAACAATCACATCGTATTCTTATCATAACATTCATAACCGATCATATCATAAACCGTATGATGGATCGTATCATAACCATATCTCATAACTGATCATAACATAGATCAGATCATATATCATAACATCATGACTGATCATAACATAGACCAGATCATAGATTGTATCATCATGTCATATCTTACATAAACATTTCTTATTCGTACCATAATGTACATATCATACATGTTCTGACATTGTTATACATACAATATCAACACATTAGATAGAAGTGTTCAAACACTTAACTATCATTCACATATACATATGCGTCCTATCTCTAAATATCTATTCTGAGGTTACTTCAGAGAATACTTCCCAGTCCTCTTCATCAAACAATATTTCCTCCAGATCGTCCATTACATTCACTTCTTCATCATCACTATCGATGTTAATCACCAGGGGATCCTCATGAAAAATTTCTGGGAATTCCTCCGGATTCATGTTATCAGCGACCTCTTCTTCTTGCATAGGAACCTCTTGCAGTGGTACTGCTGGAATAGGGTCTTCCGGTATTGGCGGACCCCATTGAAAGTGTGGTTCCTCATGACCATTATCATTGGCTGGCTCTTGTACATCATTCCCTACCACAGCATCCATCTGAACCATATGAGCTGCTAATTCAGCATCCATAATATCGTTAATCATATGGTCCAGTGTTATTCCTACTACTGGTTGTGGAGCGTGCTCTCGAATTTCAGGTGGCAAACCATCTCTAAGCAGTTATTAAGCCCGTAACTCTGGATTACCAATATCAGGAATATGAGGCAACATCGCCTCCTGAAACCGTCTACAATAATGAGCCATTGATTCATTCGGATATGCATGCCATTCATATGCATAACCTAAGAATCGCACCAAATTCATATCACGATAGATTTCTTCATCTCTAAGGTGCATGGCATCATTATTCTCTAATGGAGGTCCAAAACGAGCATTGATCAGGGTACGAAAATCCGCCCATGATCCATTCTGAAACTCATGTTCTCCTATGGTCCTCCACCATAGTCTTGCATCCACTGCCAGGCATCGTGTGGCCAGTGATACCTGTAGATGGCCTGGAATATGGCATATCCTAAATATCGATTCTATGTCATGAAGTCAGGCTACCAAGGTAACCGTCCGTCTTGTCCCATCAAAACTAATGGAGACATCATAAAGAAGGCATGGGCAGCAGCGCGATCCTTTTCCATCGATCACGAATCTATATAACGTAATGAAATAAATAAATTTATTTACTCTAAATATTTATAACTTACAAGGTCAGTGGCGCAGGCAGGCATACTGTGAAACTGGAAGGCAGGAAAACTGCTCTGATACCAACTCTGTGACGACCAACCCTTTCGTGATCGTCACCATACTTACTTACTTACATCCATATGAAAATCTGAAGTAATTTTTTTTTTTAAATCATCACTTAACTTAGGATGAAAACTTTCATTTTAATTACTTATACATACATATACATATACATATGCATACACATATACATATATGTATTTTGTCTCTTGTAGTACTAAAACATAATACTTAATCTTTACATAAACAAAACGTAATTTTATCAAAACGTGTGGTAGCTTCACACCCATAATTTCACAGTTTTGCCACGCCACGCCCACCGCCTTGCATCAGGTATTGCTGTATGATTGCTTACCTACAGCATAAACGTAAGTCATGAGCTATTGCTCAGCAAGTACAACAATTGCACCGCAAATCATTTCATTATAACAAATGCATGAACCTTTTATGCTCTCATTATTCATTCATAAGTTAGCGTTGATTCCGGGCCCCTTACATAACATAACATAAGTGTACGTACCGTGGCGCGCTGTCATGGAGTGGTTGGGGCGGCCAGCCATGTCCAACTCAAACCATGGACCAAACCCGACCTTCGCGGGTCGATACGACACAAGAAATCTGTTCATCATCATTGTCATCATACATGAATCTTTCATGATCATAAACAGTTTCCAACTTGAAACCGTATTCTCACAGATTACCATCTGTTTATCATCATACTTGAATCATTAACAGTTTCTAACTTGAAACCGTATTTTACTCATTACCGAATGAGTTATCTTTAATGAGCATGCTTCGTGATGCCATATTATCATAATATATCATCAGTATATCAGTATAATCTTATGATATCATAATCTCATGGCATCATAACATTTCAACATAACTGGATCATCTTATGCTAACATACATTGCAAGCATATCAACATAATTAGATCATCATACTTCATAAGCATGTTAACATAACATTGTAAGTATATTAGCTAAACTTAATCATCATACTTCGTATGCATATCAACATAACATCGTAAGCATATCAGCTTAACTTAATCATCATACTTCATATGCATATCAACATAACATCATAAGCATAACAGCTTAACTTAATCTTCATACTTCATAAGCATATCAACATAACATCGTAAGCATATCAGCTTAACTTAATATTCATACTTCATAAGCATATCAACTTAACATCGTAAGCATATCAGCTTAACTTGAACACATACTATCAATAACTCTTCATTGCATACATATCATCATGAACTTATCAAACATTTTCGTTTATGCTGTAGGCGGAGTTGTACTTACCAGTTTACGCTAAATCTTGAATTTAGTGCTCCACCTACACTGGTTGTTTTTCTGTTTTTACAGAAAATCATAGGATAAGTATCATCCTATCATAGTGTCATAATTACCCTAGTTATTAACTTATCTTAGTACAAGGGTATCAAAAACATTGCATAAACTTTAAAACTTTACTTTCTTTTAAAAACCCCTGAATTCTGAAAACTGTATTTGGAATCAAATCTTTAAATTTGATCCTCTTCTAACAAATCTGTTTCGAATTTGAAAATATTTCCTTCATGAAAGTTGTAGATATTGAAGATTCCTACAACTTCTGTTTTAAACTTAAAACCCAAATCTGACTTTAACACACTTGTTTCTGTCTTTGAAAATTCTTCGACCATTTTATTAACCTTAAAATAGGTCTCGGGTTTTTGTAAAAAGGAAGGTCTTAGAGGCCTTATTTTCAAAAACTGTCCACGATGGCCCCTAGGATTTTCTCTTCTCTACAACTTTGTAGTTTTGACTTTTTCATGATTCTGTAATACCTGATTTTTATGTCTGAACGATTCTATGTATAAGAGTTACATTGAACCGTAAATGTATTTATGGAAAAAGCCCAGTTAAGGGTTTTTAATTATGTTTTGTGAGTTTTATGGCTTTATAAGACTCAAAAATGGTTATGTATTTAAGAAAATGACCTTTTAGGTAATAAGGAACAAAATCATGAAATTTTGTAAAATGGTCAAAGTTTGACCAAAAACGTCACGGTTGACCAAAAAGTCAACTGTTGACCATGAAAGTCAAAACTTGACAAGAAGGTCCCTAATTGACAAGAAAGTCGATGGTTGACCCGAAAGGTTCAAGAAAATGACTGTATGTTTAAACGTTTATCTGTATAAAATTACACCGGGTAAAACCGTGTTTTTACAGATAAAAAGTTATGTTTAAGATATAAGAACCACCCTAGAAAATCAAGCACATTAAGTTGAAGTATAGGGCAAAAGGGTTTTAAGAAATAAGGAAAAATTTCATACCGTCCATTTTTACACGGATGAATTTTGGACTGCAGTTCGGTAAACCAATACTGTGCATAAGTGAATCCAGTATTGAAAATACCTGTGATAACTTAAAAATGGACTGCTTAATAGCAAGAAAAAGAGAAAAAGAGCCAAACAAGCTTAAGCCTTGCTTACCTCATTGCCTTTTTGAATTTTGACATCATTAAGTTGGTTTAGGAAAATTGGAAGAAATTAGTTGTCTTCCACCTAGCTTGATGGCCGACCACATGCCCCCCTAGAAGTCCAATTTCTGATTTTTTTGAGGACTAAATTGTGCAATTACAAGAAATTCACAAACTCTATAAATAGGGGGAGCATTGTTCACAATTTAAGATTGTTAGCCAAACTCTTGCATTTTTGCTCCACAAAATCCGAACTTTGAGTGGAAGAGAAAGGCAAGAAAAATTTGCAAAACCAAGAGTGTGTAGGGCTTAGGGGTGGTCGGATTCAAGTAAGAAACCAAGCAAAAAGTTGGAAAAAAATTTAGTGCCCATTTCCCTAGCAAGGCCGGTTCTAGGGGGGGAGGAAACAAACTTGATCCAAACCGGTTTTGGAGTTGGAGGCAGCCGGATTTGGTGCAATTTGGTGGCTGAATTTAAGGCAAGAAAGGCAGCAAGTTTGCACTTGCCAATCACCAAAACAGCCGGTGATTTGAGGAGGAGGAAGGAAGTGGAAACCCGAGCTCACCGAGCCAAACCGAGTAAGGTAAAAACCTTAACCAATCAAGTTTCATTTAAATTTCATATGGAGAAATTTAAATGTATTTAAGCCATGGTTTGTAAGGGTATAAGCCCACTTTCAAGTTCTGCCCTAGCTTGTAAATTATGAGCATGTGCTTGGTTTGTTTAGGTTTAGGATTTGGTGGTTCAATTTTGTGCATGTTGTGTATGTTAGGTGTTTGATTAAATGTTTAGGGTTTTGTAGGATTATGAATGATGTTTAATTTGACTTGCATGTTGAAATCTGAACGTTAGAAACGTCATGCATGACTGATTTAGGCTCCCGCTGAGTTCGGTTGAGGTAGGGTGGACGTTTTAGGACGTAAACGAAATTTTAAACCGAAAACTGCCAACTCGGGTAGAAATTGGCCAGTTTCGGGGAAAACAGTTTTTGAGGCCTCTAGAGGTCGAATCAGGGAAAATTCAAAACATGAAAGTTTTTAAGTAGAGTTTTCCTAGAGGACACGTGGACAGTTTTGTAAAATGAGGCTCCAATGGCCTCGGTTTTTACCAAAAACCGTGCCTGAGTGCCCAGGACCCGTGCCTAAAGTGCCCAGGACCCGTGCACGGCCAGGACTAGTTCCACAGGGTTTTTGACCACAAAAACGTCCGAACTAGGTTTTATCCAAAACACGAAAGTTGTAGAAATTTTCAATGTCTAAAACTTTCGTGCAGACAAGTTTTCCAGAATCAGTCTTGATTTTAAGATGAAAATGGATTTCCGAAAACTGTACAGGAATTATGGAAAACTCTGTACAGGATTTATAAATTAACACAGAAAAAGTGTAATTTCATAATTTCACTGCAAATTGACATTGTGAAACTGTTCCAAAGGCAGTTTCTAATAGTCAATAATTTTATAAGTTTTAGTTTAAGGTTTTCAGTTTTAAAGTTAAACAAAAAGGATTTTTATACCAAAAATAAAGGTTTTCTTGTCTAAGAATAAGATTTTAAAAACCAAAGTTAAAAACAAACCGATTAGGGTTACCAAAGTAACCAATTAGGATAACGTAAAAATAAGTAAGGGCCTATAACTAAGGTTATGAAAGAATGTTGGTTATACTACCAACAGTTCTAACCCTTACTTTTATTTTATCTCAGAACATTATACGCGGACGTGTCCCAGCGGAAATTAACTCCACGTTGGACACAGCTTTTACAAACAAGGTAAGTACAACTCCGCCTACAGCATAGGCTTGTTGTGAATACTTGCCTAAGTATGTTTGCTATTTATGAATGTTACATGTTAAGTGCTATAGAATATCTTAGGAATGCTATGATTTTATATGAATGATAAGTGCTATGATTTTATGTTATGAATGTATGTCATGATGTATGAAATGTCAAGTATGCTATGATTTATAGGAGCATGATTAGGGTTAAGGTATGTTAAGATTAATTAAGTGAAACATCACGATGCATGTTCACTAATTAACAAAAGAAAGATTAAGCTATGATGGCAAGCAATTGCCTGTGTCGTACCGACCCGCGTCAGGTCGGGTTGAGCTATGGCAAGAGTAAGTCCATAGAGCGCGCCCGGTACGAACACTCATGTTATGGGGCCCATAAGTAAAGATAAGTTAAGAAAGCATAACAAAGCATAAACGATTCATGCATATGTTATGATAAGTCATGATAAGAAATGTTATGTTATGATAAGTCATGATAAGAAATGTTATGTTATGATAAGACATGATAAGAAATGTTATGTTATGATAAGTTATGATAAGGAATGTCATGTTATGATATGTCATGAAATGTTATGTTAGGTTAGATTGTGTTGTGTTTATGTTATTGCGGTATTTAATAGTTGTACTTGCTGAGCGTTAGCTCATTGTCTTACGTCTATGCTGTAGGTAAGCAGCCTAGTAGCAACCCGTGATGCAAGATGGAGGGCGAGGTGTGCTGAACTGTGAAATGTGGGACCAATGCCGCCATGCGTTTTGTTTTGTTATATGATTATTTTATAAGCTTTATTTATGCCTGCACAACGTTTTAATTAATCATTATAATTATTTACGTATGTGCAAATACGTTTATACGGCTTATAAAAAAAAAATTATTCCGCTATTATACGTATAAGTATGTATGCATGTAAGTACGTATGTATGTATGTATGTACGGTAACGGCCTGTGCTAGGCGGGTCGTTACAGAGTTGGTATCAGAGCGGTTCCCTGCGACTAAATTTCACAGTCAGCCTGCCATCGCCGCCATCATTGTAAGTTATAATTTTATTTTCATATGTTAATATGTATTATGCGATTATGTATGATTAGATTTACGAGTATGGACCCGGCACCCGTAGAGGAGGACCGACGAGCGGTTTCAGCGTTCTACGAGTCGCGGCCCCTGCTATTTGACGGCACACCCCGGACGGTAGCTTTATCATTCTGGCTATACGATCTGGAGATGATTTTCCACCTTTGCCACGTAGGGGCACATCTGCACGTCTCGCTGGCTAGCCGATGCCTGGCAGCTGACGCGCGACTGTGGTGGTAGACGATCGGCGAGGGGACTTTGCCAGACCGTACGTGGGTACATTTTCGTGTCTGTATGACTGCCCGCTACGACCAGTGCTGGATGATGGAGCGGATGGGCACTATCGAGATCCCGATATTTATCAGGAAATGCAGCATGAGCGATACTACATTATGGCCAATTACTGGCGAGCGTACCCCCACGAGCCGATGGACCATTACTGTCGGAGGTTCCAGCAGGCTATGTTGCCTCTCATCCCCATGGACATACCAAACCCAGGATTACGGTCTTTAGTGGTCCTGCGGAACGGACTACCTGCACAGATCCGTCAGCACACGCCCATACCGACGCCGATTATGACAGTGGCCCATATGATCGGGTACATTTTAGCCGCGGAGATGCTTGCACAGGATCCACAGGCCGATGCCCATGTAGCGGAGCCTGAGATACCAGGTGACGACGCTGATATGCCCGAGCCGGTTTATGAGCCCGAGCCAGCATACGAGCCAGAGCCAGTATATGAGCCCGGCCCAGCCGACCCGGAGGACCCGATACCCGTCGACCTGGTACAGGAGGCCGATGATGATGGATATGATGCTGATGAGGATTTAGATGCTCCCGAGGACCCTCCGATCATCGTTATATCTAGCGATGATGAGGATGATGAGGAGGAGCCTACTCACGAGCCAGGATTCGGAGGATGGCTCGATGAGGGCGACGATTTCGAGGAGAACCCCGAGGAGATCCCAGATGACGATGATGATGATGGCTCCGATGTTTCGGTTGTTACGGTAGCGGAGTTAGATTAGTTTTAGATCACTAGACCGAATATGTATGTTTTTATTTTTGAAACTATATGTACCAGCTTATTATTTTTGACAATAGGCTTATACCTATGTATGATGGTAAAGTGGTAGACACTTCCATCCTAAATTTTTGACAATGTATATATGATGTGAAGAGAATGTAATTATAAGTAAAGTAAATATGATGTACTTTTTATATAGATATAAAAAGGCAGTTAAATGTGAGATGTATGAAATCTCAATTATGAATGATATGATATGAATGTGATGAATGTTTATGATATGATATGATAAGTATATGATATTATGGTATGATAATATTGTGACATAATGTATAATGTTACAATATGTTAAGATATGAATGCAAAGAAAGGATATTGATAGTTAATAATATCTTTTCTTATGATTTAAATAGGAAGATTAAGATGGTTCGTACGCGCAAGGCTGCACCAGTTAATCCACCTGCGCCGGATCTAGCGACCGTTGTAGCCAATTTACAACGGCAGTTGCTAGAGCAACAACAAGAGACGAACCGGCTGAGAGAGCAACTGGATCAGCTAAATCGAAGACCCCAGGTCAATGAGGTTCCCTTACTCGCGACCAAGCAGCTCCAATGGCACCTCCAGTGCCCCAATTTCCGCAATATGCTGAGGTACCAATAGCACCTGCTGGGGTACCGGCAGACCCACCTCCAGCAAGAGAAGACTTATTGTATGAGAGATTTAGGCGGATGAAAGCGCCC
>CM046372.1:9411882-9462972 GCA_025413025.1 Ficus hispida | reverse complement strand
AGGCTTAGGGGTGGTCGGATTCAAGTAAGAAACCAAGCAAAAAGTTGGAAAAAAATTTAGTGCCCATTTCCCTAGCAAGGCCGGTTCTAGGGGGGAGGAACAAACTTGATCCAAACCGGTTTTGGAGTTGGAGGCAGCCGGATTTGGTGCAATTTGGTGGCTGAATTTAAGGCAAGAAAGGCAGCAAGTTTGCACTTGCCAATCACCAAAACAGCCGGTGATTTGAGGAGGAGGAAGGAAGTGGAAACCCGAGCTCACCGAGCCAAACCGAGTAAGGTAAAAACCTTAACCAATCAAGTTTCATTTAAATTCATATGGAGAAATTTAAATGTATTTAAGCCATGGTTTGTAAGGGTATAAGCCCACTTTCAAGTTCTGCCCTAGCTTGTAAATTATGAGCATGTGCTTGGTTTGTTTAGGTTTAGGATTTGTGGTCAATTTTGTGCATGTTGTGTATGTTAGGTGTTTGATTAAATGTTTAGGGTTTTGTAGGATTATGAATGATGTTTAATTTGACTTGCATGTTGAAATCTGAACGTTAGAAACGTCATGCATGACTGATTTAGGCTCCCGCTGAGTTCGGTTGAGGTAGGGTGGACGTTTTAGGACGTAAACGAAATTTTAAACCGAAAACTGCCAACTCGGGTAGAAATTGGCCAGTTTCGGGGGAAAACAGTTTTTGAGGCCTCTAGAGGTCGAATCAGGGAAAATTCAAAACATGAAAGTTTTTAAGTAGAGTTTTCCTAGAGGACAACGTGGACAGTTTTGTAAAATGAGGCTCCAATGGCCTCGGTTTTTACCAAAAACCGTGCCTGAGTGCCCAGGACCCGTGCCTAAAGTGCCCAGGACCCGTGCACGGCCAGGACTAGTTCCACAGGGTTTTTGACCACGAAAACGTCCGAACTAGGTTTTATCCAAAACACGAAAGTTGTAGAATTTTCAATGTCTAAAACTTTCGTGAAGACAAGTTTTCCAGAATCAGTCTTGATTTTAAGATGAAAATGGATTTCGGAAAACTGTACAGGAATTATGGAAAACTCTGTACAGGATTTATAAATTAACACAGAAAAAGTGTAATTTCATAATTTCACTGCAAATTGACATTGTGAAACTGTTCCAAAGGCAGTTTCTAATAGTCAATAATTTTATAAGTTTCAGTTTAAGGTTTTCAGTTTTAAAGTTAAACAAAAAGGATTTTTATACCAAAAATAAAGGTTTTCTTGTCTAAGAATAAGATTTTAAAAACCAAAGTTAAAAACAAACCGATTAGGGTTACCAAAGTAACCAATTAGGATAACGTAAAAATAAGTAAGGGCCTATAACTAAGGTTATGAAAGAATGTTGTTATACTACCAACAGTTCTAACCCTTACTTTTATTTTATCTCAGAACTTATACGCGGACGTGTCCCAGCGGAAATTAACTCCACGTTGACACAGCTTTTACAAACAAGGTAAGTACAACTCCGCCTACAGCATAGGCTTGTTGTGAATACTTGCCTAAGTATGTTTGCTATTTATGAATGTTACATGTAAGTGCTATAGAATATCTTAGGAATGCTATGATTTTATATGAATGATAAGTGCTATGATTTTATGTTATGAATGTATGTCATGATGTATGAAATGTCAAGTATGCTATGATTTATAGGAGCATGATTAGGGTTAAGGTATGTTAAGATTAATTAAGTGAAACATCACGATGCATGTTCACTAATTAACAAAAGAAAGATTAAGCTATGATGGCAAGCAATTGCCTGTGTCGTACCGACCCGCGTCAGGTCGGGTTGAGCTATGGCAAGAGTAAGTCCATAGAGCGCGCCCGGTACGAACACTCATGTTATGGGGCCCATAAGTAAAGATAAGTTAAGAAAGCATAACAAAGCATAAACGATTCATGCATATGTTATGATAAGTCATGATAAGAAATGTTATGTTATGATAAGTCATGATAAGAAATGTTATGTTATGATAAGACATGATAAGAAATGTTATGTTATGATAAGTTATGATAAGGAATGTCATGTTATGATATGTCATGAAATGTTATGTTAGGTTAGATTGTGTTGTGTTTATGTTATTGCGGTATTTAATAGTTGTACTTGCTGAGCGTTAGCTCATTGTCTTACGTCTATGCTGTAGGTAAGCAGCCTAGTAGCAACCCGTGATGCAAGATGGAGGGCGAGGTGTGCTGAACTGTGAAATGTGGGACCAATGCCGCCATGCGTTTTGTTTTGTTATATGATTATTTTATAAGCTTTATTTATGCCTGCACAACGTTTTAATTAATCAGTATAATTATTTACGTATGTGCAAATACGTTTATACGGCTTATAAAAAAAAAAATTATTCCGCTATTATACGTATAAGTATGTATGCATGTAAGTACGTATGTATGTATGTATGTACGGTAACGGCCTGTGCTAGGCGGGTCGTTACAGAGTTGGTATCAGAGCGGTTCCCTGCGACTAAATTTCACAGTCAGCCTGCCATCGCCGCCATCATTGTAAGTTATAATTTTATTTTCATATGTTAATATGTATTATGCGATTATGTATGATTAGATTTACGAGTATGGACCCGGCACCCGTAGAGGAGGACCGACGAGCGGTTTCAGCGTTCTACGAGTCGCGGCCCCTGCTATTTGACGGCACACCCCGGACGGTAGCTTTATCAGTCTGGCTATACGATCTGGAGATGATTTTCCACCTTTGCCACGTAGGGGCACATCTGCACGTCTCGCTGGCTAGCCGATGCCTGGCAGCTGACGCGCGACTGTGGTGGACGACGATCGGCGAGGGGACTTTGCCAGACCGTACGTGGGCACATTTTCGTGTCTGTATGACTGCCCGCTACGGACCAGTGCTGGATGATGGAGCGGATGGGCACTATCGAGATCCCGATATTTATCGGGAAATGCAGCATGAGCGATACTACATTATGGCCAATTACTGGCGAGCGTACCCCCACGAGCCGATGGACCATTACTGTCGGAGGTTCCAGCAGGCTATGTTGCCTCTCATCCCCATGGACATACCAAACCCAGGATTACGGTCTTTAGTGGTCCTGCGGAACGGACTACCTGCACAGATCCGTCAGCACACGCCCATACCGACGCCGATTATGACAGTGGCCCATATGATCGGGTACATTTTAGCCGCGGAGATGCTTGCACAGGATCCACAGGCCGATGCCCATGTAGCGGAGCCTGAGATACCAGGTGACGACGCTGATATGCCCGAGCCGGTTTATGAGCCCGAGCCAGCATACGAGCCAGAGCCAGTATATGAGCCCGGCCCAGCCGACCCGGAGGACCCGATACCCGTCGACCCGGTACAGGAGGCCGATGATGATGGATATGATGCTGATGAGGATTAGATGCTCCCGAGGACCCTCCGATCATCGTTATATCTAGCGATGATGAGGATGATGAGGAGGAGCCTATCACGAGCCAGGATTCGGAGGATGGCTCGATGAGGGCGACGATTTCGAGGAGAACCCCGAGGAGATCCCAGATGACGATGATGATGATGGCTCCGATGTTTCGGTTGTTACGGTAGCGGAGTTAGATTAGGTTTAGATCACTAGACCGAATATGTATGTTTTTATTTTTGAAACTATATGTACCAGCTTATTATTTTTGACAATAGGCTTGTACCTATGTATGATGGTAAAGTGGTAGACACTTCCATCCTAAATTTTTGACAATGTATATATGATGTAAGAGAATGTAATTATAAGTAAAGTAAATATGATGTACTTTTTATATAGATATAAAAAGGCAGTTAAATGTGAGATGTATGAAATCTCAATTATGAATGATATGATATGAATGTGATGAATGTTTATGATATGATATGATAAGTATATATATTATGGTATGACAATATTGTGACATAATGTATATGTTACAATATGTTAAGATATGAATGCAAAGAAAGGATATTGATAGTTAATAATATCTTTTCTTATGATTTAAATAGGAAGATTAAGATGGTTCGTACGCGCAAGGCTGCACCAGTTAATCCACCTGCGCCGGATCTAGCGACCGTTGTAGCCAATTTACAACGGCAGTTGCTAGAGCAACAACAAGAGACAACCGGCTGAGAGAGCAACTGGATCAGCTAAATCGAAGACCCCAGGTCAATGAGGTTCCCTTACCCGCAGACCAAGCAGCTCCAATGGCACCTCCAGTGCCCAATTTTCCGCAATATGCTGAGGTACCAATAGCACCTGCTGGGGTACCGGCAGACCACCTCCAGCAAGAGAAGACTTATTGTATGAGAGATTTAGGCGGATGAAAGCGCCTGAATTTGAGGGGACGACAGACCCAATAGCCGCAGACAACTGGTTGATAGATATCCAAGTTATCCTGGATTTTATGCGGCTCACCGAACAGGAAAAGGTCTATGTGCCTCGTTTGCCCTTAAGAAGGACGCGAGACACTGGTGGATAACCGTTCAGATGCGTCGAAATGTCATGGCAATGAATTGGCAGGATTTTGTGGCTGAGTTTCGTAGTATGTACTACAATAGAGAAATCCTTGCCACTCAACAGGACGAATTCACCAGCTTTAAGCAAGGGTCTATGACGGTGATGGAAGCCGTTAAGAAATTTGAACAGTTAGCACGCTTGTGCCCGGAGCTGGTACCGAGCGAAACTGAAAAAGTCCGGAGAATGATGAAGATGTTCCGGACAGACATAGCCAGCAAGTTAGTGCCGGAAGCAGCCCACCTACCCTGGTATCCGACTGCGTGAGCAGAGCGATAAGGGCAGAATATTGGATCAACCAGGATAGGAAGCAAGGGCACAGTTTTTCAAAGTCAAGAAGGAGAAAAGGCCGTTGTTAAGCAGACACAGCCCCGTCAGAGTGCTGAGACGAATCAGAAAGGCCAGAACAATAACCCTGCTCAAAGTTCCAAACAGTTTGGGAGGAACAAGAGGAAAGGAAATTTCTCGGACAGGGCCAGCAACAAAATTTCCCTCAAAAGAAGAACAACAAGGGAAATGAGGGTAATAACTCTGACTACCCGGTATGTACAAATGTGGGGAGAAAACATCCGGGTGTCTGCAGAATGGGGACCAACGCATGCTATCTATGCGGAAAGGAGGGACATTTTGCGAAGAATTGCAACATGAACAAGCAAGGCCAGAACCCTCCATACCAGAACAGGAACACAAACAGTCAGCTTCATGCGGCCCAGACCAGACTAGAAGGACCTTCCATTGTCCAAGGAGATTGGAAGCTCCTGAGCCTCAAGCTCGAATCTACGCCTACACGAGGGGTGATGCGGAAGCAAACAATTCACATGTGGTGACAGGTCAGATCTCTATCACCACTTATGAAGCAATTTCCCTGTTTGATTCTGGTGCCACTCATTCATTTATATCAGTGGAGTTCGCCCAGAAGTTAGGAAGAGGTGTGGATAGATTAAGCCAACCTTTTAAGACCTCCTTGCCATCCGGAGAAGTTTTGTGGTCCAATTTTTGGATACGAAATACCTCCGTGATTATCTGCGGCAGAGAACTGTATGTAGATCTCATCGCAATCAAGCTACAGGATTTCGATGTGATCTTAGGTATGGATTTCCTTAGCAAGTACAACGCTAAGATCGACTGTCGGAAGCGTTGTGTGATTTTCAACCCTTATGGCGAGGAAGAGTTCAGTTTCCACGGACAAGCTCGGAACTCAACAACCCGATTGGTTTCGGCTATGAAAGCTTGGAAGATGTTAGCTAATGGCTGTCAAGGGTATTTAGCTAACACGGTGGACAAAGAGCACGAAATGAAGCTAACACCGGAAGATGTACCTGTTATCAGGGAGTATGTGGATATCTTCCCGGAAGAGCTACCAGGGCTTCCACCGGAACGCGAAATTTCATTTGAAATTGAGCTAATGCCCGGAGTTGCTCCAGTATCGAAGGCGCCTTACCGTATGGCACCTGCTGAACTTAGGGAACTCCAAGTACAACTGCAAGAATTGCTAGATAAAGGATTCATCCGACAGAGTTACTCTCCGTGGGGAGCACCTGTGCTATTCGTGAAAAAGAAAGATGGATCTTTACGTATGTGCATCGATTACCGCGAGCTGAACAAGATCACCATAAAAACAAGTATCCTCTTCCAAGGATTGACGATCTGTTCGATCAACTCAGAGGAGCAAAGGTGTTTTCGAAAGTCGATCTACGATCTGGCTATCATCAGCTCAGAATCAAAGATTCAGATATCTCCAAGACGGCTTTTCGGACACGCTACGGACATTATGAATTTTTGGTTATGCCTTTTGGGCTAACCAATGCTCCAGCTGCTTTCATGGACCTGATGAACCGAGTGTTCAAGGAATATTTGGACAAGTTCGTGATTGTCTTCATCGACGATATCCTCATCTATTCAAGGTCCCAGGAAGAGCATATGCAGCATCTAAGAATGGTGATGGAAATGTTGCGACGACATCAGCTCTACGCAAAGTTCACTAAATGTGAATTTTGGTTGGAAAAGGTGCATTTCTTAGGCCACGTGGTGTCACAAGAAGGGATTTCTGTGGACCCAGCTAAAGTGGAAGCAGTGAGCTTATGGCCAAGGCCTAAGAGCGTAACGGAAATAAGGAGTTTCCTTGGATTAGCCGGTTATTATCGCCGCTTCGTTGAGGGATTTTCTAAGATAGCAGCCCCTCTTACGGCCCTTACACGCAAAGGGAAGAAGTACGAATGGACGTCCAAATGCGAGGAGAATTTCCAAGAGCTCAAGAAGAAGCTGACAAGCGCGCCTGTTTTGATTATTCCAGATGTCGAAGCAGGAAATTTCGTAATCTACAGCGACGCTTCTAAGACGGGTCTAGGAGCAGTCCTAATGCAGCAAGGCAAAGTGGTCGCGTATGCTTCCCGACAACTGAAGGATCACGAGAAGAATTACCCGACGCACGATCTAGAGCTCGCTGCGGTGGTGTTCGCATTGAAGATTTGGAGGCACTACCTATATGGGAATAGATGTGAGATTTTCACAGATCATCAAAGTCTCAAATACATCTTTACCCAGAAGGAGCTCAACATGAGGCAGCGAAGATGGCTTGAACTCGTAAAGGACTACGACTGCGAGATCCTTTACCATCCTGGCAAGGCAAACAGAGTAGCAGATGCCTTAAGTAGGAAGTCATCGGGCATGTTGATGTCCTTAGTACTGCTGCCCAAGCCGCTTCAAAAGGAAATCTCCGATTTCAACCTAAGGATGATAACGGGAAAGTTATCCACTTTAACCCTCCAGTCAAATTTAATGGAGTCCATCAAGAACCTTCAAGGAAAGGATCCTTTGTTGATCAAGGCACAACTCTTCGGCGAAAGACATAAGGAGTTTAGAATCTCTGCAGATGGCATGATCTACTTCAAAGAGAGAATTTACGTTCCTAATTTCAAGTTTTTAAAGGATCAAATTCTAGCAGAGGCTCACATGACACCGTATTCGGTACATCCAGGAGCCTCCAAGATGTATAAGGATCTCCGAGAAAACTATTGGTGGCTAAACATGAAGAATCAGATAGCGAGGTACGTGTCAAAGTGTTTAACTTGTCAAAAGGTTAAGGCAGAACATCGACATCCTGGTGGAGAATTGCAGAAAATAGAGCTTCCCGAATGGAAATGGGAACAAATTACCATGGATTTTGTCGTGGGACTGCCCAGAACTTCAAGTGGGAATGACACGATTTGGGTTCTTGTTGATCGATTAACCAAATCTGCCCACTTCATCGCTATCAAAGCCACTTATTCAGTGGAGAAATTGGCCGACGTCTATGTATCCCAGGTTGTTCGACTACATGGAGTACCAAAATCGATCATCTCAGATCGAGACGGACGTTTCACTTCCCGATTTTGGACAAGCGTACACACTACTATGGGGTCGAAACTGAAGTTCAGCACGGCATTTCATCCCCAAACCGACGGCCAGTCAGAACGGACTATCCAGACACTAGAAGATATGCTGAGATCTTGCGTTCTGGATTTTCAAGGAAACTGGGATCAAAAGCTGTCTTTGATTGAATTTTCGTACAACAACAGCTATCATGCTTCAATTGGTATGGCTCCGTTCGAAACACTATATGGAAGAAAATGTCAATCCCCTATTCATTGGCAAGAAGTTGGACAAAAGCAACTTCAGACTACAGATTTCATCAGAAAGACTTCTGAAGATATCAAGAAAATTAAGCAAAGGCTCGACATAGCTTTCAGTCGTCAGAAAAGCTATGCTGACAAGCGAAGAAGGCCTTTGGAATTTCAGACTGGAGATGCAGTTTTTATCAAGATAGCTCCTATGAAGGGAGTAATGAGATTTGGAAAGAAAGGGAAGCTTAGTCCAAGGTATACCGGACCTTTTGAAATCCTAGAGAGGGTTGGAAAAGTAGCATACAAGCTTGCCCTACCGCCAGAGTTAGCATCTATGCATAATGTCTTCCATGTATCAATGCTCAAGAAGTATGTCCCAGATCCTTCGCATGTTCTCAGTCAAGAACCGGTAGAGGTTCAAACAGACTTGACCTATGAAGAGAAGCCGGTACAAAACCTAGATCGAGAAGAGAAGGTTCTAAGAAATAAGACAATTCCCATGGTAAAGGTTTTATGGCGAAACCATAAAGTAGAAGAAGCCACTTGGGAATTAGAAAATGAAATGAGAAAGAACTACCCCGGCTTGTTCTAATTTTCGAGGACGAAAATCTTTAAGGAGGGTAGATTGTAATACCTGATTTTTATGTCTGAACGATTCTATGTATAAGAGTTACATTGAACCGTAAATGTATTTATGGAAAAAGCCCAGTTAAGGGTTTTTAATTATGTTTTGTGAGTTTTATGGCTTTATAAGACTCAAAAATGGTTATGTATTTAAGAAAATGACCTTTTAGGTAATAAGGAACAAAATCATGAAATTTTGTAAAATGGTCAAAGTTTGACCAAAAACGTCACGGTTGACCAAAAAGTCAACTGTTGACCATGAAAGTCAAAACTTGACAAGAAGGTCCCTAATTGACAAGAAAGTCGATGGTTGACCCGAAAGGTTCAAGAAAATGACTGTATGTTTAAACGTTTATCTGTATAAAATTACACCGGGTAAAACCGTGTTTTTACAGATAAAAAGTTATGTTTAAGATATAAGAACCACCCTAGAAAATCAAGCACATTAAGTTGAAGTATAGGGCAAAAGGGTTTTAAGAAATAAGGAAAAATTTCATACCGTCCATTTTTACACGGATGAATTTTGGACTGCAGTTCGGTAAACCAATACTGTGCATAAGTGAATCCAGTATTGAAAATACCTGTGATAACTTAAAAATGGACTGCTTAATAGCAAGAAAAAGAGAAAAAGAGCCAAACAAGCTTAAGCCTTGCTTACCTCATTGCCTTTTTGAATTTTGACATCATTAAGTTGGTTTAGGAAAATTGGAAGAAATTAGTTGTCTTCCACCTAGCTTGATGGCCGGCCACATGCCCCCCTAGAAGTCCAATTTCTGATTTTTTTGAGGACTAAATTGTGCAATTATAAGAAATTCACAAACTCTATAAATAGGGGGAGCATTGTTCACAATTTAAGATTGTTAGCCAAACTCTTGCATTTTTGCTCCACAAAATCCGAACTTTGAGTGGAAGAGAAAGGCAAGAAAAATTTGCAAAACCAAGAGTGTGTAGGGCTTAGGGGTGGTCGGATTCAAGTAAGAAACCAAGCAAAAAGTTGGAAAAAAATTTAGTGCCCATTTCCCTAGCAAGGCCGGTTCTAGGGGGGGAGGAAACAAACTTGATCCAAACCGGTTTTGGAGTTGGAGGCAGCCGGATTTGGTGCAATTTGGTGGCTGAATTTAAGGCAAGAAAGGCAGCAAGTTTGCACTTGCCAATCACCAAAACAGCCGGTGATTTGAGGAGGAGGAAGGAAGTGGAAACCCGAGCTCACCGAGCCAAACCGAGTAAGGTAAAAACCTTAACCAATCAAGTTTCATTTAAATTTCATATGGAGAAATTTAAATGTATTTAAGCCATGGTTTGTAAGGGTATAAGCCCACTTTCAAGTTCTGCCCTAGCTTGTAAATTATGAGCATGTGCTTGGTTTGTTTAGGTTTAGGATTTGGTGGTTCAATTTTGTGCATGTTGTGTATGTTAGGTGTTTGATTAAATGTTTAGGGTTTTGTAGGATTATGAATGATGTTTAATTTGACTTGCATGTTGAAATCTGAACGTTAGAAACGTCATGCATGACTGATTTAGGCTCCCGTTGAGTTCGGTTGAGGTAGGGTGGACGTTTTAGGACGTAAACGAAATTTTAAACCGAAAACTGCCAACTCGGGTAGAAATTGGCCAGTTTCGGGGAAAACAGTTTTTGAGGCCTCTAGAGGTCGAATCAGGGAAAACTCAAAACATGAAAGTTTTTAAGTAGAGTTTTTCCTAGAGGACAACGTGGACAGTTTTGTAAAATGAGGCTCCAATGGCCTCGGTTTTTACCAAAAACCGTGCCTGAGTGCCCAGGACCCGTGCCTAAAGTGCCCAGGACCCGTGCACGGCCAGGACTAGTTCCACAGGGTTTTTGACCACGAAAACGTCCGAACTAGGTTTTATCCAAAACACGAAAGTTGTAGAAATTTTCAATGTCTAAAACTTTCGTGAAGACAAGTTTTCCAGAATCAGTCTTGATTTTAAGATGAAAATGGATTTCGGAAAACTGTACAGGAATTATGGAAAACTCTGTACAGGATTTATAAATTAACACAGAAAAAGTGTAATTTCATAATTTCACTGCAAATTGACATTGTGAAACTGTTCCAAAGGCAGTTTCTAATAGTCAATAATTTTATAAGTTTCAGTTTAAGGTTTTCAGTTTTAAAGTTAAACAAAAAGGATTTTTATACCAAAAATAAAGGTTTTCTTGTCTAAGAATAAGATTTTAAAAACCAAAGTTAAAAACAAACCGATTAGGGTTACCAAAGTAACCAATTAGGATAACGTAAAAATAAGTAAGGGCCTATAACTAAGGTTATGAAAGAATGTTGGTTATACTACCAACAGTTCTAACCCTTACTTTTATTTTATCTCAGAACATTATACGCGGACGTGTCCCAGCGGAAATTAACTCCACGTTGGACACAGCTTTTACAAACAAGGTAAGTACAACTCCGCCTACAGCATAGGCTTGTTGTGAATACTTGCCTAAGTATGTTTGCTATTTATGAATGTTACATGTTAAGTGCTATAGAATATCTTAGGAATGCTATGATTTTATATGAATGATAAGTGCTATGATTTTATGTTATGAATGTATGTCATGATGTATGAAATGTCAAGTATGCTATGATTTATAGGAGCATGATTAGGGTTAAGGTATGTTAAGATTAATTAAGTGAAACATCACGATGCATGTTCACTAATTAACAAAAGAAAGATTAAGCTATGATGGCAAGCAATTGCCTGTGTCGTACCGACCCGCGTCAGGTCGGGTTGAGCTATGGCAAGAGTAAGTCCATAGAGCGCGCCCGGTACGAACACTCATGTTATGGGGCCCATAAGTAAAGATAAGTTAAGAAAGCATAACAAAGCATAAACGATTCATGCATATGTTATGATAAGTCATGATAAGAAATGTTATGTTATGATAAGTCATGATAAGAAATGTTATGTTATGATAAGACATGATAAGAAATGTTATGTTATGATAAGTTATGATAAGGAATGTCATGTTATGATATGTCATGAAATGTTATGTTAGGTTAGATTGTGTTGTGTTTATGTTATTGCAGTATTTAATAGTTGTACTTGCTGAGCGTTAGCTCATTGTCTTACGTCTATGCTGTAGGTAAGCAGCCTAGTAGCAACCCGTGATGCAAGATGGAGGGCGAGGTGTGCTGAACTGTGAAATGTGGGACCAATGCCGCCATGCGTTTTGTTTTGTTATATGATTATTTTATAAGCTTTATTTATGCCTGCACAACGTTTTAATTAATCAGTATAATTATTTACGTATGTGCAAATACGTTTATACGGCTTATAAAAAAAAATTATTCCGCTATTATACGTATAAGTATGTATGCATGTAAGTACGTATGTATGTATGTATGTACGGTAACGGCCTGTGCTAGGCGGGTCGTTACAGATTCGGTCTCTAAGGGCCTCAAAATTTACTTTCCAAAATACTGTCCAGTTTAACCCGAAACTGGCAGTTTTCATTCGGTATGGTTTATAAATCTAAACAACCATAACTCATGCTTTTACACAGCATCAAACTCTTAATTTCTCTTAACTAAAACGTAAATAAACAGCTAGAGGTTAAAAGATTTACCTCAAGCTTCACGAGAAAGGTTCTAGCTTAGGGTTTCGAAGTTTTTCTCTTGTGCTAACACAACACCACAAAACCGGATTTGATTCACACTTTCACTTTCACTTTGCTTCTCACTTTGGGTTCGGTTTCTATAAGGGAGAGGACTGAAACATTGGCTGCAAGGTTTTCTAAACAAACACAAAGAATCAGCCTTCACCTATTTATAGGTGAACAACTTGTTCTTCCTTTGCCAAAAAGTCCTCTAGCAAAATTCTATTTGCTGAACCAACCTTGTGTGGTGGCCGGCCATGCTTGCTCTTGGAAATGACTAAGCAAGGCTATGGGACTGACTCATCAAGGCTACTAGACGATGTGTCAAGCCCTCAAGATGGCTGGCCCTTAGAGTGATGACGTGTCAAAACCTCAGCTTGCCACGGATGCGAGGCTAGGAATGCTTATTCATCCAAGCTAGACCACGAGGTGTCCTAATCCTAAGGTGGCCGGTTTTAGGGTAGCTTGGCAAGGCCTTGGCTTGCCAAACAAGCACAGCTAGGGAGCTGATTCACCAAAGCTGCACCATGAGGTGTCAACCTCCCATGATGGCCGGTTCATCATTGATGTGGTGTAAGAGTTTTGGCTTGCCAAATAAGGACAGCTAGGGTGGCTTACTAACCGAAGCTAGTCCATGAGGTGTCTTGACCTCATGGTGGCCGGCCTTAGGTGGTTTAGTGTGCTTGCCTTTGCTAGCCACTTAAGCAAACCTATGGTGCTTACTCACCAAGGCTAATTCATGATATGTCTAGCCAAGGTGATGGCCGGTTTCCGTAGTGTGCCACATGGAAAATCTTTGCTTGTTAATGCATCACATATAGCCAAGTAAGCAAAGCTAGATTGCTTACTAAACAAAGCTAGGTTTTTAGGTGTCAAACTAACAATGAAACACCTATTTCCTTATTTGCTTTTCAGTCCTTAAAAACATCATATTTGCTTGAACATATCCATGAGGTGGCCGGCCATTCTTGCTAGGTGTCAAGATGACAACTTGCAACATAGCTTAGTAAGCAAAGCTATTATGCTTACTAAGTAAAGCTAAAATTGTGAGGTGTCAATTTCTAGTAAACCTCAAATTTTCATACTTTGCCTATTGGTCCTTAAGAGCAAAATATTTGCTCATTAGCCCTTGAGGTGGCCGTCCCTATATGAACAAGTGTAAGCATGTGATTGGTCAATTTTGAACCAATCAAACTTAACTTGATTCCTTGGTTTCCAACTAGGTTAACCAAACTTAAAAATCATCATAAGCTTAATTGAACTAGGAAATCCAACTAGAAATATCCATAGTTCCATAAATTTACAAATTTATTTATCAAACCATAATTTTCACAAAATTGCACTTTGGCCCCTAAAGGCAAAAACATTTGCACTTTAGTCCTTAAAGGGTGGCCGGTTTTCATAGTGACATTTGTCATTCTTTTTAAGACGAGGTGTCACCTTTTAAGACCTTGCTTGTCTTAACTCCTAAACACAGTCCACTTTCATACAAGCTTACATATACAGATACTGTTTTCAACCGATAACAGTATTCCTGTACTGGACCATAATCCAGAATTTATCTGAACTGTGTCTAGGGTTCTCTTAACATTAGAAACTACTAACAGAGAATCATATATCATAAATTTGCCTTTAACAACAAAAAGGTCTTATATAAGTAAATTATCGAATCCTTCGACCAATAATTCAATAATTTTACTGATAAAACATAACACATTCACATACATAGCATATAAACATAAGTAATTACAAACTTTGATTCCTAATAACAGAAATCAAAATTTGTAAACAAGCTGGTCATTACAATACTTGTCTTTTCGTTATCTCTTATTTAGAATTTGTGAGCATGCTTCGTGATGCCACACATTCATGAGATATAATCATATCATGCTTCATAACATAACCTAATGCATCATAGACATATCATACATCATGTCATACTGAAATCATAGCACATAACGTCATTGCATCACATCACATAAACATTGACCTAATATCATACATATCTAACATACAATCACATCCCATCTATATCATTCATACTTGGGCAAGTATACCACAAAAGCCTATGCTGTAGGCGGAGTTGTACTTACCTTGTCTTCCTATGTCCGAAGCTGAGCTGTTCCAGATCAGGACGCAATAGCAGATTATCCCCTGCTATTACAAAGGACATAGGGTAAGGATTCTAAAAATCCTATTCTTAAACTGTTGGTAATCAACCAACATTTACTTTTCCTAGTTATATGTCCCCACAACATTACCTTGAAATTATCGTAAACGGTTACTATTTGTAACCTCGTAAGTAACCCTCGAGATAAGGGTTGTAATCAAAAGGCTTGGTCCTTTATTGGATTACATTAGATAACCCTTGGACTTTGGACCCAAACCAATAACTTGGTTAAATTCCTTCTTGCTTTGTTTTTAGAAAACTTAGATTTTTCTTTCAAAAATCTTTGAAATCTTGTGAGTAGGTTTTATAAATTGTTTAAGGGCTGAAAACTGTCATTGGAACAGTTTTAGCAGTCAAAACATTGGGTTTGGTGAAAAATACAGTTTTTCTGTTTTATTTTAGAAAATCCTATGCAGGAATTTTCCTGATTCCTACACAGTTTTTGAAACCCAATTTTTTATTTAAAAATACAGATCGAATCTGAAAAAATTTTCTTCATGAAACTTTTTGATCTTGAAAAACCCTAAAACTTTCATGTTTTGGTCAAAACCCAGTTCGGAATTTAACTTACTCATTTACCCTGTTGAAGTCACCTGGCCGTGCATGAAAACTGGGCACAGTCAGGCTCGGATTTCCATAAAAACGAAAGCCGTTGGAGCTTCATTTTGAAAAACTGTCCATGCTGCCCACTAGGAAAAACCCTTATTACAACTTTCATGTTTTAGGTTTTACCAGATTCGGACTCTAAGAGCCTCAAATTTAGGTTTCCAGAAAACTGGTCAGCTTAGACCCGAATCTGGCAGTTTCTTGTTTCAAATTGGTTTTTGTGTCCTAATCGCGCACACTACCTCAACCGACCATAGCGGGAACTTAACATCAACACACAGCGTTTTTTCTAACGTAAATTTTCTTTAAACACATTTAAAAATACAGCCATACAAACCATTATTCTTTTCTAGAATTCTAGGGTTTGCCTGATTTCCAAAGTTGCATAATTTAATCTACATTAACCATGCAACCTATTTAACCATTCTAGATCAACTTAAATTCAATTAGGGGACATATAACCCTATGCAGTAGCTATCATACAAACCATATAAATAAATCAAGCATCAATTAAATCATGCAAAACTTAATAAATTCAAACCACCCTTAAATCCTAATCAAGCACATATCTAACTTCCTAAACTAAGGCAATTAATGAAAATTGAGCTTATGCTCATACAATTGACAACTTGAAATACATGTAAATTTCAAATTGAAACCAAATTGAAAAACTTAAGGCTATGGGAGAGTTACCTTTCTTGACCCTAAGAATGGTTAGGGTTTGGTCCAAGAATTTTCTCCTTTCCTTGGCTCCTTGGTGAATTCGGCCTCCCCCTAGCCTACCCAAAAATTTTGGTGTCTCTTGGTTGAGTTAGCCACTAAATCCGATCACTCCTCCTTGCTCCCAACCAGTTTTCTTCTCTTTTTTCCAGCTCACCCACAATCGGCACCCTTGGCCAAATGGGTCTCCAAATTTTTTTCAACTCTTTTTCCTTGGTTCCTAGATGAAATCTGAATGTTACCCAATAATTCCCACACTTGAATTTTGGTTTTTGTTCTGTTTTTCTTGGCTGATCAAGGTCGGTTTTTGGAGCAAAAAAATGGGCAGAACTTCTCTAAATTTTCTGATTTTTTTTTTAATAAAATGCACCCCTAGTTATAGAGGTTTTGAAACTTTTCAAAATTGCAAAATAGTCCTTCAAAAACTAACTTTTTGCACAAATGGAGGGTGAGGTGGCCGGCCATTCATGGTCTAGAACATTCCTAATTTCTTTCCAAATTTTTCTTAAATCCATAATGATGTCATAAGTAAAGGATAAGGTGATGTCATCCACCTTAGGGCTTGTTTGGCTTGTTTCTTGATAAACAGTCTAACTTTGAGCCAAAACAGATATTATAAATACTGTATTCATCATTACACAGTATTGTATACTGTTTTGCAATCCAAAATTTATCTGTCTTAAAATGCACTGTACGAAAACTTTTCTTTTTGCTTCGAGCCCTTCGGCCCTTAATAACCTATTTAATGTGCTTGATTTTTCTATGGTGGTTTTAAATCAAATTCTAACTATTTTACTCATAAAAATAGTTTTTGCAGTATATTTCCAATAGTGCTTAACATACTTCATTCCCGTCACATAGTTTGACTTTATGGGTCAACCTTGACTTTCTTGGTCAACTTTGACCTTCTTGGTCAACTTTGACTTTCTATAAAATCATAGAATTTTCTATCTTTTTAGCTCAAAAGATCATGTGCTTAGCTAAGCAATCATTTTTAAGTCTTATGGTTTTATAAGAACTCATAAAATTCAATAAAAAACCTAAGCCGGGCTTTTTCATAAATACCATTAATGGCATAATTCAAGTTTCTATACACGAAATCAAAACGATGAAATTTCTAGTTCTTACAATTTTGGTCTTAGATTTGCACCCCCTCCAACCCCCCCCCCCCCCCTCCCCACCTGCGTGCGTGAGAGAGCCTCTATGCTTAGTTGGTTATTAATAAAAAAAATATGCAATTCCTTATAAACCAATCGGAACTTTCATCTATATCTCATGTGGGACAAGAGTTTTCCATTTCCTTTCTCTAATTTTTCCAACTTCATATATGCACTTTTGAGAGTCAATTTCTCATTCACTCTTTCATCATTTTGAGCGTATAATTTTCGATTTTGATCTCCTTGCCGAGAAGAACACGAATCCACTATGAATCGACACTAACACGAAATGGGTCCACTCAAATTCAAGCCTCAAAATAACCATTAAAATGGTTTTATTAAGCAAATTTCCAATAATCTCCCATATCAATGAAATTGACAGATAACACGAGACAAATCGACAAAAACAAACATTTAACTTAGTGATAGAGTTCAACGGTTAAAACCTGCATTAGATAGGTAAGGATTACCCTTTGAACCTTCCATTGTGATAGTATATTTACTTTATTGATTGACTAGTAGATGTGATATTCTTGAACTGTTTTGTCGTTTGTGTAAACGATGATCTACCTTCCACAAGAATCTTCTTGACATAATTCAATTCTCATTGTTATGTTCGTTTTGGCCATGGACATCTTTCCTGGTTCTGTGAGAATTTCTAAAGAGTTTTAGCCCTACAAAATGCTCCTTGAAGTGGTCCCACTTCTCTCTCACATAGATGATTTCTTAATCAAGAATATCCCACATTATTCCACTCCGATTCTCGATGCTTAAGAATCATTAAAATCATAGCTTAACCTATCTCGTATGGGTATCACTGTTTTTATCATAGGAATGGATCTGAGGTTAACTTCCACAGTGATCCATCTCGGTCAACTAGGTTGTCCCTATGAACCTAGATCTTAGAATCTCCAATCAACTAGGTTGGGTTTCTATTGCATCGACCTAATTTTTCATGGCCTTTAGTCCCATTCCTCTCGATGACTTATCAACTAACTCTCTATTTAACCCTTTGGTTAGCAGATCCGCAATGTTAACCTTTGACTTCATATAGTCAATAGAGATAATCCCAATTGAGAATAATTGTCTAATGGTATTGTGTCTATGACGTATATGTCTAGAATTACCATTATACATATTACTCTATGCCCTTGCAGTAGCTGACTGACTATCAAAATGTATACATATTGCTAGCACATGCTTTGGCCACCTTCGAATATCCTCTAAGAAATGACGTAGCCATTCAGTCTCTTCTCCACATTTGTCCAATGCAATAAACTCAGACTCCATTGTGGATTTGGCTATGATAATTTATTTAGAGGATTTCCATGATACAGCTACTCCTGCTAATGTGAACACATATCTACTAGTAGATTTAGAATCTTTAATATCGGATATCCAATTTGCATCACTATAACCTTCTAATACAATAGGATATTTGATATAGTACAACCCATAATTACGAGTACACTGCAAGTACCTCAATACTCTTATAATTGCTTTCCAATGGTCAGCTCCTCGATTACTTGTGTATCTACTTAGTTTATTAACTGTGTAAACAATGTCTGGTCTCGTACTCACCCTTATTCTTGGATAAATGAAGACTTGTATCTAATGGTGTTCTGGTCACACATAGTGTGACTAATTCAACACAAGTCTATTTGATGTTCTTGAAAATTTAATTCCCAATATTACATCAGCTAGACCCGTGTATTTCATGCCAAACCTTGATTTCAACATATCATTAGTAGATTTGATCACCTTTTCATCACTACCAACAATGAGCATGTCATCAATATAAAGACATAAAAATGACATAGCCATTTTCTGTGTCTTTGACATATACACATTTGTCACAGTCATTAATCTTGAATCTGTTGGCTAACATAGCACTGTCAAATTTTTATGCCATTATTTTGGTGCTTGTTTCAAACCATGTAGAGACTTCACTAGTTTATAAACTTTTCCCTTCTTGTCCAGGTGCGGAGAAACCCTCAGGTTGTTCCATATAGATTTCTTCATCTAAATCTCAATTTAGAAAAGCTGTTTTCACATCCAAGATCATTGGGCCTTAAGCCTAAAGTTCATTAGGTAATCAAACAGGATATTGTTTGATTACCATTAGGGCTTGTGCCCTAGGGTTGCACTTAGTAACCAACAAAGATATTATTAAGCATATGAGGGGGACATATATCTAGGGTCACAGATAAATGTTGGTTAGGGTACCAATATTTAATGAAATAAGTTAAGGTAAGATAGGATATGTAATAACCAAAAATTTACACGGACTCATGATTTCCTTGTACATAAGAAATCTATGCTCGTATTATATGTTTTTGTGATGTTTCATGAAAATTATGAATATCAATGCGAAATTCATAATTTTATCAGTAAATGTTTGAGTTCTCATTTAATTAGCTATGAGACTCAATAAGCAGTTTACTTAGCCAAGCAAGTAACCTTTGAGCAAAAAGGGAAGAAAAATCCTATGATTTCATGTTGGTCAAAATTTGACCGAAAAAGTCAAAGCTGATCGAAAAAGTCAAAGGTTGACCAGAGAGGTCAAATAGATGAAGGTACTGAGATATGATAAGCAGTATAAGAAATATACTAAGAAAACCGTCTTTACAAATAAGATAGCATGAGTAAGATTTAAAACCACCATAGAAAAATCAAACACACCAAGTAGGATATTAAGGGCAACAAAGGTTTCAAGAAATAAGAAAAATTTTATATAGTTCATTTTTACACAGATAAATTTTGGACTGCAATTTAGTGTACAGTACTGTGTATTAGTGAACACAGTATTGAAAATATCTGTGATAGCTTAAAATGGACTGCATATTATGCAAAAAGGCCAAACAAGGCCTTAGGATGCTTACATCACCCTATCTCCCAATTATGACATCATAATTAATTAAGTAAATTTAGGAAAGTATTCTTTCCTTGCTCACCAAGGGATGGCCGGCCACCTAGCATGCTTTTTGTGCAAAATTTTGCTTCTTGAGGGACTAATTTAGTAATTTAGTAAAGTTTCAAAACCTCTATATGTAACGACCCGCCTAGCACAGGCCGCTACCGTACATACATACTTACGTAACATACATACATACATGAATCATACTTACATATTGAGCAAAAATAACGGAAATTTTTTTTATATGGCGGCGCATACGAGCGGATGGCGATATATAAAAGTAATATTTGAATAACGATTATTAGACATAAAAAAAAAAGACAAAATGCGTAGCGGCTTTATTTCCCACATTTCACAGCTCGTCCTGCCACGCTCCCCCATCTTGTATCAACAATGGCACGTAGGTTGCATACCTACAGCATAAACGTAAGACAATGAGCTTTCGCTCAGCAAGTACAACTACTATACCGCGACACAATACAAACTTAACCTATCATAGCATATCTCGACTTCGCATATCATGGCATAGCTTAACTTATCGTAACATAATATATCCTATCATACTTAACATAGCATCATAACATAACATATACAATCATAACTTATCATAACATCATAACATAACATATTCTATCCTAATTATGCATGAGCCAAATTATGCTTGCTTGACTTTTCATAGCTTATCATGTCTTACTTGCTTATCATACTTATCTTACTTATCTTGCTTATCTTGCTTATCTTGCTTATCATGCTTATCATGCTTATGTGCCCAATAAGTGTACGTACTGGGCGCGCAACTATGGAGTGGTTGGGGCGGCCAGTCCATTTCCAACTCAAACCATAGTCCAACCCGACCTGCGAGCGGGTCGGTACGACACAGGCAACTTGCTTGCCATCATACTTGTCTTTCATAATCTCATCTTTGATCTTACACTTATTTAGAATTGGTGAACATGCTTCATGATGTCACAAATTCATAAGACATAATCATATCATATTTCATAACATAACTCAATGCATCATAAACATACCATACATCATGACATATCATCATCACATCACATAAGCATATTCATACATCACATCATCTACTAAAGCATTCATCGATCATACTTGGGCAAGTATACAACAGAAAGCCTATGCTGTAGGCGGAGTTGTACTTACCTCGACTACTATGTCTGGTGATATGCTGCTCCACATCCGGATACAGCTGCAGGCTACTTCCTGCTTGAATGAAGGACATAGGTAAGGGTCTATTACCGAAAAATGTTGGTGACTTAACTAACATGCATACATAGTCTTAGTTGTATGTCCCCTATGCCAGATATCTTACTTGGTTAGAATAAGTAACCCTATTGCTCCAGACTAGCCCAATCATGGATTATAACTTATCAGTTACATTGAGTAACCACATGTGCTAAGCCCATATCCATACAGGAAGGGTTAGGTTACTTATCCTAACCTTGGGCATAAGCTTTAACATTCTTGGTCTATAATCCTTTGGGTTATTACAAATAACCCTCGATCTTAACTCATCCTATTTTTGGTATCCCGACGGGTTATGTTGGGTAACCCTTAAGGTAATAAGCCTTGGTCAAACCTGGTCAACCAAAGTCAACCTTATATGGTCAAACTTGGGCTTTGGGGGTCAAGCCCAATAACTCGGGTATCCTTCCCGGTTACCATCTCTTAATATCTTTGTAACGCCCCGACCGTTCACGTAGGGGCCGACTACGCAGACGTGGGCCGTTACCATGCTTGTTTAACTTAAACTTTAGTCTAAAATAATTAACCTTGTAGAAAAATTTCAGAACAAATTTTTTTTTCTTTTCTTTAAACTTTATTTTAAAATCATAACTTAAAAACATTATATAGGTAACATGGTACATATTCCTTAAAACATATACGTACAACTTGATAATTTAAATAGTTTGCGGAAAAACTTGCATAGTGATATCTCATACCGCCCTTCACTTGCTGTATCGTCTCCATGGCCTACCAAGTAAAGCTGCAGGTATTTACCTACAATATGGAATATACTGATGAGCTTTCGCCCAGCAAGTACAAACATAATCTCACAAAACACAAGAAATATTGCACAACTTATGCATGAACCAATTATGTCCAATTATGAATCTTTTATGCACTTGAATTTATTATCTTGCTTAACATGTGGGCCCTTAGTGTACGTACCAAAAGCGCGCAAGCCTCAGAATGTCAGGGTTTGCAAGGCCCTTAACCATTCTGGAAAACATGAACATGACCCTTCACGTATCAACGGAAGGTTGATTATCATAAACTTAAACTTGGAACATACATGATCCTCCTGCATCAACAGAAGGTTGGTACGACACCTTACTTATCTTGGTTTAGTCTTAGTCTTGTTATATTTCCAAGACTAAGAATCTTTACGTGTGATCTTATTAATCATGATGCACATGAGACATAAACATGACATAGTTTGACATATCATAGCTTAACATGACTTAACATAGCTTATCGTATCATAACATGGCATAACATGGCATAACATAACATGGCATAGCATAACATGGCATAGCATAACATGGCATAACATAGCATGACATAACATGTAATCATGTCATATACTTGAAAATAATTTAATATTTTCCATACTGTAGGTGAGGTTTGTACTTACCTCTCGCCTACTATGTCCGGGATTATGCTGCTCCATGTCCGGATACAGCCGCAGGGTACCTCCTGCTTGAATGAAGGACATGGTAAGGGTCTATGGTCATTACCGAAAAATGTTGGTGACCTAACCAACATGCGCTCATAGTCTTAGTTATATGTCCCCTCCTATACAAAATATCTTACTTGGTTACCATAAGTAACCTCATTGCTAAGCCCACATCTATACAGGTCGGGTTAGGTTACTATCCTAACCTTGGGCACATGACTTAACATTCTTGATTCATAATCCATTGGGTTATTACAAATAACCCTAGATCTTAGTTCATCATAATTTTGGTATCACATTGGGTTATGTTGGGTAACCCTTTAGGTGATGAACCTTGGTCAAACTTGGTCAACTAAAGTCAACCTTCTATGGTCAAACTTGGGCTTTGGGGGTCAAGCCCAATAACTCGGGTATCGTTCCCGGTTACCATCTGTTACTATCTTGCTACTTGTTTTTGGCTTTAAAAATCTATTTTTCCTTTGTCTTGGAAAAATTGTTGAATTCGATTTAAAAACCCTTTGCTTGACTTATAAAACTTGTTAAGGACTGAAAACTGCCATTGGAACAGTTCTCACAGTCAAAATATTGGGGTTAATGAAAAACACAGTTTTCTGTATTATTTTAGAAAATCCTATGCATGAGCAGGAATTTCATGCTTATGTACTATTTTTCTGAAATTCTTGTGCTGGATTTTCTGTTTCCTGCACAGTTTTTTTGAATCCAATTTTTTACTTTAAAATATGTTCCTAATTTGATAAACTTTTCTTCATAAAAGTTGTATATCTCGAATAATACTACAACTTTCATGTTTTGAGGAAAACCCAGTTCGGACTTAATCATGCCCTTATTCTTGGTTGAACTCACCTGGCCGTGCTTAAATCCTGGGCACGGTTAGGCTCGGATTTTCATAAAAACCGAGGCCTTTGGAGCCTTATTTTGAAAAACGTTGTACGTTGCCCTCTAGGAAAAACCATTATCTTCAACTTTGTAGTTTTGAGTTTCTTCAAATTCGGCCTCTAAGGGCCTCAAATTACCATTTCCAGAACACTGCCCAGTCTTGACCCGAGACTGGCAGTTTCGGTTCTTAAATTCGTTTCTTGTCCTAAAACGTGCACCCTACCTCAACCGACCACAACGGGAGCCTAAGATCACACATGCAATCGTTTCTAATGTTCCAATCCATCATGCACATAATCATACATTCATATTCAAACCTATGGGGACTTATAACAAATACTTAGTAGGCATAATTGTAAACATGCATCAAGACCATAAACTAGAGACCACCAACCCTAATAAAGCATAATGAAGCACTAAAAGGTGAGCTTATGCTCTTACATCCAATGCTGTAAATACACATAAACTTGAACCAAAACGTAATTAGAGGGTGGAGAGAATTACCTCAAGATTCAAGAAATGAATCTTCCCATGGCTGCCCATAACCTAACCCGCCTCCTCCTAAGAGTTACCCGAAAAATTTCTGTCCTTGGGTTGTTGTTTCCCACCAAAATCCGACCACTCCTTCAGCTTTTTCTCTTCCTTTTCAGCTCACCCACAACTGGCCAACATGCCAAACAAAGGGCCCCTAAAATTTCCAGCACCTATTCTTGCTTCCAAAACTGAAATCCGAACTTCTCTAAGGGATTGTCTCTTGGATTTTTGTTTTTGGTTCTTGTTTTCCTTTGGCAGATTTGGGTTCGGCTTTTGGGCAGGAAAATGGGCAGAACTTGGCTCAATTTTCTGATTTTTTTGAATAAAATGGGCACCTATTTATAGAGGTTTTTGAAACTTTGCTTAATTGCAAAATAGTCCTCCAAAAACCAACTTTTTGCACTTTTTGCATGCTAGGTGGCCGGCCATTAGGGGTCCTTGGTGGCCAAGTAATTGCTTACATCACCCTAGTGACATCACTTGCTTACATCACCTTTTCTTAAATTTACATTTTAGTCCCTAAAGGACAAAATATTTGCCCATTTTTCCTTATAGGTGGCCGGCCATAAGAAATGCTTGGAGACCAAGTTTGCTTACCTCATCATGCTTATGTCACCTTGCTTACATCATCATGGTAATTTCTTAAAATTACACTTTGGCCCCTATGGACAAAAATATCTGTATTTTAGTCCCTCAAGTAACCGGCCATATATGCTAGGTGTCATCCAAGGATTTTTTTTCCCACTTTTCTTTAATCAATAATGATGTCATAAATCCATGATAAGGTGATGACATCATAAGGCCTTGTTTAGCTTGATACTTAATATGCAGTCCATTTTATGCTAACACAGATATTTCCAAACTGTTATTAACTAATAACAGTATTGTACACTGTACTACAGTCCAAAATTTATCTGTGAAAAAAAATGAACTGTATAAAATTTTTTTCTTATTTCTTAGAACTTTTCTTGCCCTTAATACCATACTTAGTGTGCTTGATTTTTCTAGAGTGGTATCATAGCTTATGCTTACTTATTCGTCCGTAATGAAGGTTTTTCCATAGTATAATTCCTATACTGCTTATCATCTCTCAGCACCTTCATCTGTTTGACCTTCCTGGTCAACCTTTGACTTTTTGGTCAACTTTGACTTTTTCGGTCAAATTTTAACCAACATGAAATCATAGGATTTTTTTCTTCCCTTTTTCCTCAAGGGTCACATGCATGACTAAGCAAACTGCTTATTGAGTCTCATAACTAATTTAAACGAGAATTCAAACATGTACTATTATTCAACTCTGATCATGATTCAGACTTAGGATTTCATTGTTCCTACGGAACTCTCAAGTCATCAAAATTTCGGGTATTACAATCTTGCTGCTTATCTACGCTTAAAAAAAAAAAAATCCTTTTTCCTTTGTCTAGGAAAAATTTGCTGAACTACTTCAAACCTCTTTGTTAAAAATACATGGTTCTTAAAATGGGTTCTTTTTTGTTTTTAAATTGTTAAGGGCTGAAAACTGCCATTGGAACAGTTTTCACAGTCAAAACATTAGTTTTGACGAAAATACTGTTTTTCTGCATTGTTTTTAGACAATCTTGTGCAGGAATTTCTTGTCTCCTACACAGTTTTTGAAATCCAATTTTTTATTTAAAAATACAAATCAAATCTGAAAAAGTTTTCTTCACAAAAGTTCCAGATCTTGAGAAACCCTAAAAATTTCGTGTTTTGAGAAAAACCTAGTTCGGACTTTATCATGCCCTTATTACTTGTTGAACTTACCTGACCGTGCATGAATCCTAGGCACGGCCAGGCTCGGATTTTCATAAAAACCAAGGCCGTTGGAGCCTCATTTTGGAAAACTGTCCACAATGCTCCCTAGGAAAAATCATTCTCTACAACTTTTGTGTTTTACATTTTCTCAAATTCGGCCTCTAAAGGCCTCAAAATTTCCTTTTCCAGAAAACTGACCAGTTTGTACCCGAACTGGCAGTTTATGTTCTTAAATTCATTTTACGTCCTAATTCGTGCACACTACCTCAACCGACCACAGCGGGAGCCTAATATCACACATGCAAGAGTTTCTAACGTTCCAAACCAACCTTCAAGTGATTATATCACGTCTATGCAAACCAAAACCGAAACTGCATCACCTAGGGTTTGCATGGTTCTAAATTCATCAAACCATTCCATTCCATCCATGCTTATATTCTAGCACCCTAACATACAATTCTACATCATTCTTGCACATATTTGGGGGACATACAATTTATCAAATATCTAGCATGCAATCCTATTGATCAATCAAGCATAAGCATAATAATCAAATTAAAGCTCATAATCAACCACCCTAAACCTAATCAAACACAACCATAAAATCTTAAACTAGGGCCATAAAATAAATTGAGCTTAAGCTCTTACAATCTCAACTTGAAACACACCTAAATTTCAAATTGAAGCTCAATTGAAATAGATTAGGGCTATGGAAGAATTACCTTGCTTAACCCTAAAAATGGTTAGGGTTTGGGTCCGAAAATCTTTCCCCCTTGGTTCCTAGAACAACCGGCCACTCACGCTCCAATGGCCACCGAAAATTTTCCTTCTTCCTAGCACTATCACAGCCGGCCTCTCCCTCTCCAGTGGGTACCAATTTTTTTTCCAACCTTGGCTTGCAAACATCCGAACATTCCTACACCTATTTCCTAAGGTTTTCAAACTTTTTTTATTTGTTCTAGCCTATCTTTGTGTTTCGGATTTTGAGAGAGAATTTGGGCATAGTTTAGGTGAGTTTTCCAAATTTTTTGAAGCTGAAAACCGCCCCCTCCCTTGGCTATTTATAGCTGAAAATTGATTTAATTTTTGGATTTATTTTTAATCCAAAATTTGCTTATATGCCCTTAGAACAAGAATATTTGCACAAATTTTGCACAAATACCCTCCAAAATGGCCGGCCATATCTAGCTAGGTGTCATCCAAGGAATTTTCCAATTTTTCTTTAATTAAGGATGATGTCATAATTCCAAGATAAGGTGATATCATCATCCTTAAGGCTTGTTTGGCTCTTTCTTCAACATGTAGTCCATTTTTGAGCTAACACAGATATTTCTAATACTGTGTTCACTAATACACAGTACTGTAATATATTTTGCAGTCCAAAATTCATCTGTGTAAAAATGGACTGTATAAAATTTTTCTTATTTCCTTAAGCCCTTTAGCCTTTAGTAGTTAACTTGGTGTGCTTGATTTTCTATGGTGGTTTTAATCTTAATCATACTAGATTGCCCGAAAAAATGGTTTTTCGCAGTATATTTCCATATTGCTCGGCCATAAAACTGTACAGTCATTACTTTGACCATTTTAGTCAAACTTTGACTCTCTCGGTCAACTTTGACTTTTCTTGGTCAAACTTTGACCAACATACATCATAGAGTTTTTCATCCTTTTTCACTCAAAAGGTCATATGCTAATTTAAGCAATCATTTTTGAGTCTTAATAAATTATAAGAACTTAATAATTAATAAAAACCCTTAATCGGGCTCTTCATAAATACTTCAAGGTACATAATAAATTCCTTTAAAAGGAAATAGAAATAATGAAAAAAACTAGGTATTACACTATAAATAGGGGTGCCTTTTATTCAAAAAAAAAAAAGAAAAATCTAGCTAAGTTCTGCCCATTTTTCTGCTCCAAAACCGAACCCAAGGCAGCCAAGAAAGAATAGAGCAAAAACAAAAGTCCAAGAGAGAATTCACTAGGGGAAGTTCGGATTTCAGCTAGGAAGAAAGAAAAAGTGTTGGAAAAATCTTGGAGTCCAATTTTTGGCCTAGTGGCCGGTTGGTGGTGAGCAAGAAAAGGGTGAGTTAAGTGTTAGGGACTTAGGTGGTGAGTGGCCGGATTTGCTAGGAACCACACCCAAGGGACACAAAATTTTTTGGGAAGGCTAGGGGGAGAGGCCGGTTGCACCTAGGAGCCAAGGAGCTGAAAGTTTTTGGACCAAACCCTAACATCTCTTAGGTTTAAGAAAGATAAACTCTCCCATAGCCTTAATCTATCTAATTGAGCTTCAATTTGAAATTATATGTATTTCAAGTTGATAATTGTAAGAGCATAAGCTCAATTTCATTATTGCCCTATTTTAGGATTTAGGTTATGTGCTTGATTAGAATCTAAGGGTGGTTTGGTTTTATTAAGTTTTGTATGATTTTTATGTTGATGCTTGCTTGATTATGTTGATTTCATGTTAGATGATTGATAAGGTTATATGTCCCTAATAGGCTTAAGTATGTTCTGTTTTGTGTTAATATGTTGCATGGTTGGATTGAGATCAATTAGGCAACTTAGAAAGCTATGCAAACCCTAGTTAACCCCAATTTGATAAATGGTTTGCATGGCTGTGTTCTAAAGTATGATTAAAGAAAAATTACGTTAGAAAGTGTTGCATATTGAATTTAAGCTCCCGTTATAGTCGGTTGAGGTAGTATGCATGTATTAGGACGAAAAACGAATTTAAGAACGAAAACTGCCAGTTCGGGTATAAACTGGCCAGTTTTCTGGAAAATGAAATTTGAGGCCCTTAGAGGCTGATTTTGGAAAAACGTAAAACATGAAAGTTGTGGAAAAGGGTTTTTTCTGTAGGACAGCATAGACAGTTTTCAAAACTAAGGCTCCAACGGCCTTCGTTTTTATGAAAACCCGAGCCTGACTGTGCCCAGACCCTATGCACGGCAAGGTGAGTTCAACAGGGTAAATGAGTAAGTTGAAGACCGATCTGGGTCTCGAGTTAAACATAAAAGTTTTAGGGTTTCTTAAGATCTAAAACTTTTATGAAGAAAACTTTTTCAAATTCGGCTTTGATTTTTAAATAAAAAAAATTGAATTTCAAAACTGTGTAGGGAACAGGAAATTCCTGCACAGGATTTTCTAAAACTGTACAGGAAAAGGATATTCCTGCACATACATTATCAAATTAGCAGTAAGAAACTGTTCCAAAGGCAGTTTCTATTTTTATGGTTTTTACAAGGACCCACTCATAAGATTTCAAGTTTTATAAAGATTTTGAGGAAAAGCGAATTTAAAACCCTAAGTTTTTCCAAAAGTAAAGAAAAGGTTTTGAACAAGTTTTGATGAGTAATAACTAGGAAGGTACCGAGTTATTGGATTGGGCCCGAAGCCCAAGAGTTATCTAATGTAACCCAGTAAAATATTAAGTATGACTAGTTGGGCCTAAAAACCAGGGTTACTTAAGAATAACCTAATAGGATGTATTTTTAAGAAAAGCTTAGGCCCAAGATCAGGATTAGTAACCTAACACTATTATGAAGGCTTAAGTAGCCAAGGTTACTTTTAGTAATCTATCAAGTTATGTTCTAAGTATGATAGGCCCTAAGTCTTAGGGTTATCAATGATACTCAGAAAGTATCAAACATTATTTATAGGGGGGACATATAACCATGATTAAGCATGAATGTTGGTTGGGTTACCAACATTCTATAAGTACAGAATTCTTACCCTATGTCCTTTGAAATAGCAGGAGATAGCCTGCTGCGGTATCCTAACTTAGATCAGAACATCTTTGGATATAGTGTACGAGGTAAGTACAAACCTCACCTGCAGTATGGAAAATAGTAAGCTATTTTCAAGTATATGACATGATTACATGTTATGTTATGTTATGCCAAGTTATGCTATGTCATGCCATGTTATACTATGTTATGCTATGTTATGATACGATAGGCCATGTTAAGTCATGTTAAGCTATGATATATCAAGTTATGCCATATCTAGTCTCATGTGCATCATGACTAATAAGAACACATGTAAAGATTCTTAGCCTTGGAAATATAACAAGACTAAGACTAAACCAAGACAAGTAAGGTGTCGTACCAACCTCCTGTTGATGCAGGAGGATCATGTATGTTTCAAGTTATGATTATCAACCTCTCGTTGATGCGTGAGGGTATAATGATAATCAACCTTCCGTTGATGCGTGAAGGGTTATGTTCATGTTTCCAGAATGGTTAAGGGCCTTGCAAACCCTGATGTTCTGAGGATGCGCGCTTTTGGTACGTACACTAGGGGCCCACATGTTAAGCAAGATAATAAGTTCAAGTCAATAATTGGTCATAAAAGATTTATAATTGATTCATGCATAAGTTGCACGATATTTGTTACGTTTTGTGAGATTATGTTTGTACTTGCTGAGCAAAAGCTCATCAGTATATTTCATACTGTAAGTAAGAGGCCTGCAGCTTAAATGGTGGGCCAGGTGGATGATGCGGCGGGTGAAGGGCGGTGTGGGATACCACTACGCAAAATTTTCTGCAAGTTATGTTAAGTTTAAATATATATATATATATATATATATTAAAGAAAGTTACGTTGTATAAAAATATAAGGATTTAAAGACTCGAACAAGTTGTAAGAAGTATGTATGTTTTTATCTCAGTATATATGCATGATAAGTTTTCCATACGAGCAATTCTATTTTATATGTAAGTTTGAAAAAAAAAATTATCCTCAATTTTCCAATAAAGTTTAAGCAGTTTTATAAGTCCAAGTATGTATGGTAACTGCCCTACGTATGTTGGGGCGTTACAAGTTTGGTATCAGAGCGGTATCCTGCCAGCCTACTTCACTGTAATGACTAGAATTTTACAACATTACAATTTCTTGTATAAAAATTTAAACTGTACCATGACGGTATTTATGAAAGAATCCGGTTAAGGATTTTTATTGAATTTTGTGAGTTCTTATGAGTTTATAAGACTCAAAAATGATTGCTTAGTTAAGCATACGACCTTTTGAGTAAAAAGGGTACAAAAATGTTATGATTTTATGATGGTCAAAGCTTGACCAAGAAAGTCAAAGAAAGTCAAAGTTGACCAAGAAAGTCAAAGTTGACCAAGGAAGTCAAAGTTGACCCGATAGGTCAAAGATTGACTGGAAAAGTCAACTATATGGCAACAATGAAGTATGATGAGCAGTAAAGGAAGTATACTGCGAAAAACCATTTTTCAGATAAAATGGATCAAGTTATTTTTAAAACCACCATAGAATAAAATCAAGCACATTAAGTAGGTTATTACGGGCCTAAGAGTTACAAGCGAAAAGAGAATTTTTCGTACAGTCCATTTTTAAACAGATGAATTTTGGACTGCAGTTAGCAGTCAGTACTGTGGATTAATGACCACGTATCAACAATATCTGTTTTGGCCTTAAGGAGGACTATCTATTAAGGAAATAAGGCAAACAAGCCATAATATTGATGATGTCACTAGCTTTTGATTTATGACATCATTTTTGGATTTAATAAAAATTGGAAAGAAACTTGGAAGTTTCTAGACATGCATGGTCGGCCACCTATACCCCCCCTCCCTTAAGTGGAAAATGGTGACTCTTGAAGGACTATTTTGTAATTTTGAAAAGTTCAAAAACCTCTATAAAATAGGGGTGCTTCCTATTCAAAAAAATCAGAAAATTGAGCCAAATTCTGTCCATTTTTCTGCTCCAAAAACCGACCTTGAGCAGCCAAGAAAAACATAACAAAAACCAAAAATCCAAGAGTGAGAATCAAGGGTAAAGTTCGGATTTCATCTAGGAACTAAGGAAAAAGAGTTGAAAATTTATGGAGACCCATTTTGGCCAAAGGTGCTGGTTGTGGGTGAGCTGGAAAAAGGAAGAAAAAAGTGTTGGGAGCTAAGGGGGAGTGGCCGGATTTAGTGACTTAGGCAACCAAGAGACACAAAATTTGTTGGAGCCATTGCCAGGAGAAGGCTGGCTGTTGTTGGAACCAAGTGGCTGAAAAATTTTGGAACCATAGCTAAAGGGAGGCCGGTTGTGGTGCCAAGGAGAAAGGAGAAAAAGTTTGGAGTCAAACAAACCTATTCTCACTTTGATTAAGGTATAATTCTCTTGGACCCTAAAGCTTTCAATTCAAGCTTAAAATTAAGGATTTAAGTGTATTTCCAAGGGGTTCTAAGAGCATAAGCTCACTTTAAATTTCAGCCCTAGATTAGATTATATTATGTGCTTGATTAGGCATTAAGGGTGGTTTGATTATAAGTTTTGATTATGCTTATGTTTGTTGTTTAATAGGGTTGCATGATAGAATATTTAGTGAGTTATATGTTCCCCCAAACCTGTTTATGTATGCTGTAAAAAGTATGTTAGGGTGCTAGAATGAATGTGCATGCAATGGTTGGAAGAAAAGCCAAAACCAATGCAAACCCTAAACCTATGTGCTGTAATATTGTGATTGACTTGCATGGACGTGTTTGGGCTTCATGTAAGTTAAATTGGGACGTTAGAAAAATGTTGCATGTTGATCCTAGGCTCCCGCTGTGGTCGGTGGAGGTAGTGTGTACGAATTAGGGCGAGAAACTAATAAAAGAATGAAAACTGCCAATTCGGGTTCAAGCTGGCCAGTTTTCTGAAAAGCCAGTTTTGAGGCCCTTAGAGGCTGATTTTGGGAAAACCTAAAACATGAAAGTTGTAGAGTTTCCTAGAGGACAACGTGGACAGTTTTTCAAAATAAGGCTCCAATGGCCTTCTTTTTGAAGAAAACCCGAGCCTGACTGTGCCCAGACCCTATGCACGGCCAGGTGAGTTCAACAGAAAAAATGAGTGGGTTAGAGACCGACTTGGGTCTCGGGTTAAACACAAAAGTTTTAGGGTTTTTCGAACTTTAAAACTTTTATGAAGAAAACTTTTTTAAATTCTGCTTTGAATTTTAAATAGAAAATTGGATTTCAAAACTGTGCAGTGAACAAGAAATTCCTGCACAGGGTTTTCTAAAATAGTGCAGGAAAAGGACATTTCTGCACATACAGTGACTAATTCACAGTAAGAAACTGTTCCAAAGGCAGTTTCTGTTTTTAATGATTTTTACAAAGACCCATTCATGAGGTTTCAAGTTTTATAAAGATTTTAAGGAAAAATGAATTTAAACCCTAAGTTTTCTAAAGTTAAGAAAAAGGGTTTTTAAACCAAGTTGAATGAGCAATAACCAGGAAGATACCGAGTTATTGGTTTGGGCCCAAAGCCCAAGGGTTATCCAACGTAACCCAATAGAACGATAAGAATGACTAGTTGGGCCTAAAAACCAGGGTTACTCAGGAGTAACCCAATGGAAAGAATTTCTAAGAAAGCTTAGGCCCAAGGTCAGGTCTAATGACCTAAAACAGTTATGGAAGGCTGTTAGCCAAGGTTACTTTATGTGACCAATCAAAGTACGCTCTAAGTATGCTAAACCCTAAACCCTAGGGTTATCCGTGATACTGAGAAAGTATCCGGCATTGTTTTAAGGAAGGGGGGCATATAACCACAACTAGGTATGAATGTTGGTTTGATAACCAACATTCTGTAAGAACAGAATTCTTACCCTATGTCCTTTGATATAGCAGGAGATAGCCTGCTGGGATATCCTGACCTGGATCGACACATCTCTGGACATAGTAAACAAGGTAAGTACAACTCCGCCTACAGCATAGGCTTTTGTTGTATACTTGCCCAAGTATGTTTGATGTATATGATGTGATGAGGTTATGCTTATGATATGATTATGTTAAATTCATGAGATTAAGGTATGATGTTAAGATATGAGCATGATTTATGTATAATGACATCACGAAGCATGTTCACTAATAAGATCAAGTATGAGTTCATGAAAAGCAAGTATGATGACAAGCAAGCTTGCCTGTGTCGTACCGACTCGCGTTAGGTCGGGTTGGACTGTGGTTTGAGTTGGAAATAGACTGGCCGTCCCAACCAAATCATAGTTGCGCGCCCGATACGTACACTCATGATAAGGGGCCCATAAGTAAGATAAGTTAAAAATGAATAAGATGGCATAATCAGAGCTTAATCGGTTCATGCATTTATTATGCAATGTTATGACATGATATGTATGTTAAGAGGAGTTAAGTATGATATGCATGTTACGATGAATTAAGTATGTTAAGATGAGTTAAGTAAGATATGTATGATGTGCTATGTTATGTAAGATTATGATGATTTATGTTTGTGTTTAATTGTTGCGGATATGTATGTTGTACTTGCTGAGTGAAAGCTCACGTGTCTTATGTCTATGCTGTAGGTAAGCAACCTACGGGCAACTGATGATACAAGATGGCGAGCGTGGCAGGGCGGGCTGTGAAATGTGGGATTATTAACCGCTACGCGTTTCGTTCTTATTATGTATATTATTCCGCATTTGAACATCGTTTATATTATTATGCGTTTCATTTATCCGCGCCGTAAAAAAAAAAAAAAAAATTTCCGCTGCTTATGTTCATTAAGTAAGTATGTATGCGTATGTATGTATGTATGGTAACGGCCTGTGCTAGGCGGGTCGTTACATTCACCTTGCCTCACATCACTTCCGCCATGGCCCAAGTAAGTTAAGTTATTTTTCTTATGCTTAGAAATTAGTTAGAAGCTCGCGTGCATAGTAAGCATCTCTCGTCAATGGTCACGCCGGGAACTTCTCGCACTATGGAATTAGATCGACGTTATGGAAGTTATATGTGGTATTTATGGAACTTTGCCACATAAGAATAATGTTGGATACGAGGATAACGTTGGGTGGTGCCTTCGCTTGGTGGTGGCAATTAAGTGACGTATGAACATGATGGGAAAGTTTTGCACTTTCCTAGATGTTATACTTATGCATTTATGTTATGAAGCAGATATGAACAAGATTATGATGGATTCAGATATATTCCATGATTATGTTATGATATGGAATTAAGATTATGGTTCTATATAAAAGACATGATTTTATTGAACAAAGAGCTTATTTCATAAGTTTTCTATGTAGAACCATGCCACCCAAGCGTAGAACGGCACAAACCCAAGACGTTGATCTTGCGGCCCAAATGAATGAGTTAAGACAGATGATGTTAGCCCAACAACAAGAGATAGGTGGGCTTAGAGCTCAATTGGCTCAGCAGAATCAGGGACCTCCTGATGCCGGAGTACCACCAGTACCTGTGAATCAGCCTGCTGCACCAGAAATTCCTGATGCTGACCCGGTGATTCCAGAAAACCCGATAGCTCCTGAAGTGCCTGATGTGCCTTTGGCTGTTCCGCCAGCACCTTTGGTTCGAACTCCAGAGCAATTATATGACAGATTTCGGCACATGAAGGCACCGGAATTTGAAAGATCAACAAACCCAATTGAGACCGACAACTGGTTGATTGACCTCCAGGTTATCTTGAACTTTCTCAAGCTCGATGATGAAGAGAAAGTTCTCTGTGCATCCTTTATGCTGAGGAAAGATGCTCGCCTCTAGTGGGAAACAGTCCAGATCAGGCGAGATGTTACCCAAATGACCTGGGAGGACTTTGTTGAGGAATTTAAGGAGAAATACTTCAACACCGACGTTATGGAAGCTTAACAAGACGAATTCAATAATTTTCGTCAGGGTAATCTATCGGTAGCTGAGGTGGTGAAAAAGTTTGAGCAACTAGCACGTCTTTGTCCTCACCTTATCGGCTCCGAGAGAGACAAAGTAAGAAGGATGATGAGGATGTTCTGCTCGGATCTGGCCGTAGTGATTAGCAGTGGCCCCTACCCACTAATCACCGTTGCTGAATGTGTCAGCCGGGCGATACGAGCTGAGTATTGGGTAGGTCAGAACAAAGAACAACGGGCTAAGTTTTTTAAGGAAAAGAGAGAAGAGAAGGCCCAAGTTAAGTAGATTCAAGCAAGACCAAGCCAACCTCCGCAGCAGAAAGGGCAGGGAGGATCTTTTGGTCAACACAGCAACAACAGGCAGTACAGTAGTAATCAATTGAAGAGGAAGTGGAATGGAGGGGGTTAGGGGAATCAACAAAATTTTCCCCAGAAAAGGAATGCCCCTGATAGCAGCATGAATCCCACTTGTCATAAATGTGGGAAGAAGCACCCCGGAGATTGCCGTGCTGGAACTAATCGTTGCTTTCTATGTGGTAAGGAAGGCCTCTATGCTAAGGACTGTAATGCTAATTTCCAGAATCCGCAGCACCAACAAAGGAATCAGGGGTATCAGCTTCATGCAGCACAAATGAAGCTCGAAAGACCTGAAATCTCCCAAGGCAGGCTTGAAGCTCCAGCAACTCAAGGGCGCATTTATGCCTATACTAAGGAGGATGTTCAAGCTGGACCATCCACAGTGGTGACAGGTCAGCTTCCTTTCGCCCAACAAGATGCTTATGTGTTAATTGATTCTGGAGCTACACATTCATTTACATCACCTAGGTTCGCTAAGAAACTAGGTAGAGGAAGCGATAAGATTGGAAGAACTTTCAGAACTGCATTACCCTCTGGGGAAGTTCTGTTGTCTGATTATTGGATACGTGATGTTCCAATAATTATATGTGGTAGGGAAATGTATGTCAACTTGATTGTCATTGACCTATATGACTACGATGTCATTTTGGGTATAGATTTCTTGGGGAAATACAACGCAGTTATAGACTGTCAATGTCGGATTGTCAAGTTCAAGCTGATTGGAGGCGAGGAGTTCATTTTTAGAGGATCGACTCCGAAACAGCTGAAAATGCTAATTTCTGCGCTAAAGGCTAAGAAGTTGTTGGCAGAAGGATGTATGGGATTTTTAGCCAACATGGTGGATAAGGCGCAAGAAACTAAGAGCAGGCCAGAGGAAGTACCAATAGTCAAGGATTTTATTGAAGTTTTTCTTGAGGACTTGCCAGGATTACCACGGAGCGAGAGATCTCTTTCGAGATCGAATTGCTTCCTGGATCGGCACCAGTATCCAAGGCACCTTATAGGATGGCTCCCGCCGAACTTAAGAAATTGCAACTTCAGTTGCAAGAGCTCCTAGATCGAGGATTCATCCGTCAGAGCTATTCACCATGGGGAGCCCCAGTTTTATTTGTTAAAAAGAAGGATGGCACTTTTAGGATGTGCATTGACTATCGGGAATTGAATAAGATCACCATTAAGAATAAGTATCCACTACCCAGGATCGATGATTTGTTCGATCAATTGAAAGGACTTCAATTTTTTCGAAAATTGACCTGCAATCGGGATATCATCAGCTTCGAATAAGGCAAGGAGACGTTCCCAAGACAGCCTTTCATACGCGATATGGACATTACGAGTTTCTCGTTATGCCATTTGGATTGACAAATGCTCCAGCTGCCTTTATGGACCTGATGAATCGAGTATTCAAGGACTACTTGGATAAGTTTGTTATCGTCTTTATAGATGATATCTTGATTTATTCAAGATCTAAGGAGGAGCATGAAGAGCACCTAAGGATTGCCTTACAGATTTTAAAGCAAAACCAGCTTTATGCTAAATTCACCAAGTGTGAATTTTGGTTAGAAAAGGTCCATTTCTTAGGACATGTGATTTCCAAGGAAGGCATATCGGTAGACCCAGCCAAGATTGAAGCCGTAAGTAAATGGCCAGCTCCGAAAAACATCACTGAAGTACGTAGTTTTCTTGGCTTAGTAGGCTACTACCGATGTTTCGTTGAGGGATTTGCTAAGATCGCAGCGCCGCTCACTGCACTTGCACAGAGAGGAAAGAAGTACGAATGGACTGCAAAGTATGAAGAACACTTTCAAGAGCTAAAAAGTAAGCTGACTAGTACTCCAATTCTTACGATTCCAGTGGTAGAGGAAGGGAACTTCGTGATATATAGCGATGCTTCCAAGATAGGATTGGGAGCCGTTCTCATGCAAAATGGAAAAGTGATCGCGTATGCTTCCTGACAGCTTAAGGATTATGAGAAAAACTATCCGACGCATGATTTGGAACTTGCGGCGGTAGTATTTGCACTCAAAATTTGGAGACACTATCTTTACGGCGCTAGGTGTGAAGTCTATACGGATCATCAAAGTTTAAAGTATATCTTCACACAGAAGGAGCTTAATATGAGACAAAGAAGATGGCTCGAATTAGTGAAACATTATGATATAGACATCCATTACCATCCGGGGAAAGCGAACAAAGTAGCCGATGCTCTTAGTCGGAAGTCATTTTCCTCGTTGAGATCAATTCAGCCATTGATCGAGCCCCTTCAAAAGGAGCTAGTAGAAGCTGGAATTGAGCTCATTACAGGAGGTTTAGCTGCCCTAACCTTCCAACCTACCATTTTGGATGGCATGAAGGAGCGTCAAGAAGGAGATGCCTCACTGCTTAGGACGAGGAACGAAGTCTTAGAAGGGAAGGAGTCAGACTTCAACATATCTGACGAGGGCATACTCTATCGGAAAAATAGACTATGCATTCCTAATGAGGACGAGTTGAAGGAACGGATCTTGAAAGAAGCTCACGAGACTCCGTATTCCGTTCATCCTGGAGCCACAAAGATGTATAAAGACTTGAAGGAAAATTTTTGGTGGCCCAAGATGAAGAATGACGTTGCCACGTTTGTTAGTAAATGTCTTACGTGTCAAAAAGTGAAGGCTGAACACCAACGTCCTGAGGGAGAATTGCAGAAAATTTCCATCCCAGAATGGAAATGGGACCAAGTGATGATGGATTTCGTGGTTGGTCTACCCCGAACTCCTAGCGGCAACGATGCTATTTGGGTAATTGTCGATCGATTGACGAAATCTGCACACTTCTTGGCCATCAAGCTTAGCTTTTCAGTGGAGCAGCTAGCGGACCTATACGTCGCGCAGATCGTTCGCTACCATGGGATTCCAAAATCAATCATCTCAGATCGTGATGGTCGTTTCACTTCTAAATTTTGGAGGAGTGTACATCAAGCAATGGGTACAAAGCTTACTTTTAGTACAACTTTTCACCCACAGACGGATGGATAATCAGAGAGGACCATTCAGACTCTAAAAGATATGTTATGAGCATGTGTGATGGACTTCAAGGGAACTTGGGATAAGAAGCTTCCTTTGATTGAATTCTCGTACAACAACAGTTTCCATGCTTCGATTGGAATAGCTCCTTATGAAGCTCTCTATGGGAGATGGTGTAGATCTCCAGTCCATTGGTACGAGACAAGAGAGAAAGAACTTGTGTCTATGAACTTTATACGGAGAACCACTGAGGCCATAAAGCTTATACGTCGACGGATGGAAACTACATTTAGTCGACAAAGGAATTATGCCGACAAACACAGAAGGCCTCTAGAATTCCAAGTAAAAGACTTGGTTTTCCTCAAGATTGCTCCGTTCAAAGGAGTCATGAGATTTGGAAAGAAAGGGAAACTAAGTCCGAGATACATAGGACCGTTCGAAGTACTCGAAAGAGTTGGTAATGTGGCCTATAAGTTGGCTTTACCCCAAGAATTAGCATATGTGCACAATATATTTCATGTGTCGATGCTAAAGAAATACATCTCGGATCCCTCACATGTATTAAGCCATGAACCAATTGAGGTTCACGAGGATCTGACTTATGAGGAGAAACCGGTTCGAATTTTGGCACGAGAAGAAAAGGTGCTAAGGCACAAAGCTATACCTTTAGTCAAGGTTCTTTGGCGAAATCATGAGGTTGAGGAAGCAACATGGGAACGTGAAAAGTATATGAAGAAAAGTCACCCAGAATTATTCTAATTTTCGAGGACGAAATTTTGTAAGGAGGGTGGATTGTAATAACTGAAAATTTACACGGACTCATGATTCCTTGTACATAAGAAATCTATGCTCGTATTATGTGTTTTTGTGATGTTTCATGAAAATTATGAATATCAATGCGAAATTCATAATTTTATCAGTAAATGTTTGAGTTCTCATTTAATTAGCTATGAGACTCAATAAGCAGTTTGCTTAGCCAAGCAAGTAACCTTTGAGCAAAAAGGGAAGAAAAATCCTATGATTTCATGTTGATCAAAGTTTGACCGAAAAGTCAAAACTGACCGAAAAAGTCAAAGGTTGACCAGAGAGGTCAAATAGATGAAGGTACTGAGATATGATAAGCAGTATAAGAAATATACTGTGAAAACCATCTTTACAAATAAGATAGCATGAGTAAGATTTAAAACCACCATAGAAAAATCAAGCACACCAAGTAGGATATTAAGGGCAAGAAAGGTTTCAAGAAATAAGAAAATTTTATACAGTTCATTTTTACACAGATAAATTTTGGATTGCAATTTAGTGTACAGCACTGTGTATTAGTAAACACAGTATTGGAAATATCTGTGATAGCTTAAAATGGACTGCATATTATGCAAAAAGGCCAAACAAGGCCTTAGGATGCTTACATCACCCTATCTCCCAATTATGACATCATAATTAATTAAGTAAATTTAGGAAAGTATTCTTTCCTTGCTCACCAAGGGATGGCCGGCCACCTAGCATGCTTTTTGTGCAAAATTTTGCTTCTTGGGGGACTAATTTAGCAATTTAGTAAAGTTTCAAAACCTCTATAAATAGGGGTGCCTTTTATTAAAAAAAAGAAAAATCTAGCTAAGTTCTGCCCATTTTTCTGCTCCAAAACCGAACCCAAGGCAGCCAAGAAAGAATAGAGCAAAAACAAAAATCCAAGAGAGAATTCACTAGGGAAGTTCAGATTTCAGCTAGGAAGAAAGAAAAAGTGTTAGAAAAATCTTGGAATCCAATTTTTGGCCTAGTGGCCGGTTGGTGGTGAGCAAGAAAAGGGTGAGTTAAGTGCTAGGGACTTAGGTGGTGAGTGGCCGGATTTGCTAGGAACCACACCCAAGGGACAAAAAAATTTTTGGGAAGGCTAGGCGGAGAGGCCTGTTGCACTAGGAGCCAAGGAGCTGAAAGTTTTTAGACCAAACCCTAACATCTCTTAGGGTTAAGAAAGGTAAACTCTCCCATAGCCTTAATCTATCTAATTGAGCTTCAATTTGAAATTTATATGTATTTCAAGTTGATAATTGTAAGAGCATAAGCTCAATTTCATTATTGCCCTATTATAGGATTTAGGTTATGTGCTTGATTAGAATCTAAGGGTGGTTTGGTTTTATTGAGTTTTGTATGATTTTTATGTTGATGCCTGCTTGATTATGTTGATTTCATGTTAGATGATTGATAAGGTTTGTAATAACTAGAATTTTACAATGTTACAATTTCTTGTATAGAAATTTAAACTGTACCATGACGGTATTTATGAAAGATTCCGGTTAAGGATTTTTATTGAATTTTGTGAGTTCTTATGAGTTTATAAGACTCAAAAATGATTGTTTAGTTAAGCATACGACCTTTTGAGTAAAAAGGGTATAAAAATGTTATGATTTTATGATGGTCAAAGCTTGACCAAGAAAGTCAAAGAAAGTCAAAGTTGACCAAGAAAGTCAAAATTGACAAAGGAAGTCAAAGTTGACCCGATAGGTCAAAGATTGATTGGAAAAGTCAACTATGTGACGATAATGAAGTATTATGAGCGGTATAGGAAATGTACTGCGAAAAACAATTTTTAAGATAAAATTGATCAAGTTATTTTTAAAACCACCATAGAATAAAATCAAGCACATTAAGTAGGTTAATTAGGGCCTAAGAGTTTTAAGCGAAAAGAGAATTTTTCGTACAGTCCATTTTTAAACAGATAAATTTTAGACTGTAGTTAGCAGTCAGTACTGTGGATTAATGACCACAGTATCAACAATATCTGTTTTGGCCTTAAGGAGGACTGTCTATTAAGGAATTAAGGCAAACAAGCCTTAATGTTGATGATGTCACTAGCTTTTGACTTATGACATCATTTTTGGATTTAATAAAAATTGGAAAGAAACTTGGAAGTTTCTAGACATGCATGGCCAGCCACCTATACCCCCTTAAGTGCAAAATGGTGACTCTTGAAGGACTATTTTGCAATTTTGAAAAGTTCAAAAACCTCTATAAATAGGGGTGCTTCCTATTCAAAAAAATCAGAAAATTGAGCCAAATTCTGTCCATTTTTCTGCTCCAAAAACCAACCTTGATCAGCCAAGAAAAACAGAACAAAAACCAAAAATCCAAGAGTGAGAATCAAGGGTAAAGTTCGGATTTCATCTAGGAACTAAGGAAAAAGAGTTGAAAAATTTTGGAGACCCATTTTGGCCAAGGGTGCCGGTTGTGGGTGAGCTGGAAAAAGGAAGAAAAAAGTGTTGGGAGCTTAGGGGGAGTGGCCGGAAGTGACTTAGGCAACCAAGAGACACAAAAATTGTTGGAGCCATTGTTAGGAGAAGGCCGGCTGTTGTTGGAACCAAGTGGCTGAAAAATTTTGGGACCATTGCTAGAGGGGGGCCGGTTGTGGTGCCAAGGAGATAGGAGAAAAAGTTTGGAGCCAAAACAAACCCATTCTCACCTTGATTAAGGTATAATTCTCTTGGACCCTAAAGCTTTCAATTCAAGCTTTAAATTAAGGATTCAAGTGTATTTCCAATGGGTTTGTAAGAGCATAAGCTCAATTTAAATTTCCAAGCTCTATATTAGATTTTTAAGTTTTGTGCTTGATAGATTAAGGGTGGTTTGATTATAAGTTTTGATTATGCTTATGTTTGTTGTTTAATAGGGTTGCATTATAACGACCCGCCTAGCACAGGCCGTTACCATACATACATACTTATCTTCTTGTACATACTTACATACTTATGAAACACAGCGGATATATTTTTTTTTATATGGCATACGAGTGCAACATATAAAAGTGTCTTTATCAAAATATTTACCATAACATAATTACGTAAAGGACAAAACGCGTAGCGGCTACATTTCCCACATTTCACAGTTTGCCCCGCCATGCCTTTCCATCTTGCATCAACCATTGCTGACGGTTGCTTACCTACAGCATAAACGTAAGACAGTGAGCTTTCGCTCAGCAAGTACAACCTCCTATACCGTGACATAAACAAACATGATCTAATCATTCACATACTAACTTAACTTACCATAGCATATCGTACATATCATGACTTCCTTTTCATAGCATAACATACATCATAATGCATGGTCCATTTATGCTTATTTTATGCTCAATTCATGCTTAACTTACTTTCATTTCTTATCTTACTTATGGGCCCCTTACTTGTGTGTATGTACCGGGCGCGCGACTATGGAGTGGTTGGGGCGGCCAAACCATTTCCAACTCAAACCATAGTCCAACCCGACCTTACTCGGGTCGGTACAACACAGGCGACTTGCTCGCCATCTTACTTTCCTTTCATCTTATCATGTCATACTTGATCTTATTTTATAAGATTTTGTGAACATGCTTCGTGCTCTCATACTTCCATGATTCATGTAATCATAACATAATATTCATCATAAACATACCTTAACTTATTATACTACATAACCTAGCATACAACATATGACATATTGCATAGCATGTCAATAACATAACATAACAACAATAACATTACTTAGCACTAACAATATAACATAGCAGCAACAACAACATAACATAGCAGCAACAACAACATAACATAGCATCAATAACAACATAGCATATCATCAACAACCGCATAACATACATCCCTAGCATACATCTAACATACTTGGGCAAGTACCACAACAAAGCCTATGTTGTAGGCGGTGGTTGTACTTACCTCTCTTGCTATGTCCTGCGTTATGCTGCTTCTTCTCTGAGTACAGCTGCAGGTTCTCTCCTGCTCCTTGAAGGACATAGGTGAGGTTCTTAGTTAGTGTTGCAGAATGTTGATACTCTAATCAACATGCTTACATAATCCTAATTGTATGTCCCTGATACTAGATGTCTTACTGGGTTATAGATAGTAACCCTATATCTTAGCCCAATTTTATTACTCTTGGTATCCTTTAGGGTTATCTTGACTAACCCTTAAGGTTAATTATAATTAAACTCTTGATCAACCAAAGTTAACCCTATATGGGTTAAACTTGAGCTTTAGCTTTGGCCTAGTAACTCGGATATTACATCCGGTTATTACCCGTAATCATTTTGCTTACCCAATTTGGTTTAAAAATCCATTTTCTATTTCTTTGGAAACTTAGGTAATTTTAACTTCAAAAATCGTTTACTTAACTCATAAAATTCATTCTAATACCCGAAATTTCGATGAACCTATGATTTCCTTTTCGACAAGGAAAATTTCAAGTTTTAAATCTTGTTTGTCGATATGAAGCTCATGATCTGAGCAGAATATCATTTTATGTGTGAGTTCTCGTTTAATTAGCTACAAGACTCAACAATAGTTTGCTTAAGTCAAGCATGTGGCCTTTTGAGGAAAAAGGGCAAAATGGGAATTTATGATTTTATGCCGGTCAAAGTTGACCAAAAAGTCAAAGTTGACCGAAAAGTCAAAGGTTGACCCGGAAGGTCAAATAGATGAAGGTGCTGAGATACGGCAAAGCAGTATGGGATTATACTGCGGAAAACCTTCATTACGGTCAATTAAGCAAGAATAAGCTATGAGACCACCGTAGAAAATCAAGCACGATTTTTAGAGCAATAAGGACTAAATAGTTTTAAGTCCTAAGAAAATCCGATACGCAGTCCAGTTATCACGCAGATGAATTCTGGACTGTAGTCCAGTATGACAATACTGTTTTGGTGAAAAACAGTATTGATATTATGTAAGATGGTAAGGAAATGGACTGCAGGATTATATTATTGGATTTTTAGTATCAAGTGGATAATTATGCACGAAATGGAAGCCAAGTGGCTCCGCCATAGTTGGCGACCTACAGGGACTAAATTGCAAATATTTTGTCCGTAGGGGCCAAAGTGCAATTTAAGAAAAATTAGTAATGATGGATTTGTATGCAATTATAGAATCATGGAAATCCCTAACTAAGGTTCCAACTAGGCCAAAAATTGGTTACAAGCCTAGTTACATTGGAACAAGGATTTAAGTTAGAGATAAGCATGAAAAGATATTTTTTGGAAAGATTTTTCCATATCTTCCACATGCATGCATATGGCCGATTGTTTGTGGCTTGGTGAGCAAGCCATTAGCTAGATGATGTCATCAAAATGATGTCATCAAGGCAATGTAAGCGGATGATGTCACGAAGGTGAAGTAAGCCAAAACTTGGTGAGCAAGTAAACTTGCCCACCAAGGCTACTCTATGGCCGGCCACCTAGGAGGTTCATTGAGCAAATATTTGCTCTTAGACCCCTTTATGCAATTGTTGAAACCATGTTTTTCACCTATAAATAGGTGATGTTGGTTCACAATTTTTGAAGCAAGTTTTGTAGCTTAACAAAACTATGGCAAAATTTTCCCTCACCCACACACCCTAAAGGCCGAGCCATAGAAGAGAAAGGAGAGAAAGAAAATGCTGAAAACCAAAGAGAAAAGTGAGCTTGAGTGGTCGTTTTCTAGCTAGAACCATAAGAAAAAGTTGAGAAAAACTTTGGTACCCATTGGAGGCCAAGTGGCCGGCCATGGGAGAGGAAGAGAAAGAAAAGAAAAGTGCAGAAAAAATGGGTTTAGGACAGCCGGATTTTGTAGGAAAAACCACCCAATGACCAACAAGTTTTGGTCCTAATTAGAGGAGCAAAACCGGTTATAGGCAGCCAAGGAGAAAGGGCAGAAAAATGAACCAATCTCCTAGCCTAGCCGTGTGTTTATCAAGGTAATCTTCTTTAGCTCTAAGCTCTTCGATTAAGCATTTATGTTGGAAATTTAAGTGTATTTTCCGAGTTGGATGTAAGAGCATAAGCTCACCTATTTATGTCTATGCTCTAGATTAAGTTTGCTTGATTATGCTTGATTAGGTGGTGGTCTCTAGTTTATATTTTTGATGCATGTTTATGGGTTTTTGAGTTTGCCTATCACATGTTTGTTGTATGTTCCCATAGAATTTAGAACGATTGTATGATTATGTGATGGATGGAATGGAACGTTAGAAACGATTGCATGTGTGACTTTAGGCTCCCGCTGTGGTCGGTTTGAGGTAGCGTGCACGTTTTAGGATGTAAAACGAAAATAAGAACCGAAACTGCCAGTCTCGGGTCAAGACTGGGCAGCTTTCTGGAAATGGTAATTTGAGGCCCTTAGATGCCGAATTTGAAGAAACTCAAAACTACAAAGTTGTAGATAAGGGTTTTTCCTAGAGGGCAGCTGGACCGTTTTTCAAAATAAGGCTCCAATGGCCCCCGTTTTTATGAAAATCCGAGGCTAATCTGCCCAGACCTAGTCTACACGTCCGGTAAGTTTCAAATTAAAACTGACAAGAATCCAAGCAGAACTGGGTTTTCCTCAAAACATGAAAGTTGTAGTATTATCCGAGATCTACAACTTTTATGAAGAAAGTTTTATCAAATTATGAACAGATTTTAAAGTACAATTTGATTCCTAAAACTGTGCAGGAAACAGAAATTCCAGCACAGGATTTTCAGAAAAACAGTGCATAAGCAGGAAATTCTTACACATGCACTGATAACCAAAGTTTAAGAAACTGTTTTAAAGATTGTTTTCAGAGCTTGACAATTTTTTAACTGCCTTTGCTTAAATGTTAAGATTTTATGAAAATGCGGTTTCATAAAGATTTTTAAAGAAAAATTGACAAAGGTTTGTCAAGAATAATTGAAATACGCCGGGTCCTATGGTGACAACTATAGGACAGTTAGTAACCGGAGAGGGTTACCTAATTTTATTGGGCCAAATAAGTTAGGTTACTTATAGTAACCATATGAGATACCCAAGATAGTGGGTTGGGCCTAATAAGATTAGTAACCTAATACTATTTAAGAATGGTTGGGCTTAGTACCCAAGGTTACCAGAAGTAACCTAGCATGATGCTGGTTAAGTATGTTGGGCCATGAACCCTAGGGTTACGGCAAGTAACCAAAAACGCTATTATAAGTTGTTATAGGAGGGAACATATAATATAACTAAGGCTACTCATAAATGTTGGTTAGGACACCAACATTAATGATTATGATTTATGGTAAGATAGAATGTCTATGACTTTTATCTTACACCCTGTTTGGAAACAGGAGTATGAACTGTTGTCGTGCCGTGATTCGGACGATTAACCAAGAGCATAGGACGACAAGTAAGTATAACTCCGCCTACAGCATGGGCAAATGTTTTTATAACATGTTTTTCAAGAAATCATGAATTGATATGCATGATGTATGTTACGATGCTTACGTATGATGTTATGTTACGATGCTTATGTATGATGTTATGTTATGATGGATACGTTATGATGATACGATGGTTAAGTTACGATGATTATGTTATGATATGAAGTTATGTTATGAAGATTATGTTACGGTGTTTATGTTATGGTTTATGTTATGTTATGTTTTAATATAGTGACATCATGTAGCATGTTCACTAATATTAACTACATGGTAAGAACACATGTTAAGTCAAGTTAAGGTCATTGTGTTGTACCGACTTGCCATAATGGTGAGTTTAAATGGTTTAATCTATGGTTTGGGCTGAGTTGGATTGGCTGCCCCAATCACTCCATGCTAAACAGTTTGTTTCATGGTTTGAGTTGGTTTGGATTGGCTGCCTCCAGCCATCCATAGTTATAGACCACGGTATGTGCACACATGATATGCAAATAAATAAGAATCAGATAATAAATGAAAATTTAATCGATTCATAAGAAAACCTAATTGGTTCATGCATTCCTTTGTTAAAAATGTTTTGCGGATTGCACGTTGTACTTGCTGGGCATAAGCTCATTACTTACGTTCATACTGTAGGTTAGCAACCTACCGGTGATACTTGATGCAAGGCTGTGAAGGCTGGCGCTACAGACTGTGAAATGTGGGATGGACACCGCCACGTGTTTTGAATTTATGCTATGTAAAATATGTTTTGAAAAATATATTTTAAAGACGTGTTTTATGTTATGTGACAGTATGGATAAGGAACTGTTTCCAAGAAGAAAACTATTTTTAAGAAATTGTTTTCAAGAACGAGTTAAAGAATGGTTTTCAATGAATGACGGCAAGCAAGTTGCCTTGTGTCGCACCAACCCACACTAGGTTGGGTTTGGTCCACGGTAATGATTATGTTAGCTTTCAATATGATTATGAAAGCTCAATACTCGAGTGAGTACATATGTTATGCATGAAGATAAGTTAAGTTCAAAGTAAGAAAAGAAAAAAAAAAATTTTATTCCGAATTTTCCGCAGTTTAAGCTTTTTAAATTAAGAAGTAAGTTAAGCAAGTAATGTAACGGCCCATGTCTGCGCAGTAGGAGTAGGACGCCCCTACGTGTGACGGTTCGGGGCGTTACAGAGATGGTATCAGAGCCAGGTTTTCTGCCATCCGATTTCACAGTTCTGCCGCCAGAGCCACAGTTTTGCAAGTAAGTTTTCTTACTCTAGTTAGTATAGTAACTATGTGAGGTCATAGTTTATAATAGTATAGATATGAACCTGGTTTAAAACCCGGGTACGATTGAAGAGGACCGTAAGACTTCGACTTCATTAGCATTCGAAGGAATGGAGTCACGCATCTTCGATGGGACTCAAGAAGTGACTGCATTTGCTGAGTGGCTACACGATATGAAGACGATACGTCAGTTGTGTTGCAGCTGGCACATTTATCCAGATGAGTCTATGGCCTATGATTGCCAGTGGATCAGAGTTGCGCAGCGAAAGCGTGGGGAATAAGCTGAGCCTACGATATGATATGATGAGATCGTGATGGATCTCTAGTATGATATGTTAAGATATGGATGAAGGAATGAGTGTTAGACATGTTGAGAATTAGAATTAGAAAGTAGAAAATGGTTCGTTGCTGGTACAACCGAACCAATTTCTGCAAGAGCCTCATCTTGCAACTATGATAGCCAAGTCATGATGATAAATGCTAGAGTAGCAATAAGAAATGAATAGGCTTCGAGATCAGATAGCCTATCGCCTTACCTCAGTAGGGTGATAATCTGGAAGTTTCCATTTTAAGAAATAAGCTAGATGCTATAGAACATAAGTTTCGTGGTTGTGAAACTTATGCTCTCATAAGAATGATAATAGGTATGGAAAGATGTTTGTTAGTGCCTTGACTGGTGGTAATATCAAGGCAATCCACAAAGAATAAGTTGAATAATGGCTATCAGTATGATGATGAAATTAAGAATATGATCCCTTAGTAAGGGAAATTATGAAATAATGGGAAGTTTTAGACATTCCTAAGGATTATGATTTTGTTATGAAGAAAATGTTAGAAGCAATGAGAGAAGCTTCTACCATTCTATATCTAGCAAGTAGCTAGTCGATACGAGATAAGTATTGCATCACTCGAACGATATCAAGTTTCTTCATTATTGACTTTGAAAGAATTCAAAGGAAATATTTTTATAAAAGATGCTTAAATCTTGAGCTCATGCTTGAAAGAATCCCTCATTTTATGTAATACAGCCGAATCCTTGAGGAAGAATTCCAAGATAGGGGCTGTTATGAACAGTAAAGGTTCCAAGATAGGAGCCGTTATGTTCATTAAATGACCGAATCCTTGAGGGACAAGTCCCAAGATAGGGGTCATAGGCCGAATCCTTGAGGGACAAGTTCCAAGAAAGGGATGAGTTCCAAGAAAGGGGCCATTATGATAAGTAAAGGGTTCTAATAGCATAAGATCAAGGTTCAAGAAAGAAGCTATTTTAAGATATGTTTTCCAAGTGTGGAAAAATTTTAAAGTATGAAACGCTTTTCATGTGTGAAAAGTTATATGATAAGAAATGTTTTTCAAACATGGCAAGTTATATGATATACTTGCTCAAATTTTTATGAAGATAGTTCTTGTGATGCAATATGAAAGGAGAATATGATAGCATGATAAGTATGTAAGTATGTAAGTATGAATGTATGTATGTAAGGAAGTATGCAAGTGTAAGTATGAATGTATGTAAGTAAGAATGTATGTAGTATGAAAGTAAGATAGTATGAAGTAAGAATGAATGAAAGTATGATGGCATGATATGAAAGTAAGAGTATGGTTCTAGATAAGAGACATGATCCCATTAAAGTAAAAAATGGGAACATGAACAAGTTACGATGGATCAATAGTGGATCTTGAAGAAAAGCCACTTAGAAGTATCCGAATTTTCGAGGACGAAAATTTCTTTAAGGAGGGTAGAATGTAATACCCGAAATTTCGATGAACCTATGATTTCCTTTTAGACAAGGAAAATTTCAAGTTTAATCTTGTTTGTCGATATGAAGCTCATGATCTGAGCAGAATATCATTTTATGTGTGAGTTCTCGTTTAATTAGCTACAGACTCAACAATAGTTTGCTTAAGTCAAGCATGTGGCCTTTTGAGGAAAAAGGGCAAAATGGGAATTTATGATTTTATGCCGGTCAAAGTTGACCAAAAAGTCAAAGTTGACCGAAAAGTCAAAGGTTGACCCGGAAGGTCAAATAGATGAAGGTGCTGAGATACGGCAAAGAAGTATGGGATTATACTGCGGAAAACCTTCATTACGGTCAATTAGCAAGAATAAGCTATGAGACACCGTAGAAAATCAAGCACGATTTTTAGAGCAATAAGGACTAACTAGTTTTAAGTCCTAAGAAAATCTGATACACAGTCCAGTTATCACGCAGATGAATTCTGGACTGTAGTCCAGTATGACAATACTGTTTTGGTGAAAAACAGTATTGATATTATGTAAGATGGTAAGGAAATGGACTGCAGGATTATATTATTGGATTTTTAGTATCAAGTGGATAATTATGCACGAAATGGAAGCCAAGTGGCTCCGCCATAGTTGGCGACCTACAGGGACTAAATTGCAAATATTTTGTCCGTAGGGGCCAAAGTGCAATTTAAGAAAAATTAGTAATGATGGATTTGTATGCAATTATAGAATCATGGAAATCCTAACTAAGGTTCCAACTAGGCCAAAAATTGGTTACAAGCCTAGTTACATTGGAACAAGGATTTAAGTTAGAGATAAGCATGAAAAGATATTTTTTGGAAAAATTTTCCATATCTTCCACATGCATGCATATGGCCGATTGTTTGTGGCTTGGTGAGCAAGCCATTAGCTAGATGATGTCATCAAAATGATGTCATCAAGGCGATGTAAGCGGATGATGTCACGAAGGTGAAGTAAGCCAAACTTGGTGAGCAAGTAAACTTGCCCACCAAGGCTACTCTATGGCCGGCCACCTAGGAGGTTCATTGAGCAAATATTTTGCTCTTAGACCCCTTTATGCAATTGTTGAAACCATGTTTT
>CM046372.1:9391768-9411782 GCA_025413025.1 Ficus hispida | reverse complement strand
CAACTGATGATACAAGATGGCGAGCGTGGGCAGGGCGGGCTGTGAAATGTGGATTATTAACGCTACGCGTTTCGTTCTTATTATGTATATTATTCCGCATTTGAACATCGTTTAATTATTATGCGTTTCATTTAAAAAAAAAAAAAAAAAATTTCCGCTGCTTATGTTCATTAAGTAAGTATGTATGCGTATGTATGTATGTATGGTAACGCGCTGTGCTAGGCGGTCGTTACATTCACCTTGCCTCACATCACTTCCGCCATGGCCCAAGTAAGTTAAGTTATTTTTCTTATGCTTAGAAATTAGTTGAAGCTCGCGTGCATAGTAAGCATCTCTCGTCAATGGTCACGCCGGGAACTTTCTCGCACTATGGAATTAGATCGACGTTATGGAAGTTATATGTGGTATTTATGGAAACTTTGCCACATAAGAATAATGTTGGATACGAGGATAACGTTGGGTGGTGCCTTCGCTTGGTGGTGGCAATTAAGTGACGTATGAACATGATGGGAAAGTTTTGCACTTTCCTAGATGTTATACTTATGCATTTATGTTATGAAGCAGATATGAACAAGATTATGATGGATTCAGATATATTCCATGATTATGTTATGATATGGAATTAAGATTATGGTTCTATATAAAAGACATGATTTTATTGAACAAAGAGCTTATTTCATAAGTTTTCTATGTAGAACCATGCCACCCAAGCGTAGAACGGCACAAACCCAAGACGTTGATCTTGCGGCCCAAATGAATGAGTTAAGACAGATGATGTTAGCCCAACAACAAGAGATAGGTGGGCTTAGAGCTCAATTGGCTCAGCAGAATCAGGGACCTCCTGATGCCGGAGTACCACCAGTACCTGTGAATCAGCCTGCTGCACCGAAATTCCTGATGCTGACCCGGTGATTCCAGAAAATTCCAGAAAACCGATAGCTCCTGAAGTGCCTGATGTGCCTTTGGCTGTTCCGCCAGCACCTTTGGTTCGAACTCCAGAGCAATTATATGACAGATTTCGGCACATGAAGGCACCGGAATTTGAAAGATCAACAAACCCAATTGAGACCGACAACTGGTTGATTGACCTCCAGGTTATCTTGAACTTTCTCAAGCTCGATGATGAAGAGAAAGTTCTCTGTGCATCCTTTATGCTGAGGAAAGATGCTCGCCTCTAGTGGGAAACAGTCCAGATCAGGCGAGATGTTACCCAAATGACCTGGGAGGACTTTGTTGAGGAATTTAAGGAGAAATACTTCAACACCGACGTTATGGAAGCTTAACAAGACGAATTCAATAATTTTCGTCAGGGTAATCTATCGGTAGCTGAGGTGGTGAAAAAGTTTGAGCAACTAGCACGTCTTTGTCCTCACCTTATCGGCTCCGAGAGAGACAAAGTAAGAAGGATGATGAGGATGTTCTGCTCGGATCTGGCCGTAGTGATTAGCAGTGGCCCCTACCCACTAATCACCGTTGCTGAATGTGTCAGCCGGGCGATACGAGCTGAGTATTGGGTAGGTCAGAACAAAGAACAACGGGCTAAGTTTTTTAAGGAAAGAGAGAAGAGAAGGCCCAAGTTAAGTAGATTCAAGCAAGACCAAGCCAACCTCCGCAGCAGAAAGGGCAGGGAGGATCTTTTGGTCAACACAGCAACAACAGGCAGTACAGTAGTAATCAATTGAAGAGGAAGTGGAATGGAGGGGGTTAGGGGAATCAACAAAATTTTCCCCAGAAAAGGAATGCCCCTGATAGCAGCATGAATCCCACTTGTCATAAATGTGGGAAGAAGCACCCCGGAGATTGCCGTGCTGGAACTAATCGTTGCTTTCTATGTGGTAAGGAAGGCCTCTATGCTAAGGACTGTAATGCTAATTTCCAGAATCCGCAGCACCAACAAAGGAATCAGGGGTATCAGCTTCATGCAGCACAAATGAAGCTCGAAAGACCTGAAATCTCCCAAGGCAGGCTTGAAGCTCCAGCAACTCAAGGGCGCATTTATGCCTATACTAAGGAGGATGTTCAAGCTGGACCATCCACAGTGGTGACAGGTCAGCTTCCTTTCGCCCAACAAGATGCTTATGTGTTAATTGATTCTGGAGCTACACATTCATTTACATCACCTAGGTTCGCTAAGAAACTAGGTAGAGGAAGCGATAAGATTGGAAGAACTTTCAGAACTGCATTACCCTCTGGGGAAGTTCTGTTGTCTGATTATTGGATACGTGATGTTCCAATAATTATATGTGGTAGGGAAATGTATGTCAACTTGATTGTCATTGACCTATATGACTACGATGTCATTTTGGGTATAGATTTCTTGGGGAATACAACGCAGTTATAGACTGTCAATGTCGGATTGTCAAGTTCAAGCTGATTGGAGGCGAGGAGTTCATTTTTAGAGGATCGACTCCGAAACAGCTGAAAATGCTAATTTCTGCGCTAAAGGCTAAGAAGTTGTTGGCAGAAGGATGTATGGGATTTTTAGCCAACATGGTGGATAAGGCGCAAGAAACTAAGAGCAGGCCAGAGGAAGTACCAATAGTCAAGGATTTTATTGAAGTTTTTCTTGAGGACTTGCCAGGATTACCACCGGAGCGAGAGATCTCTTTCGAGATCGAATTGCTTCCTGGATCGGCACCAGTATCCAAGGCACCTTATAGGATGGCTCCCGCCGAACTTAAGAAATTGCAACTTCAGTTGCAAGAGCTCCTAGATCGAGGATTCATCCGTCAGAGCTATTCACCATGGGAGCCCCAGTTTTATTTGTTAAAAAGAAGGATGGCACTTTAGGATGTGCATTGACTATCGGGAATTGAATAAGATCACCATTAAGAATAAGTATCCACTACCCAGGATCGATGATTTGTTCGATCAATTGAAAGGACTTCAATTTTTTCGAAAATTGACCTGCAATCGGGATATCATCAGCTTCGAATAAGGCAAGGAGACGTTCCCAAGACAGCCTTTCATACGCGATATGGACATTACGAGTTTCTCGTTATGCCATTTGGATTGACAAATGCTCCAGCTGCCTTTATGGACCTGATGAATCGAGTATTCAAGGACTACTTGGATAAGTTTGTTATCGTCTTTATAGATGATATCTTGATTTATTCAAGATCTAAGGAGGAGCATGAAGAGCACCTAAGGATTGCCTTACAGATTTTAAAGCAAAACCAGCTTTATGCTAAATTCACCAAGTGTGAATTTTGGTTAGAAAAGGTCCATTTCTTAGGACATGTGATTTCCAAGGAAGGCATATCGGTAGACCCAGCCAAGATTGAAGCCGTAAGTAAATGGCCAGCTCCGAAAAACATCACTGAAGTACGTAGTTTTCTTGGCTTAGTAGGCTACTACCGATGTTTCGTTGAGGGATTTGCTAAGATCGCAGCGCCGCTCACTGCACTTGCACAGAGAGGAAAGAAGTACGAATGGACTGCAAAGTATGAAGAACACTTTCAAGAGCTAAAAAGTAAGCTGACTAGTACTCCAATTCTTACGATTCCAGTGGTAGAGGAAGGGAACTTCGTGATATATAGCGATGCTTCCAAGATAGGATTGGGAGCCGTTCTCATGCAAAATGGAAAAGTGATCGCGTATGCTTCCTGACAGCTTAAGGATTATGAGAAAAACTATCCGACGCATGATTTGGAACTTGCGGCGGTAGTATTTGCACTCAAAATTTGGAGACACTATCTTTACGGCGCTAGGTGTGAAGTCTATACGGATCATCAAAGTTTAAAGTATATCTTCACACAGAAGGAGCTTAATATGAGACAAAGAAGATGGCTCGAATTAGTGAAACATTATGATATAGACATCCATTACCATCCGGGGAAAGCGAACAAAGTAGCCGATGCTCTTAGTCGGAAGTCATTTTCCTCGTTGAGATCAATTCAGCCATTGATCGAGCCCCTTCAAAAGGAGCTAGTAGAAGCTGGAATTGAGCTCATTACAGGAGGTTTAGCTGCCCTAACCTTCCAACCTACCATTTTGGATGGCATGAAGGAGCGTCAAGAAGGAGATGCCTCACTGCTTAGGACGAGGAACGAAGTCTTAGAAGGGAAGGAGTCAGACTTCAACATATCTGACGAGGGCATACTCTATCGGAAAAATAGACTATGCATTCCTAATGAGGACGAGTTGAAGGAACGGATCTTGAAAGAAGCTCACGAGACTCCGTATTCCGTTCATCCTGGAGCCACAAAGATGTATAAAGACTTGAAGGAAAATTTTTGGTGGCCCAAGATGAAGAATGACGTTGCCACGTTTGTTAGTAAATGTCTTACGTGTCAAAAAGTGAAGGCTGAACACCAACGTCCTGAGGGAGAATTGCAGAAAATTTCCATCCCAGAATGGAAATGGGACCAAGTGATGATGGATTTCGTGGTTGGTCTACCCCGAACTCCTAGCGGCAACGATGCTATTTGGGTAATTGTCGATCGATTGACGAAATCTGCACACTTCTTGGCCATCAAGCTTAGCTTTTCAGTGGAGCAGCTAGCGGACCTATACGTCGCGCAGATCGTTCGCTACCATGGGATTCCAAAATCAATCATCTCAGATCGTGATGGTCGTTTCACTTCTAAATTTTGGAGGAGTGTACATCAAGCAATGGGTACAAAGCTTACTTTTAGTACAACTTTTCACCCACAGACGGATGGATAATCAGAGAGGACCATTCAGACTCTAAAAGATATGTTATGAGCATGTGTGATGGACTTCAAGGGAACTTGGGATAAGAAGCTTCCTTTGATTGAATTCTCGTACAACAACAGTTTCCATGCTTCGATTGGAATAGCTCCTTATGAAGCTCTCTATGGGAGATGGTGTAGATCTCCAGTCCATTGGTACGAGACAAGAGAGAAAGAACTTGTGTCTATGAACTTTATACGGAGAACCACTGAGGCCATAAAGCTTATACGTCGACGGATGGAAACTACATTTAGTCGACAAAGGAATTATGCCGACAAACACAGAAGGCCTCTAGAATTCCAAGTAAAAGACTTGGTTTTCCTCAAGATTGCTCCGTTCAAAGGAGTCATGAGATTTGGAAAGAAAGGGAAACTAAGTCCGAGATACATAGGACCGTTCGAAGTACTCGAAAGAGTTGGTAATGTGGCCTATAAGTTGGCTTTACCCCAAGAATTAGCATATGTGCACAATATATTTCATGTGTCGATGCTAAAGAAATACATCTCGGATCCCTCACATGTATTAAGCCATGAACCAATTGAGGTTCACGAGGATCTGACTTATGAGGAGAAACCGGTTCGAATTTTGGCACGAGAAGAAAAGGTGCTAAGGCACAAAGCTATACCTTTAGTCAAGGTTCTTTGGCGAAATCATGAGGTTGAGGAAGCAACATGGGAACGTGAAAAGTATATGAAGAAAAGTCACCCAGAATTATTCTAATTTTCGAGGACGAAAATTTTGTAAGGAGGGTGGATTGTAATAACTGAAAATTTACACGGACTCATGATTTCCTTGTACATAAGAAATCTATGCTCGTATTATGTGTTTTTGTGATGTTTCATGAAAATTATGAATATCAATGCGAAATTCATAATTTTATCAGTAAATGTTTGAGTTCTCATTTAATTAGCTATGAGACTCAATAAGCAGTTTGCTTAGCCAAGCAAGTAACCTTTGAGCAAAAAGGGAAGAAAAATCCTATGATTTCATGTTGATCAAAGTTTGACCGAAAAAGTCAAAACTGACCGAAAAAGTCAAAGGTTGACCAGAGAGGTCAAATAGATGAAGGTACTGAGATATGATAAGCAGTATAAGAAATATACTGTGAAAACCATCTTTACAAATAAGATAGCATGAGTAAGATTTAAAACCACCATAGAAAAATCAAGCACACCAAGTAGGATATTAAGGGCAAGAAAGGTTTCAAGAAATAAGAAAAATTTTATACAGTTCATTTTTACACAGATAAATTTTGGATTGCAATTTAGTGTACAGCACTGTGTATTAGTAAACACAGTATTGGAAATATCTGTGATAGCTTAAAATGGACTGCATATTATGCAAAAAGGCCAAACAAGGCCTTAGGATGCTTACATCACCCTATCTCCCAATTATGACATCATAATTAATTAAGTAAATTTAGGAAAGTATTCTTTCCTTGCTCACCAAGGGATGGCCGGCCACCTAGCATGCTTTTTGTGCAAAATTTTGCTTCTTGGGGGACTAATTTAGCAATTTAGTAAAGTTTCAAAACCTCTATAAATAGGGGTGCCTTTTATTAAAAAAAAGAAAAATCTAGCTAAGTTCTGCCCATTTTTCTGCTCCAAAACCGAACCCAAGGCAGCCAAGAAAGAATAGAGCAAAAACAAAAATCCAAGAGAGAATTCACTAGGGGAAGTTCAGATTTCAGCTAGGAAGAAAGAAAAAGTGTTAGAAAAATCTTGGAATCCAATTTTTGGCCTAGTGGCCGGTTGGTGGTGAGCAAGAAAAGGGTGAGTTAAGTGCTAGGGACTTAGGTGGTGAGTGGCCGGATTTGCTAGGAACCACACCCAAGGGACAAAAAAATTTTTGGGAAGGCTAGGCGGAGAGGCCTGTTGCACCTAGGAGCCAAGGAGCTGAAAGTTTTTAGACCAAACCCTAACATCTCTTAGGGTTAAGAAAGGTAAACTCTCCCATAGCCTTAATCTATCTAATTGAGCTTCAATTTGAAATTTATATGTATTTCAAGTTGATAATTGTAAGAGCATAAGCTCAATTTCATTATTGCCCTATTATAGGATTTAGGTTATGTGCTTGATTAGAATCTAAGGGTGGTTTGGTTTTATTGAGTTTTGTATGATTTTTATGTTGATGCCTGCTTGATTATGTTGATTTCATGTTAGATGATTGATAAGGTTTGTAATAACTAGAATTTTACAATGTTACAATTTCTTGTATAGAAATTTAAACTGTACCATGACGGTATTTATGAAAGATTCCGGTTAAGGATTTTTATTGAATTTTGTGAGTTCTTATGAGTTTATAAGACTCAAAAATGATTGTTTAGTTAAGCATACGACCTTTTGAGTAAAAAGGGTATAAAAATGTTATGATTTTATGATGGTCAAAGCTTGACCAAGAAAGTCAAAGAAAGTCAAAGTTGACCAAGAAAGTCAAAATTGACAAAGGAAGTCAAAGTTGACCCGATAGGTCAAAGATTGATTGGAAAAGTCAACTATGTGACGATAATGAAGTATTATGAGCGGTATAGGAAATGTACTGCGAAAAACAATTTTTAAGATAAAATTGATCAAGTTATTTTTAAAACCACCATAGAATAAAATCAAGCACATTAAGTAGGTTAATTAGGGCCTAAGAGTTTTAAGCGAAAAGAGAATTTTTCGTACAGTCCATTTTTAAACAGATAAATTTTAGACTGTAGTTAGCAGTCAGTACTGTGGATTAATGACCACAGTATCAACAATATCTGTTTTGGCCTTAAGGAGGACTGTCTATTAAGGAATTAAGGCAAACAAGCCTTAATGTTGATGATGTCACTAGCTTTTGACTTATGACATCATTTTTGGATTTAATAAAAATTGGAAAGAAACTTGGAAGTTTCTAGACATGCATGGCCAGCCACCTATACCCCCCTTAAGTGCAAAATGGTGACTCTTGAAGGACTATTTTGCAATTTTGAAAAGTTCAAAAACCTCTATAAATAGGGGTGCTTCCTATTCAAAAAAATCAGAAAATTGAGCCAAATTCTGTCCATTTTTCTGCTCCAAAAACCAACCTTGATCAGCCAAGAAAAACAGAACAAAAACCAAAAATCCAAGAGTGAGAATCAAGGGTAAAGTTCGGATTTCATCTAGGAACTAAGGAAAAAGAGTTGAAAAATTTTGGAGACCCATTTTGGCCAAGGGTGCCGGTTGTGGGTGAGCTGGAAAAAGGAAGAAAAAAGTGTTGGGAGCTTAGGGGAGTGGCCGGAAGTGACTTAGGCAACCAAGAGACACAAAAATTGTTGGAGCCATTGTTAGGAGAAGGCCGGCTGTTGTTGGAACCAAGTGGCTGAAAAATTTTGGGACCATTGCTAGAGGGGGGCCGGTTGTGGTGCCAAGGAGATAGGAGAAAAAGTTTGGAGCCAAAACAAACCCATTCTCACCTTGATTAAGGTATAATTCTCTTGGACCCTAAAGCTTTCAATTCAAGCTTTAAATTAAGGATTCAAGTGTATTTCCAATGGGTTTGTAAGAGCATAAGCTCAATTTAAATTTCCAAGCTCTATATTAGATTTTTAAGTTTTGTGCTTGATAGATTAAGGGTGGTTTGATTATAAGTTTGATTATGCTTATGTTTGTTGTTTAATAGGGTTGCATTGTAACGACCCGCCTAGCACAGGCCGTTACCATACATACATACTTATCTTCTTGTACATACTTACATACTTATGAAACACAGCGGATATATTTTTTTTATATGGCATACGAGTGCAACATATAAAAGTGTCTTTATCAAAATATTTACCATAACATAATTACGTAAAGGACAAAACGCGTAGCGGCTACATTTCCCACATTTCACAGTTTGCCCCGCCATGCCTTTCCATCTTGCATCAACCATTGCTGACGGTTGCTTACCTACAGCATAAACGTAAGACAGTGAGCTTTCGCTCAGCAAGTACAACCTCCTATACCGTGACATAAACAAACATGATCTAATCATTTACATACTAACTTAACTTACCATAGCATATCGTACATATCATGACTTCCTTTTCATAGCATAACATACATCATAATGCATGGTCCATTTATGCTTATTTTATGCTCAATTCATGCTTAACTTACTTTCATTTCTTATCTTACTTATGGGCCCCTTACTTGTGTGTATGTACCGGGCGCGCGACTATGGAGTGGTTGGGGCGGCCAAACCATTTCCAACTCAAACCATAGTCCAACCCGACCTTACTCGGGTCGGTACAACACAGGCGACTTGCTCGCCATCTTACTTTCCTTTCATCTTATCATGTCATACTTGATCTTATTTTATAAGATTTTGTGAACATGCTTCGTGCTCTCATACTTCCATGATTCATGTAATCATAACATAATATTCATCATAAACATACCTTAACTTATTATACTACATAACCTAGCATACAACATATGACATATTGCATAGCATGTCAATAACATAACATAACAACAATAACATTACTTAGCACTAACAATATAACATAGCAGCAACAACAACATAACATAGCAGCAACAACAACATAACATAGCATCAATAACAACATAGCATATCATCAACAACCGCATAACATACATCCCTAGCATACATCTAACATACTTGGGCAAGTACCACAACAAAGCCTATGTTGTAGGCGGTGGTTGTACTTACCTCTCTTGCTATGTCCTGCGTTATGCTGCTTCTTCTCTGAGTACAGCTGCAGGTTCTCTCCTGCTCCTTGAAGGACATAGGTGAGGTTCTTAGTTAGTGTTGCAGAATGTTGATACTCTAATCAACATGCTTACATAATCCTAATTGTATGTCCCTGATACTAGATGTCTTACTGGGTTATAGATAGTAACCCTATATCTTAGCCCAATTTTATTACTCTTGGTATCCTTTAGGGTTATCTTGACTAACCCTTAAGGTTAATTATAATTAAACTCTTGATCAACCAAAGTTAACCCTATATGGGTTAAACTTGAGCTTTAGGCTTTGGCCTAGTAACTCGGATATTACATCCGGTTATTACCCGTAATCATTTTGCTTACCCAATTTGGTTTAAAAATCCATTTTCTATTTCTTTGGAAACTTAGGTAATTTTAACTTCAAAAATCGTTTACTTAACTCATAAAAATTCATTCTAATACCCGAAATTTCGATGAACCTATGATTTCCTTTTCGACAAGGAAAATTTCAAGTTTTAAATCTTGTTTGTCGATATGAAGCTCATGATCTGAGCAGAATATCATTTTATGTGTGAGTTCTCGTTTAATTAGCTACAAGACTCAACAATAGTTTGCTTAAGTCAAGCATGTGGCCTTTTGAGGAAAAAGGGCAAAATGGGAATTTATGATTTTATGCCGGTCAAAGTTGACCAAAAAGTCAAAGTTGACCGAAAAGTCAAAGGTTGACCCGGAAGGTCAAATAGATGAAGGTGCTGAGATACGGCAAAGCAGTATGGGATTATACTGCGGAAAACCTTCATTACGGTCAATTAAGCAAGAATAAGCTATGAGACCACCGTAGAAAATCAAGCACGATTTTTAGAGCAATAAGGACTAAATAGTTTTAAGTCCTAAGAAAATCCGATACGCAGTCCAGTTATCACGCAGATGAATTCTGGACTGTAGTCCAGTATGACAATACTGTTTTGGTGAAAAACAGTATTGATATTATGTAAGATGGTAAGGAAATGGACTGCAGGATTATATTATTGGATTTTTAGTATCAAGTGGATAATTATGCACGAAATGGAAGCCAAGTGGCTCCGCCATAGTTGGCGACCTACAGGGACTAAATTGCAAATATTTTGTCCGTAGGGGCCAAAGTGCAATTTAAGAAAAATTAGTAATGATGGATTTGTATGCAATTATAGAATCATGGAAATCCCTAACTAAGGTTCCAACTAGGCCAAAAATTGGTTACAAGCCTAGTTACATTGGAACAAGGATTTAAGTTAGAGATAAGCATGAAAAGATATTTTTTGGAAAGATTTTTCCATATCTTCCACATGCATGCATATGGCCGATTGTTTGTGGCTTGGTGAGCAAGCCATTAGCTAGATGATGTCATCAAAATGATGTCATCAAGGCAATGTAAGCGGATGATGTCACGAAGGTGAAGTAAGCCAAAACTTGGTGAGCAAGTAAACTTGCCCACCAAGGCTACTCTATGGCCGGCCACCTAGGAGGTTCATTGAGCAAATATTTTGCTCTTAGACCCCTTTATGCAATTGTTGAAACCATGTTTTTCACCTATAAATAGGTGATGTTGGTTCACAATTTTTGAAGCAAGTTTTGTAGCTTAACAAAACTATGGCAAAATTTTCCCTCACCCACACACCCTAAAGGCCGAGCCATAGAAGAGAAAGGAGAGAAAGAAAATGCTGAAAACCAAAGAGAAAAGTGAGCTTGAGTGGTCGGTTTTCTAGCTAGAACCATAAGAAAAAGTTGAGAAAAACTTTGGTACCCATTGGAGGCCAAGTGGCCGGCCATGGGAGAGGAAGAGAAAGAAAAGAAAAGTGCAGAAAAAATGGGTTTAGGACAGCCGGATTTTTGTAGGAAAAACCACCCAATGACCAACAAGTTTTGGTCCTAATTAGAGGAGCAAAACCGGTTATAGGCAGCCAAGGAGAAAGGGCAGAAAAATGAACCAATCTCCTAGCCTAGCCGTGTGTTTATCAAGGTAATCTTCTTTAGCTCTAAGCTCTTCGATTAAGCATTTATGTTGGAAATTTAAGTGTATTTTCCGAGTTGGATGTAAGAGCATAAGCTCACCTATTTATGTCTATGCTCTAGATTAAGTTTGCTTGATTATGCTTGATTAGGTGGTGGTCTCTAGTTTATATTTTTGATGCATGTTTATGGGTTTTTGAGTTTGCCTATCACATGTTTGTTGTATGTTCCCATAGAATTTAGAACGATTGTATGATTATGTGATGGATGGAATGGAACGTTAGAAACGATTGCATGTGTGACTTTAGGCTCCCGCTGTGGTCGGTTGAGGTAGCGTGCACGTTTTAGGATGTAAAACGAAAATAAGAACCGAAACTGCCAGTCTCGGGTCAAGACTGGGCAGCTTTCTGGAAATGGTAATTTGAGGCCCTTAGATGCCGAATTTGAAGAAACTCAAAACTACAAAGTTGTAGATAAGGGTTTTTCCTAGAGGGCAGCTGGACCGTTTTTCAAAATAAGGCTCCAATGGCCCCCGTTTTTATGAAAATCCGAGGCTAATCTGCCCAGACCTAGTCTACACGTCCGGTAAGTTTCAAATTAAAACTGACAAGAATCCAAGCAGAACTGGGTTTTCCTCAAAACATGAAAGTTGTAGTATTATCCGAGATCTACAACTTTTATGAAGAAAGTTTTATCAAATTATGAACAGATTTTAAAGTACAATTTGATTCCTAAAACTGTGCAGGAAACAGAAATTCCAGCACAGGATTTTCAGAAAAACAGTGCATAAGCAGGAAATTCTTACACATGCACTGATAACCAAAGTTTAAGAAACTGTTTTAAAGATTGTTTTCAGAGCTTGACAATTTTTTAACTGCCTTTGCTTAAATGTTAAGATTTTATGAAAATGCGGTTTTCATAAAGATTTTTAAAGAAAAATTGACAAAGGTTTGTCAAGAATAATTGAAATACGCCGGGTCCTATGGTGACAACTATAGGACAGTTAGTAACCGGAGAGGTTACCTAATTTTATTGGGCCAAATAAGTTAGGTTACTTATAGTAACCATATGAGATACCCAAGATAGTGGGTTGGGCCTAATAAGATTAGTAACCTAATACTATTTAAGAATGGTTGGGCTTAGTACCCAAGGTTACCAGAAGTAACCTAGCATGATGCTGGTTAAGTATGTTGGGCCATGAACCCTAGGGTTACGGCAAGTAACCAAAAACGCTATTATAAGTTGTTATAGGAGGGAACATATAATATAACTAAGGCTACTCATAAATGTTGGTTAGGACACCAACATTTAATGATTATGATTTATGGTAAGATAGAATGTCTATGACTTTTATCTTACACCCTGTTTGGAAACAGGAGTATGAACTGTTGTCGTGCCGTGATTCGGACGATTAACCAAGAGCATAGGACGACAAGTAAGTATAACTCCGCCTACAGCATGGGCAAAATGTTTTTATAACATGTTTTTCAAGAAATCATGAATTGATATGCATGATGTATGTTACGATGCTTACGTATGATGTTATGTTACGATGCTTATGTATGATGTTATGTTATGATGGATACGTTATGATGATACGATGGTTAAGTTACGATGATTATGTTATGATATGAAGTTATGTTATGAAGATTATGTTACGGTGTTTATGTTATGGTTTATGTTATGTTATGTTTTAATATAGTGACATCATGTAGCATGTTCACTAATATTAACTACATGGTAAGAACACATGTTAAGTCAAGTTAAGGTCATTGTGTTGTACCGACTTGCCATAATGGTGAGTTTAAATGGTTTAATCTATGGTTTGGGCTGAGTTGGATTGGCTGCCCCAATCACTCCATGCTAAACAGTTTGTTTCATGGTTTGAGTTGGTTTGGATTGGCTGCCTCCAGCCATTCCATAGTTATAGACCACGGTATGTGCACACATGATATGCAAATAAATAAGAATCAAGATAATAAATGAAAATTTAATCGATTCATAAGAAAACCTAATTGGTTCATGCATTCCTTTGTTAAAAATGTTTTGCGGATTGCACGTTGTACTTGCTGGGCATAAGCTCATTACTTACGTTCATACTGTAGGTTAGCAACCTACCGGTGATACTTGATGCAAGGCTGTGAAGGCTGGCGCTACAGACTGTGAAATGTGGGATGGACACCGCCACGTGTTTTGAATTTATGCTATGTAAAATATGTTTTGAAAAATATATTTTAAAGACGTGTTTTATGTTATGTGACAGTATGGATAAGGAACTGTTTCCAAGAAGAAAACTATTTTTAAGAAATTGTTTTCAAGAACGAGTTAAAGAATGGTTTTCAATGATGACGGCAAGCAAGTTGCCTTGTGTCGCACCAACCCACACTAGGTTGGGTTTGGTCCACGGTATGATTATGTTAGCTTTCAATATGATTATGAAAGCTCAATACTCGAGTGAGTACATATGATTATGCATGAAGATAAGTTAAGTTCAAAGTAAGAAAAGAAAAAAAAAAATTTTATTCCGAATTTTCCGCAGTTTAAGCTTTTTAAATTAAGAAGTAAGTTAAGCAAGTAATGTAACGGCCCATGTCTGCGCAGTAGGAGTAGGAGCCCCTACGTGTGACGGTTCGGGGCGTTACAGAGATGGTATCAGAGCCAGGTTTTCTGCCATCCGATTTCACAGTTCTGCCGCCAGAGCCACAGTTTTGCAAGTAAGTTTTCTTACTCTAGTTAGTATAGTAACTATGTGAGGTCATAGTTTTATAATAGTATAGATATGAACCTGGTTTAAAACCCGGGTACGATTGAAGAGGACCGTAAGACTTCGACTTCATTAGCATTCGAAGGAATGGAGTCACGCATCTTCGATGGGACTCAAGAAGTGACTGCATTTGCTGAGTGGCTACACGATATGAAGACGATACGTCAGTTGTGTTGCAGCTGGCACATTTATCCAGATGAGTCTATGGCCTATGATTGCCAGTGGATCAGAGTTGCGCAGCGAAAGCGTGGGGAATAAGCTGAGCCTACGATATGATATGATGAGATCGTGATGGATCTCTAGTATGATATGTTAAGATATGGATGAAGGAATGAGTGTTAGACATGTTGAGAATTAGAATTAGAAAGTAGAAGATGGTTCGTTGCTGGTACAACCGAACCAATTTATGCAAGAGCCTCATCTTGCAACTATGATAGCCAAGTCATGATGATAAATGCTAGAGTAGCAATAAGAAATGAATAGGCTTCGAGATCAGATAGCCTATCGCCTTACCTCAGTAGGGTGATAATCTGGAAGTTTCCATTTTAAGAAATAAGCTAGATGCTATAGAACATAAGTTTCGTGGTTGTGAAACTTATGCTCTCATAAGAATGATAATAGGTATGGAAAGATGTTTGTTAGTGCCTTGACTGGTGGTAATATCAAGGCAATCCACAAAGAATAAGTTGAATAATGGCTATCAGTATGATGATGAAATTAAGAATATGATCCCTTAGTAAGGGAAATTATGAAATAATGGGAAGTTTTAGACATTCCTAAGGATTATGATTATATGTTATGAAGAAAATGTTAGAAGCAATGAGAGAAGCTTCTACCATTCTACTATCTAGCAAGTAGCTAGTCGATACGAGATAAGTATTGCATCACTCGAACGATATCAAGCTTTCTTCATTATTGACTTTGAAAGAATTCAAAGGAAATATTTTTATAAAAGATGCTTAAATCTTGAGCTCATGCTTGAAAGAATCCCTCATTTTATGTAATACAGCCGAATCTTTGAGGAAGAATTCCAAGATAGGGGCTGTTATGAACAGTAAAGGTTCCAAGATAGGAGCCGTTATGTTCATTAAATGACCGAATCCTTGAGGGACAAGTCCTAAGATAGGGGTCATAGGCCGAATCCTTGAGGGACAAGTTCCAAGAAAGGGATGAGTTCCAAGAAAGGGGCCATTATGATAAGTAAAGGGTTCTAATAGCATAAGATCAAGGTTCAAGAAAGAAGCTATTTTAAGATATGTTTTCCAAGTGTGGAAAAAATTTTAAAGTATGAAACGCTTTTCATGTGTGAAAAGTTATATGATAAGAAATGTTTTTCAAACATGGCAAGTTATATGATATACTTGCTCAAATTTTTATGAAGATAGTTCTTGAGATGCAATATGAAAGGAGAATATGATAGCATGATAGTATGTAAGTATGTAAGTATGAGTGTATGTATGTAAGGAAGTATGCAAGTACGTAAGTATGAATGTATGTAAGTAAGAATGTATGTAGTATGAAGTAAGATAGTATGAAGTAAGAATGAATGAAAGTATGATGGCATGATATCAAAGTAAGAGTATGGTTCTAGATAAGAGACATGATCCCATTAAAGTACAAAAATGGGAACATGAATAAGTTACGATGGATCAATAGTGGACTTGAAGAAAAGCCACTTAGAAGTATCCGAATTTTCGAGGACGAAAATTTCTTTAAGGAGGGTAGAATGTAATACCCGAAATTTCGATGAACCTATGATTTCCTTTTCGACAAGGAAAATTTCATGTTTTAAATCTTGTTTGTCGATGTGAAGCTCATGATCTGAGCAGAATATCATTTTATGTGTGAGTTCTCGTTTAATTAGCTACAAGACTCAACAATAGTTTGCTTAAGTCAAGCATGTGGCCTTTTGAGGAAAAAGGGCAAAATGAGAATTTATGATTTTATGCCGGTCAAAGTTGACCAAAAAGTCAAAGTTGACCGAAAAGTCAAAGGTTGACCCGGAAGGTCAAATAGATGAAGGTGCTGAGATACGGCAAAGAAGTATGGGATTATACTGCGGAAAACCTTCATTACGGTCAATTAAGCAAGAATAAGCTATGAGACCACCGTAGAAAATCAAGCACGATTTTTAGAGCAATAAGGACTAACTAGTTTTAAGTCCTAAGAAAATCTGATACACAGTCCAGTTATCACGCAGATGAATTCTGGACTGTAGTCCAGTATGACAATACTGTTTTGGTGAAAAACAGTATTGATATTATGTAAGATGGTAAGGAAATGGACTGCAGGATTATATTATTGGATTTTTAGTATCAAGTGGATAATTATGCACGAAATGGAAGCCAAGTGGCTCCGCCATAGTTGGCGACCTACAGGGACTAAATTGCAAATATTTTGTCCGTAGGGGCCAAAGTGCAATTTAAGAAAAATTAGTAATGATGGATTGTATGCAATTATAGAATCATGGAAATCCCTAACTAAGGTTCCAACTAGGCCAAAAATTGGTTACAAGCCTAGTTACATTGGAACAAGGATTTAAGTTAGAGATAAGCATGAAAAGATATTTTTTGGAAAAATTTTTCCATATCTTCCACATGCATGCATATGGCCGATTGTTTGTGGCTTGGTGAGCAAGCCATTAGCTAGATGATGTCATCAAAATGATGTCATCAAGGCGATGTAAGCGGATGATGTCACGAAGGTGAAGTAAGCCAAAACTTGGTGAGCAAGTAAACTTGCCCACCAAGGCTACTCTATGGCCGGCCACCTAGGAGGTTCATTGAGCAAATATTTTGCTCTTAGACCCCTTTATGCAATTGTTGAAACCATGTTTTTCACCTATAAATAGGTGATGTTGGTTCACAATTTTTGAAGCAAGTTTTGTAGCTTAACAAAACTATGGCAAAATTTTCCCTCACCCACACACCCTAAAGGCCGAGCCATAGAAGAGAAAGGAGAGAAAGAAAATGCTGAAAACCAAAGAGAAAAGTGAGCTTGAGTGGTCGGTTTTCTAGCTAGAACCATAAGAAAAAGTTGAGAAAAACTTTGGTACCCATTGGAGGCCAAGTGGCCGGCCATGGGAGAGGAAGAGAAAGAAAAGAAAAGTGCAGAAAAAATGGGTTTAGGACAGCCGGATTTTTGTAGGAAAAACCACCCAATGACCAACAAGTTTTGGTCCTAATTAGAGGAGCAAAACCGGTTATAGGCAGCCAAGGAGAAAGGGCAGAAAAATGAACCAATCTCCTAGCCTAGCCGTGTGTTTATCAAGGTAATCTTCTTTAGCTCTAAGCTCTTCGATTAAGCATTTATGTTGGAAATTTAAGTGTATTTTCCGAGTTGGATGTAAGAGCATAAGCTCACCTATTTATGTCTATGCTCTAGATTAAGTTTGCTTGATTATGCTTGATTAGGTGGTGGTCTCTAGTTTATATTTTTGATGCATGTTTATGGGTTTTTGAGTTTGCCTATCACATGTTTGTTGTATGTTCCCATAGAATTTAGAACGATTGTATGATTATGTGATGGATGGAATGGAACGTTAGAAACGATTGCATGTGTGACTTTAGGCTCCCGCTGTGGTCGGTTGAGGTAGCGTGCACGTTTTAGGACGTAAAACGAAATAAGAACCGAAACTGCCAGTCTCGGGTCAAGACTGGGCAGCTTTCTGGAAATGGTAATTTGAGGCCCTTAGATGCCGAATTTGAAGAAACTCAAAACTAAAAGTTGTAGATAAGGTTTTTCCTAGAGGGCAGCTGGACCGTTTTTCAAAATAAGGCTCCAATGGCCCCGTTTTTATGAAATCCGAGGCTAATCTGCCCAGACCTAGTCTACACGTCCAGTAAGTTTCAAATTAAAACTGACAAGAATCCAAGCAGAACTGGGTTTTCCTCAAAACATGAAAGTTGTAGTATTATCCGAGATCTACAACTTTTATGAAGAAAGTTTTATCAAATTATGAACAGATTTTAAAGTACAATTTGATTCCTAAAACTGTGCAGGAAACAGAAATTCCAGCACAGGATTTTCAGAAAACAGTGCATAAGCAGGAAATTCTTACACATGCACTGATAACCAAAGTTTAAGAAACTGTTTTAAAGATTGTTTTCAGAGCTTGACAATTTTTAACTGCCTTTGCTTAAATGTTAAGATTTTATGAAAATGCGGTTTTCATAAAGATTTTTAAAGAAAATTGACAAGGTTTGTCAAGAATAATTGAAATACGCCGGGTCCTATGGTGACAACTATAGGACAGTTAGTAACCGGAGAGGTTACCTAATTTTATTGGGCCAAATAAGTTAGGTTACTTATAGTAACCATATGAGATACCCAAGATAGTGGGTTGGGCCTAATAAGATTAGTAACCTAATACTATTTAAGAATGGTTGGGCTTAGTACCCAAGGTTACCAGAAGTAACCTAGCATGATCTGGTTAAGTATGTTGGGCCATGAACCCTAGGGTTACGGCAAGTAACCAAAAACGCTATTATAAGTTGTTATAGGAGGGAACATATAATATAACTAAGGCTACTCATAAATGTTGGTTAGGACACAACATTTAATGATTATGATTTATGGTAAGATAGAATGTCTATGACTTTTATCTTACCCTGTTTGGAAACAGGAGTATGAACTGTTGTCGTGCCGTGATTCGGACGATTAACCAAGAGCATAGGACGACAAGTAAGTATAACTCCGCCTACAGCATGGGCAAAATGTTTTTATAACATGTTTTTCAAGAAATCATGAATTGATATGCATGATGTATGTTACGATGCTTACGTATGATGTTATGTTACGATGCTTATGTATGATGTTATGTTATGATGGATACGTTATGATGATACGATGGTTAAGTTACGATGATTATGTTATGATATGAAGTTATGTTATGAAGATTATGTTACGGTGTTTATGTTATGGTTTATGTTATGTTATGTTTTAATATAGTGACATCATGTAGCATGTTCACTAATATTAACTACATGGTAAGAACACATGTTAAGTCAAGTTAAGGTCATTGTGTGTACCGACTTGCCATAATGGTGAGTTTAAATGGTTTAATCTATGGTTTGGGCTGAGTTGGATTGGCTGCCCCAATCACTCCATGTTAAACAGTTTGTTTCATGGTTTGAGTTGGTTTGGATTGGCTGCCTCCAGCCATTCCATAGTTATGGACCACGGTATGTGCACACATGATATGCAAATAAATAAGAATCAAGATAATAAATGAAAATTTAATCGATTCATAAGAAAACCTAATTGGTTCATGCATTCCTTTGTTAAAAATGTTTTGCGGATTGCACGTTGTACTTACTGGGCATAAGCTCATTACTTACGTTCATGCTGTAGGTTAGCAACCTACCGGTGATACTTGATGCAAGGCTGTGAAGGCTGGCGCTACAGACTGTGAAATGTGGGATGGACACCGCCACGTTTTGAATTTATGCTATGTAAAATATGTTTTGAAAAATATATTTTAAAGACGTGTTTTATGTTATGTGACAGTATGGATAAGAACTGTTTCAAGAAGAAAACTATTTTTAAGAAATTGTTTTCAAGAACGAGTTAAAGAATGGTTTTCAAGGATGACGGCAAGCAAGTTGCCTCGTGTGTACCAACCCACACTAGGTTGGGTTTGGTCCACGGTATGATTATGTTAGCTTTCAATATGATTATGAAAGCTCAGTACTCGAGTGAGTACATATGATTATGCATGAAGATAAGTTAAGTTCAAAGTAAGAAAAAAAAAAAAAATTTTACTCCGAATTTTTCGCAGTTTAAGCTTTTTAAATTAAGAAGTAAGTTAAGCAAGTAATGTAACGGCCCATGTCTGCGCAGTAGGAGTAGGACGCCCCTACGCGTGACGGTTCGGGGCGTTACA
>CM046372.1:9357522-9391668 GCA_025413025.1 Ficus hispida | reverse complement strand
TACTAGATGTCTTACTGGGTTATAGATAGTAACCCTATATCTTAGCCCAATTTTATTACTCTTGGTATCCTTTAGGGTTATCTTGACTAACCCTTAAGGTTAATTATAATTAAACTCTTGATCAACCAAAGTTAACCCTATATGGGTTAAACTTGAGCTTTAGGCTTTGGCCTAGTAACTCGGATATTACATCCGGTTATTACCCGTAATCATTTTGCTTACCCAATTTGGTTTAAAAATCCATTTTCTATTTCTTTGGAAACTTAGGTAATTTTAACTTCAAAAATCGTTTACTTAACTCATAAAAATTCATTCTAATACCCGAAATTTCGATGAACCTATGATTTCCTTTTCGACAAGGAAAATTTCAAGTTTTAAATCTTGTTTGTCGATATGAAGCTCATGATCTGAGCAGAATATCATTTTATGTGTGAGTTCTCGTTTAATTAGCTACAAGACTCAACAATAGTTTGCTTAAGTCAAGCATGTGGCCTTTTGAGGAAAAAGGGCAAAATGGGAATTTATGATTTTATGCCGGTCAAAGTTGACCAAAAAGTCAAAGTTGACCGAAAAGTCAAAGGTTGACCCGGAAGGTCAAATAGAAGAAGGTGCTGAGATACGGCAAAGCAGTATGGGATTATACTGCGGAAAACTTCATTACGGTCAATTAAGCAAGAATAAGCTATGAGACACCGTAGAAAATCAAGCACATTTTTAGAGCGATAAGGACTAATAGTTTTAAGTCCTAAGAAAATCCGATACGCAGTCCAGTTATCACGCAGATGAATTCTGGACTGTAGTCCAGTATGACAATACTGTTTTGGTGAAAAACAGTATTGATATTATGTAAGATGGTAAGGAAATGGACTGCAGGATTATATTATTGGATTTTTAGTATCAAGTGGATAATTATGCACGAAATGGAAGCCAAGTGGCTCCGCCATAGTTGGCGACCTACAGGGACTAAATTGCAAATATTTTGTCCGTAGGGGCCAAAGTGCAATTTAAGAAAATTAGTAATGATGGATTTGTATGCAATTATAGAATCATGGAAATCCTAACTAAGGTTCCAACTAGGCCAAAAATTGGTTACAAGCCTAGTTACATTGGAACAAGGATTTAAGTTAGAGATAAGCATGAAAAGATATTTTGGAAAGATTTTTCCTTATCTTCCACTGCATGATATGGCCGATTGTTTGTGGCTTGGTGAGCAAGCCATTAGCTAGATGATGTCATCAAATGATGTCATCAAGGCGATGTAAGCGGATGATGTCACGAGGTGAAGTAAGCCAAACTTGGTGAGCAAGTAAACTTGCCCACCAAGGCTACTCTATGGCCGGCCACCTAGGAGGTTCTTGAGCAAATATTTTGCTCTTAGACCCCTTTATGCAATTGTTGAAACCATGTTTTTCACCTATAAATAGGTGATGTTGGTTCACAATTTTTGAAGGAAGTTTTGTAGCTTAACAAACTATGGCAAAATTTTCCCTCACCCACACACCTAAAGGCCGAGCCATAGAAGAGAAAGGAAGAAAGAAAATGCTGAAAACCAAAGAGAAAAGTGAGCTTGAGTGGTCGGTTTTCTAGCTAGAACCATAAGAAAAAGTTGAGAAAAATTTGGTACCCATGAAGGCCAAGTGGCCGGCCATGGGAGAGGAAGAGAAAGAAAAGAAAAGTGCAGAAAAAATGGGTTTAGGACAGCCGGATTTTTGTAGGAAAAACCACCCAATGACCAACAAGTTTTGGTCCTAATTAGAGGAGCAAAACCGGTTATGGCAGCCAAGGAGAAAGGGCAGAAAAATGAACCAATCTCCTAGCCTAGCCTTGTGTTCATCAAGGTAATCTTCTTTAGCTCTAAGCTCTTCGATTAAGCATTTATGTTGGAAATTTAAGTGTATTTTCCGAGTTGGATGTAAGAGCATAAGCTCACCTATTTATGTCTATGCTCTAGATTAAGTTTGCTTGATTATGCTTGATTAGGTGGTGGTCTCTAGTTTATATTTTTGATGCATGTTTATGGGTTTTTGAGTTTGCCTATCACATGTTTGTTGTATGTTCCCATAGAATTTAGAACGATTGTATGATTATGTGATGGATGGAATGGAACGTTAGAAACGATTGCATGTGTGACTTTAGGCTCCCGCTGTGGTCGGTTGAGGTAGCGTGCACGTTTTAGGACGTAAAACGAAATAAGAACCGAAACTGCCAGTCTCGGGTCAAGACTGGGCAGTTTCTGGAAATGGTATTTTGAGGCCCTTAGAGGCCGAATTTGAAGAAACTCAAAACTACAAAGTTGTAGATAATGGTTTTTCCTAGAGGGCAGCTGGACGTTTTTCAAAATAAGGCTCCAATGGCCTCCGTTTTTATGAAAATCCGAGGCTAATCTGCCCAGACCTAGTCTACACGTCCAGTAAGTTTCAAATTAAAACTGACAAGAATCCAAGCAGAACTGGGTTTTCCTCAAAACATGAAAGTTGTAGTATTATCCGAGATCTACAACTTTTATGAAGAAAGTTTTATCAAATTATGAACAGATTTTAAAGTACAATTTGATTCCTAAAACTGTGCAGGAAACAGAAATTCCAGCACAGGATTTTCAGAAAAACAGTGCATAAGCAGGAAATTCTTACACATGCACTGATAACCAAAGTTTAAGAAACTGTTTTAAAGATTGTTTTCAGAGCTTGACATTTTTAACTGCCTTTGCTTAATGTTAAGATTTTATGAAAATCGGTTTTCATAAAGATTTTTAAAGAAAATTGACAAAGGTTTGTCAAGAATAATTGAAATACGCCGGGTCCTATGGTGACAACTATAGGACAGTAGTAACCGGAGAGGTTACCTAATTTTATTGGGCCAAATAAGTTAGGTTACTTATAGTAACCATATGAGATACCCAGATAGTGGGTTGGGCCTAATAAGATTAGTAACCTAATACTATTTAAGAATGGTTGGGCTTAGTACCCAAGGTTACCAGAAGTAACCTAGCATGATGCTGGTTAAGTATGTTGGGCCATGAACCCTAGGGTTACGGCAAGTAACCAAAAACGCTATTATAAGTTGTTATAGGAGGGAACATATAATATAACTAAGGCTACTCATAAATGTTGGTTAGGACACCAACATTTAATGATTATGATTTATGGTAAGATAGAATGTCTATGACTTTTATCTTACCCTGTTTGGAAACAGGAGTATGAACTGTTGTCGTGCCATGATTCGGACGATTAACCAAGAGCATAGGACGACAAGTAAGTATAACTCCGCCTACAGCATGGGCAAAATGTTTTTATAACATGTTTTTCAAGAAATCATGAATTGATATGCATGATGTATGTTACGATGCTTACGTATGATGTTATGTTACGATGCTTATGTATGATGTTATGTTATGATGGATACGTTATGATGATACGATGGTTAAGTTACGATGATTATGTTATGATATGAAGTTATGTTATGAAGATTATGTTACGGTGTTTATGTTATGGTTTATGTTATGTTATGTTTTAATATAGTGACATCATGTAGCATGTTCACTAATATTAACTACATGGTAAGAACACATGTTAAGTCAAGTTAAGGTCATTGTGTGTACCGACTTGCCATAATGGTGAGTTTAAATGGTTTAATCTATGGTTTGGGCTGAGTTGGATTGGCTGCCCCAATCACTCCATGCTAAACAGTTTGTTTCATGGTTTGAGTTGGTTTGGATTGGCTGCCTCCAGCCATTCCATAGTATAGACCACGGTATGTGCACACATGATATGCAAATAAATAAGAATCAAGATAATAAATGAAAATTTAATCGATTCATAAGAAAACCTAATTGGTTCATGCATTCCTTTGTTAAAAATGTTTTGCGGATTGCACGTTGTACTTGCTGGGCATAAGCTCATTACTTACGTTCATGCTGTAGGTTAGCAACCTACCGGTGATACTTGATGCAAGCTGTGAAGGCTGGCGCTACAGACTGTGAAATGTGGGATGGACACCGCCACGTGTTTTGAATTTATGCTATGTAAAATATGTTTTGAAAAATATATTTTAAAGACGTGTTTTATGTTATGTGACAGTATGGATAAGGAACTGTTTCCAAGAAGAAAACTATTTTTAAGAAATTGTTTTCAAGAACGAGTTAAAGAATGGTTTTCAATGATGAGGCAAGCAAGTTGCCTCGTGTCGCACCAACCACACTAGGTTGGTTGGTCCACGGTATGATTATGTTAGCTTTCAATATGATTATGAAAGCTCATACTCGAGTGAGTACATATGATTATGCATGAAGATAAGTTAAGTTCAAAGTAAGAAAAGAAAAAAAAAATTTTATTCCGAATTTTCCGCAGTTTAAGCTTTTTAAATTAAGAAGTAAGTTAAGCAAGTAATGTAACGGCCCATGTCTGCGCAGTAGAGTAGGACGCCCCTACGTGTGACGGTTCGGGGCGTTACAGAGATGGTATCAGAGCCAGGTTTTCTGCCATCCGATTTCACAGTTCTGCCGCCAGAGCCACAGTTTTGCAAGTAAGTTTTCTTACTCTAGTTAGTATAGTAACTATGTGAGGTCATAGTTTTATAATAGTATAGATATGAACCTGGTTTAAAACCCGGGTACGATTGAAGAGGACCGTAAGACTTCGACTTCATTAGCATTCGAAGGAATGGAGTCACGCATCTTCGATGGGACTCAAGAAGTGACTGCATTTGCTGAGTGGCTACACGATATGAAGACGATACGTCAGTTGTGTTGCAGCTGGCACATTTATCCAGATGAGTCTATGGCCTATGATTGCCAGTGGATCAGAGTTGCGCAGCGAAAGCGTGGGGAATAAGCTGAGCCTACGATATGATATGATGAGATCGTGATGGATCTCTAGTATGATATGTTAAGATATGGATGAAGGAATGAGTGTTAGACATGTTGAGAATTAGAATTAGAAAGTAGAAGATGGTTCGTTGCTGGTACAACCGAACCAATTTATGCAAGAGCCTCATCTTGCAACTATGATAGCCAAGTCATGATGATAAATGCTAGAGTAGCAATAAGAAATGAATAGGCTTCGAGATCAGATAGCCTATCGCCTTACCTCAGTAGGGTGATAATCTGGAAGTTTCCATTTTAAGAAATAAGCTAGATGCTATAGAACATAAGTTTCGTGGTTGTGAAACTTATGCTCTCATAAGAATGATAATAGGTATGGAAAGATGTTTGTTAGTGCCTTGACTGGTGGTAATATCAAGGCAATCCACAAAGAATAAGTTGAATAATGGCTATCAGTATGATGATGAAATTAAGAATATGATCCCTTAGTAAGGGAAATTATGAAATAATGGGAAGTTTTAGACATTCCTAAGGATTATGATTATATGTTATGAAGAAAATGTTAGAAGCAATGAGAGAAGCTTCTACCATTCTACTATCTAGCAAGTAGCTAGTCGATACGAGATAAGTATTGCATCACTCGAACGATATCAAGCTTTCTTCATTATTGACTTTGAAAGAATTCAAAGGAAATATTTTTATAAAAGATGCTTAAATCTTGAGCTCATGCTTGAAAGAATCCCTCATTTTATGTAATACAGCCGAATCTTTGAGGAAGAATTCCAAGATAGGGGCTGTTATGAACAGTAAAGGTTCCAAGATAGGAGCCGTTATGTTCATTAAATGACCGAATCCTTGAGGGACAAGTCCTAAGATAGGGGTCATAGGCCGAATCCTTGAGGGACAAGTTCCAAGAAAGGGATGAGTTCCAAGAAAGGGGCCATTATGATAAGTAAAGGGTTCTAATAGCATAAGATCAAGGTTCAAGAAAGAAGCTATTTTAAGATATGTTTTCCAAGTGTGGAAAAAATTTTAAAGTATGAAACGCTTTTCATGTGTGAAAAGTTATATGATAAGAAATGTTTTTCAAACATGGCAAGTTATATGATATACTTGCTCAAATTTTTATGAAGATAGTTCTTGAGATGCAATATGAAAGGAGAATATGATAGCATGATAGTATGTAAGTATGTAAGTATGAGTGTATGTATGTAAGGAAGTATGCAAGTACGTAAGTATGAATGTATGTAAGTAAGAATGTATGTAGTATGAAAGTAAGATAGTATGAAGTAAGAATGAATGAAAGTATGATGGCATGATATCAAAGTAAGAGTATGGTTCTAGATAAGAGACATGATCCCATTAAAGTACAAAAATGGGAACATGAATAAGTTACGATGGATCAATAGTGGACTTGAAGAAAAGCCACTTAGAAGTATCCGAATTTTCGAGGACGAAAATTTCTTTAAGGAGGGTAGAATGTAATACCCGAAATTTCGATGAACCTATGATTTCCTTTTCGACAAGGAAAATTTCATGTTTTCAATCTTGTTTGTCGATGTGAAGCTCATGATCTGAGCAGAATATCATTTTATGTGTGAGTTCTCGTTTAATTAGCTACAAGACTCAACAATAGTTTGCTTAAGTCAAGCATGTGGCCTTTTGAGGAAAAAGGGCAAAATGAGAATTTATGATTTTATGCCGGTCAAAGTTGACCAAAAAGTCAAAGTTGACCGAAAAGTCAAAGGTTGACCCGGAAGGTCAAATAGATGAAGGTGCTGAGATACGGCAAAGAAGTATGGGATTATACTGCGGAAAACCTTCATTACGGTCAATTAAGCAAGAATAAGCTATGAGACCACCGTAGAAAATCAAGCACGATTTTTAGAGCAATAAGGACTAACTAGTTTTAAGTCCTAAGAAAATCTGATACACAGTCCAGTTATCACGCAGATGAATTCTGGACTGTAGTCCAGTATGACAATACTGTTTTGGTGAAAAACAGTATTGATATTATGTAAGATGGTAAGGAAATGGACTGCAGGATTATATTATTGGATTTTTAGTATCAAGTGGATAATTATGCACGAAATGGAAGCCAAGTGGCTCCGCCATAGTTGGCGACCTACAGGGACTAAATTGCAAATATTTTGTCCGTAGGGGCCAAAGTGCAATTTAAGAAAAATTAGTAATGATGGATTTGTATGCAATTATAGAATCATGGAAATCCCTAACTAAGGTTCCAACTAGGCCAAAAATTGGTTACAAGCCTAGTTACATTGGAACAAGGATTTAAGTTAGAGATAAGCATGAAAAGATATTTTTTGGAAAAATTTTTCCATATCTTCCACATGCATGCATATGGCCGATTGTTTGTGGCTTGGTGAGCAAGCCATTAGCTAGATGATGTCATCAAAATGATGTCATCAAGGCGATGTAAGCGGATGATGTCACGAAGGTGAAGTAAGCCAAAACTTGGTGAGCAAGTAAACTTGCCCACCAAGGCTACTCTATGGCCGGCCACCTAGGAGGTTCATTGAGCAAATATTTTGCTCTTAGACCCCTTTATGCAATTGTTGAAACCATGTTTTTCACCTATAAATAGGTGATGTTGGTTCACAATTTTTGAAGCAAGTTTTGTAGCTTAACAAAACTATGGCAAAATTTTCCCTCACCCACACACCCTAAAGGCCGAGCCATAGAAGAGAAAGGAGAGAAAGAAAATGCTGAAAACCAAAGAGAAAAGTGAGCTTGAGTGGTCGGTTTTCTAGCTAGAACCATAAGAAAAAGTTGAGAAAAACTTTGGTACCCATTGGAGGCCAAGTGGCCGGCCATGGGAGAGGAAGAGAAAGAAAAGAAAAGTGCAGAAAAAATGGGTTTAGGACAGCCGGATTTTTGTAGGAAAAACCACCCAATGACCAACAAGTTTTGGTCCTAATTAGAGGAGCAAAACCGGTTATAGGCAGCCAAGGAGCAAGGGCAGAAAAATGAACCAATCTCCTAGCCTAGCCGTGTGTTTATCAAGGTAATCTTCTTTAGCTCTAAGCTCTTCGATTAAGCATTTATGTTGGAAATTTAAGTGTATTTTCCGAGTTGGATGTAAGAGCATAAGCTCACCTATTTATGTCTATGCTCTAGATTAAGTTTGCTTGATTATGCTTGATTAGGTGGTGGTCTCTAGTTTATATTTTTGATGCATGTTTATGGGTTTTTGAGTTTGCCTATCACATGTTTGTTGTATGTTCCCATAGAATTTAGAACGATTGTATGATTATGTGATGGATGGAATGGAACGTTAGAAACGATTGCATGTGTGACTTTAGGCTCCCGCTGTGGTCGGTTGAGGTAGCGTGCACGTTTTAGGACGTAAAACGAAAATAAGAACCGAAACTGCCAGTCTCGGGTCAAGACTGGGCAGCTTTCTGGAAATGGTAATTTGAGGCCCTTAGATGCCGAATTTGAAGAAACTCAAAACTACAAAGTTGTAGATAAGGGTTTTTCCTAGAGGGCAGCTGGACCGTTTTTCAAAATAAGGCTCCAATGGCCCCCGTTTTTATGAAAATCCGAGGCTAATCTGCCCAGACCTAGTCTACACGTCCAGTAAGTTTCAAATTAAAACTGACAAGAATCCAAGCAGAACTGGGTTTTCCTCAAAACATGAAAGTTGTAGTATTATCCGAGATCTACAACTTTTATGAAGAAAGTTTTATCAAATTATGAACAGATTTTAAAGTACAATTTGATTCCTAAAACTGTGCAGGAAACAGAAATTCCAGCACAGGATTTTCAGAAAAACAGTGCATAAGCAGGAAATTCTTACACATGCACTGATAACCAAAGTTTAAGAAACTGTTTTAAAGATTGTTTTCAGAGCTTGACAATTTTTTAACTGCCTTTGCTTAAATGTTAAGATTTTATGAAAATGCGGTTTTCATAAAGATTTTTAAAGAAAAATTGACAAAGGTTTGTCAAGAATAATTGAAATACGCCGGGTCCTATGGTGACAACTATAGGACAGTTAGTAACCGGAGAGGTTACCTAATTTTATTGGGCCAAATAAGTTAGGTTACTTATAGTAACCATATGAGATACCCAAGATAGTGGGTTGGGCCTAATAAGATTAGTAACCTAATACTATTTAAGAATGGTTGGGCTTAGTACCCAAGGTTACCAGAAGTAACCTAGCATGATGCTGGTTAAGTATGTTGGGCCATGAACCCTAGGGTTACGGCAAGTAACCAAAAACGCTATTATAAGTTGTTATAGGAGGGAACATATAATATAACTAAGGCTACTCATAAATGTTGGTTAGGACACCAACATTTAATGATTATGATTTATGGTAAGATAGAATGTCTATGACTTTTATCTTACACCCTGTTTGGAAACAGGAGTATGAACTGTTGTCGTGCCGTGATTCGGACGATTAACCAAGAGCATAGGACGACAAGTAAGTATAACTCCGCCTACAGCATGGGCAAAATGTTTTTATAACATGTTTTTCAAGAAATCATGAATTGATATGCATGATGTATGTTACGATGCTTACGTATGATGTTATGTTACGATGCTTATGTATGATGTTATGTTATGATGGATACGTTATGATGATACGATGGTTAAGTTACGATGATTATGTTATGATATGAAGTTATGTTATGAAGATTATGTTACGGTGTTTATGTTGTGGTTTATGTTATGTTATGTTTTAATATAGTGACATCATGTAGCATGTTCACTAATATTAACTACATGGTAAGAACACATGTTAAGTCAAGTTAAGGTCATTGTGTTGTACCGACTTGCCATAATGGTGAGTTTAAATGGTTTAATCTATGGTTTGGGCTGAGTTGGATTGGCTGCCCCAATCACTCCATGCTAAACAGTTTGTTTCATGGTTTGAGTTGGTTTGGATTGGCTGCCTCCAGCCATTCCATAGTTATGGACCACGGTATGTGCACACATGATATGCAAATAAATAAGAATCAAGATAATAAATGAAAATTTAATCGATTCATACGAAAACCTAATTGGTTCATGCATTCCTTTGTTAAAAATGTTTTGCGGATTGCACGTTGTACTTACTGGGCATAAGCTCATTACTTACGTTCATGCTGTAGGTTAGCAACCTACCGGTGATACTTGATGCAAGGCTGTGAAGGCTGGCGCTACAGACTATGAAATGTGGGATGGACACCGCCACGTGTTTTGAATTTATGCTATGTAAAATATGTTTTGAAAAATATATTTTAAAGACGTGTTTTATGTTATGTGACAGTATGGATAATGAACTGTTTCCAAGAAGAAAACTATTTTTAAGAAATTGTTTTCAAGAACGAGTTAAAGAATGGTTTTCAATGATGACGGCAAGCAAGTTGCCTCGTGTCGCACCAACCCACACTAGGTTGGGTTTGGTCCACGGTATGATTATGTTAGCTTTCAATATGATTATGAAAGCTCAATACTCGAGTGAGTACATATGATTATGCATGAAGATAAGTTAAGTTCAAAGTAAGAAAAGAAAAAAAAAATTTTTACTCCGAATTTTTCGCAGTTTAAGCTTTTTAAATTAAGAAGTAAGTTAAGCAAGTAATGTAACGGCCCATGTCTGCGCAGTAGGAGTAGGACGCCCCTACGCGTGACGGTTCGGGGCGTTACATTCATATCCTTAAAATAGGTTTTTATAAAATCATTTAGGACTGGAAACTGCCTTTGGAATGGTTTTCCTAGTCAAAACAGTGGTTTTGGAAAAGATATAATTTTTCTGAACTGTTTTTAGAAAATCCTGTGCAAGAATTTCCTATTCCCTGCACAGTCTTTATAAAACTGTGTCAGTTTAAAAATGAATTTCGATTTTGAAAAAGTTGTCTTCACGAAAGTTCTAGCTCTCGAAAAATCCTAAAACTTTCGTGTTTGGAGAAAAATCCAGTTCTACTTGTATTTGTGTCAGTTTTTGTTTGAAACTGGCTGATCGTGTAAACTGGGTCTGGGCAGACCAGCCACGGATTTTTGTAAAAACAGAGACCATTGGAGTCTTATTTTGGGATTCTGTTCGTGCTGTCCGCTAGGAAAAACCCTTATGGACAACTTTTATGTTTTAAGTTTCACCCAGTTCGGCCTCTAAAGGCCTCAAATTTCTCTTTTCCCGAAACTGGGCAGTTCACATCCGAACTGGCAGTTTTTGGTTTTAAATTCGTTTTACGTCCTATTACGTGCATCTAACCTCAACCGAACACGCGGGAGCCTAGATAGCATACATGCAGCGTTTTCTAACGTCCCATAATAACCAACATGTAACTCCAACGTGCCCATGCAAACCAAAACCCGCACTAACCTAGCCTAGGTTTGCATGGTTCTAACTTTGCATTACATTCATACATGCATCAATCATTCACCCTTAAACTAGCAGCCAATCAAGCGCTGCCTAGGGCAGATTTTGGACCAAAAAATCAGGGGACATACAACCCTAAGCATCAAGCATGAAAATCAATCACAAACAAGCACAACAATGCAAGAATTCAAGCCATACACCCTTAGATCTACAAATCAAGCACATACAACCTACTAGGGCATAAAATGGAAGATGGACTTATGTCCTTACAACCAAATTGAATCACCTTACAACTTTGAATTTGAGCTCAAATAAAAGAGTTAGGGCTCTAGATTTTTACCTTAGACCAAAGTCAAGTTTTGGTCACAAAATTTCTTCCTCCCTCTAGCTCACCCTAGCTCACGGCCACTCCCCAAAGTGAGCTCCAAAATTTCAGCCACTTGATGGCTGCCTTACCAAGGTTCGGCCACACCACACCAAGCTTTCTTTCTCAACTTTTTTTCTCTCTCTTTCTCCTTCCCTCACAACCGGCCACTAGGCCAATTGGTCTCCAAAAATTTTCCAAACTTTTTTCTTGGCTTTCCACTCAAAATCCGAACATTCCCTAAGCAAAACCCCTTTGGAAATTTTGATTTTTCTCTCCTCTTTCTCTCTTCCTTGGCTGCTGATTTTCAAGAAGAAAAATGGCAAGAACCTCCCCAAATTTTGAATAAAATGAATAGCAACCACCCCTATTTATAGGCAAGAGGAGAACTTTTCAAAATTCAATTTTGACCCCTAAAGTTTTGAAAATTTTGCCAACTAGCATGGAAGGTGGCCGGCCATCCCCCTTGGAGAACAAGCAAAAATTGTTCTAGAACAAGACACTTGTCATCTAATGCTTGGTTCATGGAATTATGATGTCATAATTCCAAATAAGGATGATGTCATAATTTAAAAGGTATATGATGTCATCCTAAGGCCTTTTTGGCTACTTTTCTCTAAAATAATCCATATTTGTGTTACACAGATATTTCCAATACTGTGTTCACTAATACACAGTATAATTCAGTACTTTTTTACTCGACTGCAGTCCAAAATTTATCTGCGTAAAAATGGACTGTAAAAACTTTTTCTTATTTTTCCGAGCCCTTTTGTAAAATCATGTACTTTTCGTCCGTTTTTTACTCAAAAGGTCCGTTTCTAATCTACATAGTCCATTTTAAGTTTTATTGATACTGAAAACTCATAAAATGTAATAAAACTCTTAACCGAGTTTCTCTTTTAATAATACCTTGATGGTATACATTTAATTCCTTTGAAAGGAAATAGTAACATCGGAAAATCTAGGTATTACAATCTACCCTCCTTAAAAATTTTCGTCATCGAAAATCAGAATAATTCAGGTAGTTCTTTTCGTTTGGTCATTTTGGGGTGAAAAACCGTATTAATCTTTAATTTCGACCCCATGGCAGTATGAACATTCGTTCATAATCGAGAAATGAAGCGTCCATTCCGGTCTGAGATGCTTGATTTTGGTGCTCCATGCAGTTTCACAATCCGAGATATATAGCTTTCAGTCAAATTTCTGCAAATCTCCTCCAGGATGTCGGTGTTCAGTCTTAACTTTCTGACAAGTTAAGCACTTTGACACGAATTCCGTCACTTTATTCTTCATGTTTGGCCACTGTTAATTCTCTCAGAGGTCTTGGTACATCTTAAAAGCTCCTGGATGTACTAACTATGACGTCTTATGGGCTTCTGACATCGTCTGATCCTTCGTTACCAAGATTTATCCGGTTGCTGAGCTCCGCAATTGTCCGTAAAGGTTGAACTTTTTCTTGTCGAAAGAGCTAAACGTCTCTCAACGCTTTTGGGAATCAAATTTAGCGTTGTAATAATTTAAGAAATCCGTTTCTAAGATCACATCGAAATCCTAAAGCTTGATTGCGATGAGATCTACAAGCAATTCTCTGTTATTATAATTACAAAAATATTTTACATTAAAAAAAGAAAAATTCAAACCACAAAATCTCTTTAACAAGCAAAGAAATTTTTTTTTTAAAAAGGCTGTTTTAAAAATTATCTATACTACTTCCTAATTTCTGGGCAAACTCCATAAATACAAACAAGTGAGTGGCACCAGAATTAGATAATATAATAACGCCTTATGTGGCGACAAAGATCTATCTTGTCCCTTCATGCGAAGTTCCAGCTTCAGCATTTCCATCGGTGTAGGCGTAAATCCTAGCTTGGGGTTCAGGAGCCTCTAATCTTCCTTGTGCAATTGAGGGTCCTTCGAGCCTTGCTTGGACTGCATGTAACTGGCTGCTGGCATTCCGGTTTGGATACTGAGGGCTTTGGTTCTGGTTGTTCTGGGGGCAGCTCCGTGCATAGTGCCTTTCCTTGCCACAAAGGTAGCAAGCATTTGTCCCCATCCTACACACTCCCGGGTGTTTCTTTCCGTCTCTTGTTGCTGTTCTAGCAGCTGCCGTTGTAGACTTGCCACAATGGTCGATAGATCTGGCTCAGGCGGGTTGAGTGTGTAACGCCCCGACCCGTCCACGTAGGGGCATACTACGTAAACGTGGGCCGTTACCATACTTGCTTAACTTAAATCTTAGTCTTGGATACTTTACTTTATAGAAAATTTCAGAATAATTTTTTTTTTCTTTCTTTAAACTTTATTTTAAAAATCACAACTTGATAATTTAAACCATTTGCGGAAAATCTTGCGTAGTGGTATCCCACACCGCCCTTCACTTGCTGTATCGTCTCATGGCCCACCAAGTAAAGCTGCAGGCATCTACCTACAGTATGGAATATACTGATGAGCTTTCGCCCAGCAAGTACAAACATAATCTCACAAAACACAAGAAATATTGCACAACTCATGCATGAACCACTTATATCCAATTATGAATCTTTTATGCACTTGACTTATTATCTTGCTTAACATGTGGGCCCTTAGTGTACGTACCAAAAGCGCGCATCCTCAGAACGTCAGGGTTTGCAAGGCCCTTAACAATTCTGGAAAACATGAACATGACCCTTCACGCATCAACGGAAGGTTGATTATCACTTTACCCTCACGCATCAACGAGAGGTTGATAATCAAAAACTTGAACTTGTAACATACATGATCCTCCTGCATCAACAGGAGGTTGGTACGACACCTTACTTGACTTGGTTTAGTCTTAGTCTTGTTATTATTTTTTTTCAAGACTAAGAATCTTTACGTGTGATATTAATAATCATGTTGCACATGAGACTAGGCATGGCATAACTTGATATAACATAGCATAACGTGACATGACATCGCATAACTTAACATCATAACATGGCATGACATAACTTAACATGGCATTGCATAACATAACATGGCATTGTATAGCATAACATGGCATTGCATAACATAACATGGCATTGCATAGCATAACATGGCATTGCATAGCATAACATGGCATTGTATAGCATAACATGGCATTGCATAGCATAACATGTAATCAAGTCATATATTTGAAAATAGCTTTACTATTTCCCATACTGTAGGTGAGGTTTGTACTTACCTCTCGTCCTACGCTCTTGGTCTAGCATTCCATCGAAGCATGATAATATGTCATATTCCTGTTTCCAAACAGGTGTAAGATAAAAGTTATACATCTTTTATCTTACCTTAAATCATAATCGTTAACTGTTGGTGACCTAACCAACATGCGTTCATAGTCTTAGTTATATGTCCCCTCCTATACAAAGTATCTTACCTGGTTACACTAAGTAACCTCATTGCTAAGCCCACATCCATTCAGGTAAGGTTAGGTTACTATCCTAACCTTGAGCATATGACTTAACATTCTTGATCCATAATCCATTGGGTTATTACAAATAACCCTAGATCTTAGTTCATCATAATTTCAGTATCTCATTGGGTTTTGTTGGGTAACCCACGAGATGATAAACTTTGGTCAAACTTGGTTAACCAAAGTCAACCTTCTTGGACTTTGGGGGTCAAGCCCAATAACTCGGGTATCCTTCCCGGTTACCATCCGTTACTATCTTGCTACATGTCTTTGGCTTTAAAATCCATTTTTCCCTTTGTTTCGGAAAATTTGTTGAATTCAACTTAAAAACCTTTGCTTAACTTATAAAATGTTTTAAGGACTGAAAACTGTCATTGGAACAGTTCTGACAGTCAAAACATTGGGATTGGTGAAAAATACAGTTTTCTTGTACTATTTTAGAAAATCCTGTGCATGAGCAGGAATTTCCTGCTTATGTACTATTTTTCTGAAAATCTTGTGCTGGAATTTCTATTTCCTGCACAGTCTTTAGAATCCAATTTTTACTTTAAAATCAGTTCCGAATTTGATAAAACTTTCTTCATAAAAGTTGTAGATCTCGTATAATACTACAACTTTCATGTTTTGAGGAAAACCCAGTTCTGCTTGGATTCTTGTCAGTTTTAATTTGAAACTTACTGGGCGTGTAGACTAGGTCTGAGCAGATTAGCCTCGGATTTTCGTAAAAACGGAGGCCATTGGAGCCTTATTTTGAAAAACGGTCTGCGATGCCCTCTAGGAAAAACCATTATCTACAACTTTGTAGTTTTGAGTTTCTTCAAATTCGGCCTCTAAGGGCCTCAAATTAGCATTTCCAGAACGCTGCCCAGTCTTGACCCGAGACTGGCAGTTTCGGTTCATAAATTCGTTTCTCATCCTAAAACGCGCACACTACCTCAACCGACCACAGCGGGAGCCTAAAGTCACACATGCAATCATTTCTAACGTTCCAATCCATCATGCATATAACCATACATTCATTCTAAAACCTATGGGGACTTATAACAAACACTTAGTAGGCATATAAAAACCTAAGCATATCATGCATCAAAACATAAATTAGAGACTACCAACCCTAATCAAGCATAATCAAGCACTTTAAGCCTTAAAAGGTGAGCTTATGCTCTTACATCCAATGCTGGAAAATACACATAAACTCGAACCAAAACGTAATTAGAGGGTGGAGAGAATTACCTCAAGATTCAAGAAATTGAATCTACCCTCAGTTGCCTATAGCCTAGCCGGCCATTCTCCTCCTATTCCTAGCACTTTTCTCTGCTTTTTCTTGCTCACTACAACCGGCCATTCAAGCCACAAAAAAAAAAAAATGGGTTTCCAATTTTTTTTTCCAACACTTTTTCTTTCTCACCAAAATCCGGCCATTCCATTTTTTTTTTCTTTCTCTTTGGGTTCGGTTTCTAGGGAGGTTTTGGAGAAAATTGGGCAGAGTTTTGGGATGATTTTGGCTGCCAAAAACCGCCCCCTCCTTGCTCTATTTATAGGTGAAAATTACAAATTTTCACCATTTATTTTTATTTCCAAAATTGCACATTAGGACCTAAAAACAAAATATTTGCTAACTAGTCCCTAACACATGGCCGGCCACTTGGAGTCCTTGGAGCCCAAGTTTTGCTTACCTCATCATGATGACATCATCTTGATGACATCATGTGCTTACCTCATGCTTACATCATCATTTTTCTCCAAAATTACACTTTTGCCCCCAAAAGACAAAATATTTACAATTTGACCTTCCAAGTGGCATGTTGGCCGGCCATCACCTTGTTCTCCAAGCAAATGATGACATCATCTTGCTTACATCACCTATTTTTCAGAAATTGCATTTTGGCCCCGAAAGTTAAAATTCTTGCATTTATGCCCTCTAGGTGGCCGGCCCCTTACTTGGAGATCAAGCCAAGCTTATCTCACCTTGATGACATCATCTTGATGACATCACTTTGCTTACATCATCAATTTTTCAAAATTTTCACTTTAACCCCTAAAGGTAAAATTTTGGCATTTTTGCCCCTGAGGTGGCCGGCCATGTCATCTCTTCTAGAGCCTTTCTTGCTTTCTTTCCAAGCTTATTTAATCCAATTATGATGTCATAAATTAAGGATAGGATGATGTCATCCATATTAAGCCCTGTTTGGCTTTTCCTCAATATTCAGTCCATTTTTCTGTTACACAGATATTTCTAATACTGTGTTTGCTTAAACACAATATTTTTATACTGTACTACAGTCCAAAATTCATCTGTGTAAAAATAAACTGAATAAAATTTTTCTTATCTCTTGGCACCTTTCTTGCCCTTAATACCATACTTGGTGTGCTTGATTTTCTAGGGTGGTCTCATAGCTTATGCTTACTTATTCGTCCGTAATGGAGGTTTTCTATAGTATAATTCTATACTGCTTTGCCGTATCTCAGCACCTTCATCTATTTGACCTTCCTGGTCAACCTTTGACTTTTTGATCAACTTTGACTTTTTCGGTCAAATTTTAACCAACATGAAATCATAGGATTTTTCTTCCCTTTTTGCCTAAAAGGCCTTATGCTTGGCTAAGTAATCTATTATTGAGTCTCGTAACCGCTTAATCGAGAACTCAAACTTATACTGATATTTAACTCAGATCGTGAGTTTCATATCGACTTACAAGATTCAAACTTGGGATTTTCCTTATCTAAAAGGAAATCATAGGTTCATAAAAATCTGGGTATTACAGAGTGGTACCGTTTTTCGTGGACGTACCATCTTTTAAATCATATAAGAAAAGATATCATCGTACTACTAGTATCTTTTCTTTCATACATGGCTTATTACGTCACATCATACCGTAACATCATTCATTTCATATCATAACATAAAAGGTATCATAACAGATACTTATCATAATATAACATAACTTTCATAATATATAACATACTTTTGTTATATAAATCCCGTGTCTGCACGGTCTTTATGTACACTTTCAAAAGTACATCATATACATACTCTGTATATTGTAATTTACAATACTGTAATTACAAATAGATTATATCATACTGTACATACATATCTTTATATATACATAGTCAAAATATGATGGAAGTGTCTATTACTTTACCATCGTACTGTATATAATCAAATAAGTGATGGGAGTGTTTACCACTCTACCATCGTTTATAGTCAAAAGAATAAACACATATCGGCCCTAACTAAACTATAACCTCAAGCGTGATCGTCGAAACGTCGGATTCGGCGTCAGAGTCTACGTCCCAATCTCCATCGTGGAATAGTATTTCCTCGGGATCGCCCTTGACGTCGTCAACGTCCTCCACCCAGTCACCTTGCTCGGCTTCGGGCTCCATATCGTCCTCATCGTCCTCGTCGTCACAAGGGATGATAATAACGGGAGGGTCTTCCGGTGGGTCCTCCGGAGCAATCAAATCATTAGCAGCGTCTTCGGCGTCCATCTGGTCCTCAGCCTCTAGGGCTGGGATCTCCTGTAAGGGCATGACAGGAATCGGGTCCTCGGGAAACATCGGACCCACCTCATACTGGGGTTCTCCTATCCCGGCATCGATCCGTGCGAGCTCCATATTCACGCGTCTATCATAGCATAATCCTATCATAAATACTTACGCATATACATAAAACACATATGTAACTTACAATGATGGTGGCGATGGTAGGCAGACTGTGAAATCGTATCGCAGGGAACCGCTCTGATACCAACTCTGTAACGACCCGCCTAGCACAGGCCGTTACCATACATACATACTTATCTTCTTGTACATACTTACATACTTATGAAACACAGCGGAAATTTTTTTTTTTTTTTATATGGCATACGAGTGCAACATATAAAAGTGTCTTTATCAAAATATTTACCATAACATAATTACGTAAAGGACAAAACGCGTAGCGGCTACATTTCCCACATTTCACAGTTTGCCCCGCCATGCCTTTCCATCTTGCATCAACCATTGTTGACGGTTGCTTACCTACAGCATAAACGTAAGACAGTGAGCTTTCGCTCAGCAAGTACAACCTCCTATACCGCGACATAAACAAACATGATCTAATCATTCACATACTAACTTAACTTACCATAGCATATCGTACATATCATGACTTCCTTTTCATAGCATAACATACATCATAATGCATGGTCCATTTATGCTTATTTTATGCTCAATTCATGCTTAACTTACTTTCATTTCTTATCTTACTTATGGGCCCCTTACTTGTGTGTATGTACCGGGCGCCGACTATGGAGTGGTTGGGGCGGCCAAACCATTTCCAACTCAAACCATAGTCCAACCCGACCTTACTCGGGTCGGTACAACACAGGCGACTTGCTCGCCATCTTACTTTCCTTTCATCTTATCATGTCATACTTGATCTTATTTTATAAGATTTTGTGAACATGCTTCGTGCTCTCATACTTCCATGATTCATGTAATCATAACATAATATTCATCATAAACATACCTTAACTTATCATACTAAATAACCTAGCATACAACATATGACATATTGCATAGCATGTCAATAACATAACATAACAACAATAACATTACTTAGTACTAACAATATAACATAGCAACAACAACAACATAACATAGCAGCAACAACAACATAACATAGCATCAATAACAACATAGCATAGCATCAACAACCGCATAACATACATCCCTAGCATACATCTAACATACTTGGGCAAGTACCACAACAAAGCCTATGCTGTAGGCGGTGGTTGTACTTACCTCTCTTGCTATGTCCTGCGTTATGCTGCTTCTTCTCTGAGTACAGCTGCAGGTTCTCTCCTGCTCCTTGAAGGACATAGGTAGGTTCTTAGTTAGTGTTGCAGAATGTTGATACTCTAATCAACATGCTTACATAATCCTAATTGTATGTCCCTGAGACTAGATGTCTTACTGGGTTATAGATAGTAACCCTATATCTTAGCCCAATTTTATTACTCTTGGTATCCTTTAGGGTTATCTTGACTAACCCTTAAGGTTAATTATAATTAAACTCTTGATCAACCAAAGTTAACCCTATATGGGTTAAACTTGAGCTTTAGGCTTTGGCCTAGTAACTCGGATATTACATCCGGTTATTACCCGTAATCATTTGCTTACCCAATTTGGTTTAAAAATCCATTTTCCATTTCTTTGGAAACTTAGGTAATTTTAACTTCAAAAATCGTTTACTTAACTCATAAAAATTCATATCCTTAAAATAGGTTTTTATAAAATCATTTAGGACTGGAAACTGCCTTTGGAATGGTTTTCCTAGTCAAAACAGTGGTTTTGGAAAAGATATAATTTTTCTGAACTGTTTTTAGAAAATCCTGTGCAGGAATTTCCTATTCCCTGCACAGTCTTTATAAAACCGTGTCAGTTTAAAAATGAATTCCGATTTTGAAAAAGTTGTCTTCAGGAAAGTTCTAGCTCTCAAAAAATCCTAAAACTTTCGTGTTTGGAGAAAAATCCAGTTCTGCTTGTATTTGCGTCAGTTTTTGTTTGAAACTGGTTGATCGTGTAAACTGGGTCTGGGCAGACCAGCCACGGATTTTTGTAAAAACAGAGACCATTGGAGTCTCATTTTGGGATTCTGCTCGTGCTGTCCCCTAGGAAAAACCCTTATGGACAACTTTTATGTTTTAAGTTTCACCCAGTTCGGCCTCTAAAGGCCTCAAATTTCTCTTTTCCCGAAACTAGGCAGTTCACATCCGAACTGGCAGTTTTTGGTTTTAAATTCGTTTTACGTCCTATTACGTGCATCTAACCTCAACCGAACACGCGGGAGCCTAGATAGCATACATGCAGCGTTTTCTAACGTCCCATAAGAACCAACATGTAACTTCAACGTGCCCATGCAAACCAAAACCCGCACTAACCTAGCCTAGGTTTGCATGGTTCTAACTTTGCATTACATTCATACATGCATCAATCATTCACCCTTAAACTAGCATCCAATCAAGCACTGCCTAGGGCAGATTTTGGACCAAAAAATCAGGGGACATACAACCCTAAGCATCAAGCATGAAAATCAATCACAAACAAGCACAACAATGCAAGAATTCAAGCCATACACCCTTAGATATACAAATCAAGCACATACAACCTACTAGGGCATAAAATGGAAGATGGACTTATGTCCTTACAACCAAATTGAATCACCTTACAACTTTGAATTTGAGCTCAAATAAAAGAGTTAGGGCTCTAGATTTTTACCTTAGACCAAAGTCAAGTTTTGGTCACAAAATTTCTTCCTCCCTCTAGCTCACCCTAGCTCACGGCCACTCCCCAAAGTGAGCTCCAAAATTTCAGCCACTTGATGGCTGCCTTACCAAGGTTCGGCCACACCACACCAAGCTTTCTTTCTCAACTTTTTTTCTCTCTCTTTCTCCTTCCCTCACAACCGGCCACTAGGCCAATTGGTCTCCAAAAATTTTCCAAACTTTTTTCTTGGCTTTCCACTCAAAATCCGAACATTCCCTAAGCAAAACCCCTTTGGAAATTTTGATTTTTCTCTCCTCTTTCTCTCTTCCTTGGCTGCTGATTTTCAAGAAGAAAAATGGCAAGAACCTCCCCAAATTTTGAATAAAATGAATAGCAACCACCCCTATTTATAGGCAAGAGGAGAACTTTTCAAAATTCAATTTTGACCCCTAAAGTTTTGAAAATTTTGCCAACTAGCATGCAAGGTGGCCGGCCATCCCCCTTGGAGAACAAGCAAAAATTGTTCTAGAACAAGACACTTGTCATCTAATGCTTGGTTCATGGAATTATGATGTCATAATTCCAAATAAGGATGATGTCATAATTTAAAAGGTATATGATGTCATCCTAATGTCTTGTTTGGCTACTTTTCTCTAAAATAATCCATATTTGTGTTACACAGATATTTCCAATACTGTGTTCACTAATACACAGTACAATTCAGTACTGTTTTACTCGACTGCAGTCCAAAATTTATCTGTGTAAAAATGGACTGTAAAAACTTTTTCTTATTTTTCCGAGCCCTTTTGGTCTTTAGTTCCCACTAGGTGTGCTTGATTTTCTAAGGTGGTTTTTAAAACCTATGCATGCTATCTTAACCGTAAAGACGGTTTTCGCAGTATACTTTATTTTTCAATACTGCAAAATCACTCCTTTGACCGTTCTTGGTCAAACTTTGACTTTCGTAAAATCATGTACTTTTCGTCCCTTTTTTACTCAAAAGGTCCGTGTCTAATCTACATAGTCCATTTTGAGTTTTATTGATACTGAAAACTCATAAAATGTAAGAAAACTCTTAACCGAGTTTCTCTTTCAATAATACCTTGATGGTATACATTTAATTCCTTTGAAAGGAAATAGTAACATCAGAAAATCTAGGTATTACATGCATGATAGAATATTTGGTGAGTTATATGTTCCCCCAAATCTGTTTATGTATGCTGTAAAAAGTATTAGGGTGCTAGAATGAATGTGCATGAAATGGTAGGAAGAAAAGCCAAAACCAATACAAACCCTAAACCTATGTGCTGTAATTTTGTGATTGACTTGCATGGACGTGTTTGGGCTTCATGTAAGTTAAATTGGGACGTTAGAAAAATGTTGCATGTTGATCCTAGGCTCCCACTGTGGTCGGTTGAGGTAGTGTTCACGAATTAGGGCGAGAAACTAATAAAAGAACGAAAACTGCCAATTCAGGTTCAAGCTGGCCAGTTTTCTGGAAAGCCAGTTTTGAGGCCCTTAGAGGCTAATTTTGGGAAAACCTAAAACATGAAAGTTGTAGAGTAGGGTTTTTCCTAGAGGAAAACATGGACAGTTTTTCAAAATAAGGCTCCAATGGCCTTCGTTTTTAAGAAAACCCGAGCCTGACTGTGCCCAAACCCTATGCACGGCCAGGTGAGCTTAACAGGGAAAATGAGTGGGTTAGAGACCGATCTGGGTCTCGGGTTAAACACAAAATTTTAGGGTTTTTCGAGCTTTAAAACTTTTATGAAGAAATATTTTTCAAATTTGGCTTTTATTTTTAAATAGAAAATTGGATTTCAAAACTGTGCAGTGAACAAGAAATTCCTGCACAGGGTTTTCTAAAACAGTGCAGGAAAAGGACATTTCTGCACATACACTGACTAATTCACAGTAATAAACTGTTCCAAAGGCAGTTTTTGTTTTTAATGGTTTTTACAAGGATCCACTCATAAGGTTTCAAGTTTTATAAAGATTTTAAGGAAAAGTGAGTTTAAAATCCCAAGTTTTCTAAAGTAAAGAAAAAGGGTTTTTAAACCAAATTGAATGAGCAATAACCAGGAAGACACCGAGTTATTGGTTTGGGCCCAAAGCCCAAGGGTTATCCAACGTAACCCAATAGAACGATAAGTATAATTAGTTGGGCCTAAAAACCAGGGTTACTCAAGAGTAACCTAATAGAATGAATTTCTAAGAAAGCTTAGGCCCAAGGTTAGGTTTAATAACCTAACACAGTTATGGAAGGCTGTTTAGCCAAGGTTACTTGATGTGAACAATCAAAGTACACTCTAAGTGTGATAAACCCTAAACCCTCGGGTTATCCGTGATACTGAGAAAGTATCCGGCATTGCATTAAGGAAGGGGGGCATATAACCACAACTAGGTATGAATGTTGGTTTGATTACCAACATTCTGTAAGAACATAATTCTTACCCTATGTCCTTTGATATAGCAGGAGATAGCCTGCTGGAGTATCCTGACCTGGATCAACACATCTCTGGACATAGTAAACAAGGTAAGTACAACTCCGCCTACAGCATAGGCTTTTGTTGTATAGTTGCCCAAGTATGTTTGATGTATATGATGTGATGAGGTTATGTTCATGATATGATTATGTTAAGTTCATGATTATGAGATTAAGGTATGATGTTAAGATATGAGAATAATTTATGAATAGTGACATCACGAAGCATGTTCACTAATAAGATCAAGTATGAGTACATGAAAAACAAGTATGATGGCAAGCAAGCTTGCCTATGTCGTACCGACCCGCGTTAGGTCGGGTTGGACTGTGGTTTGAGTCGGAAATGGACTGGCCGCCCCAACCAAATCATAGTTGCGCGCCCGGTACATACACTCATGATAAGGGGTCCATAAGTAAGATAAGTTAAGAATGAATAAGATGGCATAATCAGAGCATAATCGGTACATGTATTTATTATGCAATGTTATGAAATGATATGTATGTTATGATGAATTAAGTATGATATGTATGTTAAGAAGAGTTAAGTATGATATGTATGTTACGATGAATTAAATATGATATGTATGATGTGCTATGTTATGTAAGGTTATGATGATTTATGTTTGTGTTTAATTGTTGCGGTTATGTATGTTGTACTTGTTGAGTGAAAGCTCACGTGTCTTACGTCTATGCTGTAGGTAAGCAACCTACGGACAACTGATGATACAAGATGGCGAGTGTGACAGGGCGGGCTGTGAAATGTGGGATTATTAACCGCTACGCGTTTCGTTCTTATTATGTATATTAATTCGTATTTAAACATCGTTTATATTTTTATGCATTTCGTAATCCGCGCCGTATAAAAAAAAATTCCGCTGCTTATGCTCAATAAGTAAGTATGTATGCGTATGTATGTATGTATGTATGTATGGTAATGGCCTGTGCTAGGCGTTCGTTATAGAGTTGGTATCAGAGCGGTTCCCTGCTACCCAATTTCACAGTATGCCTGTCGTCGCCGCCATCATTGTAAGTGATTTTATTTTATTAGTAAATAATTATTATGCGCTTATGTTATGATAGACTCAACGTTATGGATCCCGCACGGGTAGATGAGGATCGACAAGCGGTGACGTAGTTCTACGAGTCGCATCCGATGATATTCGATGGTACCAGACGGACGGTGTCATTAGCAGCATGGCTATATAACATGGAGCAGATCTTCCGTCTTTGCCATATAGAGGAGCGACTACAGGTTTCGTTAGCCAGCCGGTGTCTGGCAGTAGACGCACGGCTGTGGTGGATGACGATCGAAGAGAGAGAGATGCCTAGTCGTACTTGGGCACACTTCCGTACATTATTAGTTGCGCACTACGGACCGATACTGGACGAGGGTATAAGAGCACCTCATCGTGACCCTACGATGTACCGGGATATGTACCACGCACGGTACCTTAGTTTTGCAGTAGTTTGGCATGCCTATCCGTAGGAGCCTATGAGCCACTACTGCAGGAGGTTTCAGGAGGAGTTGTTGCCATACGTCCCGCAGGACCTGGCTAACCCGATGATGATATCCCTACAGATTTTCCGGGACGGATTGCCTCCGCAGATCCGTCAGTATGTTCCCATGCCGATGCCCGACTCGACGGTGGGGAACATGATAGAGGATATCTTGGGGGCCGAGGCCGTGGTACAGGCTATGCAGGTCGCTGGGGTTGCAGAGGGTCATCAGGCACCCGTCGATGATGCCGGGATTGGTGAGCAGTTTTTCGGGGCCGGTCCAGTTTTCCCTGAGGACCCGATTCCAGCAGAGCCAGTATAGGAAGTGCCGTTCCCAGATGCTGAGGGTAACGTGGCCGGCGATGATGTCGATCCAGATGATATTATAGTCGCCCCAGAGGATCAGCCGGTAGATCCCCCGATTATAGATATATCGAGCGACGAGGATGAGGATGTAGAGCCGGAGCCAGAGCATGATCAGATGGACTGGTTCGAGGATGATGAGGAGGACATAGAGCCAGGGCCAGAGTTTGAGCCTGTAGGCTGGCTAAAGGATGATTTTGACGAGGATCCGGAGGAGATTCCATTTCACGACGGAGATAATGAGTCAGACTCTGATGCATCCTCCGTAGTGACGATTGAGCATCTAGATTAGGATGACCATGTATATATCTTTTCATGTTAAGACCGATATGTACTAGCTTATGTTTTTGGATGATAGGCTTGTACTGTTGTATGATGGGAAAGTGTTAGACACTTCCATCCAAAATTTTGACCTTATATGTACAGTGATCGTATCAAAATGTATTTACGAGATTGTAAATATAATGTATTTTTTTGTAAGAATACAAAAGACAGTTCAAGTATGAACTATTATGATATGATTATGAAAGCATATTACGAGTTGTTATGTGCTATGATACGATGATGAAGATATGATTTGATGTATTATGTTACGCTATGATGAGAAATGTATGAAAGAAAGGATATTCCTGGTATGATAATATCTTTTCTTATGATTTTGATAGGAGCTAGGAAATGGTTCGTACACGTCAAATGGTGCCAGTAAATCTGCCAGAACCGGATCCTGCAACTGTTGTTGCAAATTTACAACAGCAGCTGCTGGAGCAGCAACAAGAAACGAATAGACTGCGAGAGCAGTTAGTTCAGCTGAACCAGAGACCTCGAGCTGATGAGGTTCCTCTTCAACAGAATAGGGTACCTCTTGTAACGACCCGCCTAGCACAGGACGCTACCGTACATACATACTTACATAACATACTTAGGCCTAGCACAGGCTGCTATCGTACATACATACATACTTATCTAGCTAAAACAGCGGAATTTTTTTTCTTTTTTATAGCGCGTACGAGCGAATGGCAATATAAAAAAAATGATATTCGAATAACGATTATTAAACATAAAAAGATAAAACGCGTAGCGGCTTTATTTCCCACATTTCACAGCTCGCCCTGCCACGCTCCCCCATCTTGCATCAACAATTGCCCGTAAGTTGCTTACCTACAGCATAAACGTAAGACAATGAGCTTTCGCTCAGCAAGTACAACTACTATACCGCAACACAATACAAACTTAACCTATCAAAGCATATCTTAACTTAACATAGCATATCATGTCCTAGCTTAACATAACATCTCATATCCTAACATAGCATAATATATGCATGAACCGATTTTGCTTTATTATGTTTGCTTGTTCATTCATAGCGTATCTTGCATACATGCTTATCTTACTTATCTTGCTTATGGGCCCCTTACATAAGTGTACGTACCGGGCGCGTAACTATGGAGTGGTTGGGGCGGCCAGTCCATTTCCAACTCAAACCATAGTCCAACCCGACCTGTGAGCGGGTCGGTACGATACAGGCAAGCTTGCTTGCCATCATACTTGCTTTTCGTTTTCTCTTATTTAGAATTTGTGAACATGCTTCGTGATGCCACACATTCATAAGACATATTCATATCATGCTTCATATAATAACTTCATGCATCATAAACATATCATACTTCATGGCATAATCAATCACATAACATTCACATGCATTTCGTAAGCATATCAAACATACATCATATCAACTACCATAGCATTCATCGATCATACTTGGGCAAGTATACAACAAAAGCCTATGCTATAGGCGGAGTTGTACTTACCTCGACTACTATGTCCGGTGAAATGCTGCTCCACATCCGGATGCAGCTGCAGGCTACTTCTTGCTTGAATAAAGGACATAGGTAAGGGTCTATTACCGAAAAATATTGGTGACTTAACCAACATGCATACATAGTCTTAGTTGTATGTCCCCTATGCCAGATATCTTACTTGGTTACAATAAGTAACCCTATTGTTCGAGACTAGCCCAAACATGGATTATAACTTATTCGGTTACACTGAGTAACCACATGTGCTAAGCCCATATCCATACAGGTAGGGTTAGGTTACTATCCTAACCTTGGGCATAAGCTTTAATATTCTTGGTCTATCATCCATTGGGTTATTTCAAATAACCCTAGCTCTTAACTCCTCATATTTTTGGTATCTCGATGGGTTTTGTTGGGTAACCCTTGAGATGATAATCCTTGGTCAAACTGGTCAACCAAAGTCAACCTTATATGGTCAAACTTGGGCTTTAGGGGTCAAGCCCAATAACTCGGGTATCCTTCCCGGTTACCATCTTTTACTATCCTACTGCTTATCTACGCTTAAAAATCTGTTTTCCTTTTTCTTGGAAAACTTGGTGATTTTTATTTAAAAATCCATTGCTTAACTCATAAAAATACTTAATTCTTAAAATGGGATCTTATTTATTAAGGGCTGAAAATAGCCATTGGAACAGTTTTCACAGTAAAAACATTGGGGTTGGTGAAAAATACAGTTTTTCTGCTTTGTTTTTTAGAAAATCCTGTGCAGGAATTTCTTGTCTCCTACACAATTTTTAAAATCCAATTTTTTATTTAAAAATCTAAATCAAATCTGAAAAAGTTTTCTTCACAAAAGTTTCAGATCTTGAGAAACCCTAAAAATTTTGTGTTTTGAGAAAAACCTAGTTCGGACTTTATCATGCCCTTATTACTTGTTGAACTTACCTGACCGTGCATGAATCCTGGGCACGGCCAGGCTCGGATTTTCATAAAAACCAAGGCCGTTGGAGCCTCATTTTGGAAAACTGTCCATGATGCTCCCTAGGAAAAATCATTATCTACAACTTTTGTGTTTTACATTTTCTCAAATTCGGCCTCTAAAGGCCTCAAAATTTCCTTTTCTAGAAAACTGACCAGTTTGTACCCGAACTGGCAGTTTATGTTCTTAAATTCGTTTTACGTCCTAATTCGTGCACACTACCTCAACCGACTACAGCGGGAGCCTAATATCACACATGCAAGCATTTCTAACGTTCCAAACCAACCTTCAAGTGATTATATCACGTCTATGCAAACCAAAACCGAAACTGCATCACCTAGGGTTTGCATGGTTCTAAATTCATCAAACCATTCCATTCCATCCATGCTTATATTCTAGCACCCTAACATACCATTCTACATCATTCTTGCACATATTTAGGGGACATACAGTTTATCAAACATCTAGCATGCAATCCTAATAATCAATCAAGCATAAGCATTAACATGAAATCATAAAAGGCTTAAAACACCAAACCACCCTTAATCTAATCAAGCACATAACCTAATCATAACTAGGGCCAAATAAAAAATCAGAGCTTATGCTCTTACAATTTCCAGCTTGAAATACAATTTAAACCTCAAATTGAAATCAAATTGAGCAGCATAAGGCCATGGGAGATTACCTTACTTAACCCTAAATGAGGTTAGGGTTTGGTTCCAAAAATCTGCTCCTCCCTTGCTCCTAGGTGCAGCCGGCCTCTCCCCTAGCTTTCCAGAAATTTTTCTGTCCCTTGATTGCTGCTCCTCACCAAGTCCAGCCACTAAATCCGGCCACTAACTCTTGCTGCCAACCAATTTTCTTTCTGTTTTTCAGCTCACCCACAATCGGCACCCTTGGCCAAATTGGGTTTCCAAAAATTTCCAGCTCTTGTTCTTGGTTCCTAGGTGAAATCCGAACCTTACCCAATGATTCGTACACTTGAATTTTGGTTTTTGTTCTGATTTTCTTGGCTGCCTAGGGACGGTTTTTGGAGATGAAAATGGACAGCATATGGCTAAGTTTTCTGATTTTTTTTTTGGAGTAAATGGCACCCCTATTTATAGAGGTTTTGAACTTTGCAAAATTGCTACTTTAGTCCCTCAAAAATCACAATTTTGCACAAAAACCATGCTAGGTGGCCGGCCATCCCTTGGTGAACAAGGAAATAATACTTTCCTAATTTTACTTAATTAATTATGATGTCATAATTTGTTGATAAGGTGATGTCATCACAATAAGGCCTTGTTTGGCTCTTTTCTTCAATATGCAGTCCATTTTTGAACTACACAGATATTTCTAATACTGTGTTCACTAATACATAGTACTGCAATATATTCTGCAGTCCAAAATTCATCTGTGTAAAAATGGACTGTATAAAATTTTTCTTATTTCCTTAAGCCCTTTAGCCCTTAGTATTTAACTTGGTGTGCTTGATTTTTCTATGGTGGTTTTTAATCCTATTCATACTATCATGCCCGTAAAAAATGATTTTCGTAGTATATTTCCATATTGCTTTGCCATAATACTGTATCGTCAGTTCTTTGACCATTTTAGTCAAACTTTGACTCTCTCGGTCAACTTTGACTTTTCTTGGTCAAACTTTGACCAAGATATATCATAGAGTTTTTCATCCTTTTTCACCCAAAAGGTTGTATGCTAATCTAAGCAATCATTTTTGAGTCTTATAAAATCATAAGAACTCACAAATTCAATAAAAACCCTTAACTGGGCTCTTTCATGAATACCTTCATGGCACATAATTAATTCCTCTAAAAGGAATTAGTAATATCGAAAAAACTAGGTTTTACACCTCTAGTACCAAAAGTTCAACCGGAGGTGCAACGAGAAGATTTACGGAATTTTGGGGCTCCTTTAGAACCGGCTGGAGTTCCAGTGAATCTGCCAGTATGGGAAGATTTACTGTACGAGAGATTCAGGCGAATGAAGGCGCCTAAATTCGAAGGACAGATGGACCCGATAGCCGCGGATAATTGGCTAATTAATATCCAAGTCATCTTGGACTTCATGAGGCTATCGGAACAGGAGAAGGTCCTCTGTGCTTCCTTTGCTCTTAAGAAGGACGCCAGACATTGGTGGATGACTGTTCAGATGCGTCGTGATGTTACCACCATGAGCTTGCAGGATTTCGTGACGGAGTTCCGCACCATGTACTACAACAGGGAAATTCTGGCAGCCCAGCAGGACGAGTTCGCCAGCTTGAAACAGGGGTCAATGACAGTAATGGAGGCTGTCAAAAAGTTCGAACAATTAGCCCGATTGTGTCCGAAATTGGTTCCGAATGAAACGGAGAAGGTTAGAAGAATGATGAAGATGTTCCGGACGGATATTGCCAAGCAAGTTAGTGCTGGCAGTAGCCCACCTACCCTGGTATCCGACTGTGTGAGTCGGGCAATAAGAGCCAAGTATTGGATAAACCAGGATAAGGAAGCAAGGGCTCAGATATTTAAGGCAAAAAGGGAGGAGAAAGCAGTGGTAAAGCAGATGCCGCCCCGTCAGAACTTTGAGACGAACCAGAGGGGACAAGCTGGTAGCCCGGCCCAAGGTTCCAAACAGTTTGGGAGGAACAAGAGAAAGTGAAATTTCTCTGGCCAGGGCCAACAAAAGAATTACCCTCAGAAGAGGAACAATAGAGGAATTGAGGGTAATACCACTGACTACCCAGTGTGTGCTAAGTGTGGGAAGAAACACCCGGGAATTTGTAGAATGGGGTCAAATGCCTGCTTCCTGTGTGGCAAGGAGGGGCATTATGCGAAGAACTGCCATCTGAATAATCAAGGCCAGAACCCTCCGTACCCAAGCCGGCACACAAACAGTCAGTTGCATGCAGTCCAAGCTAGGCTTGAAGGACCCTCTATCACACAAGGCAGATTAGAGGCTCCTGAACCTCAAGCCCGGATCTATGCTTACACCCGAGGTGATGCTGAAGCAGGGACTTCACATGTGGTGACAGGTCAGATTTCTATCGCCAGCTATGATGCTATCGCCTTGTTTGATTCTGGTGCCACTCACTCATTTGTATCCTTGGAGTTCACCCAGAAGTTAGAAAGAGGTGTGGATAGTTTAGACCAACCCTTCAAAACTTCTTTGCCATCCGGAGAGATTTTGTGGTCCAATTCTTGGATACGAAATACTTCCGTGATGATCTGTGGCAGAGAACTGTTTGTAGATCTCATCACGATCAAGCTTCAGGATTTCGATGTGATCTTTGGAATGGACTTCTTAGGCAAATACAACGCCAGAATCGACTGCCGGAAGCGATGTGTAACGTTCAACCCGTACGGAGAAGAGGAGTTTAATTTCTACGGGTAATCTCGGAATTCTGCAACTAAACTGGTTTCAGCATTAAAGGCTTGGAAAATGTTAGCTAATGGCTGTCAAGGATATTTAGCTAACATGGTGGATAAAGATTGTGAGGTGGAGTTGACACCGGAAGATGTTCCCATCATAAAGGAATATGTGGATATCTTTCCGAAAGATTTACCAGGACTTCCACCGGAACGCGAAATTTCGTTCGAAATCGAATTGCTACCTGGAGCTGCATCGATATCGAAAGCGCCTTACCGTATGACACCTGCTGAGCTTAGGGAACTGCAAGTGCAGTTACAAGAGTTGCTTGACAAAGGATTCATCCGACAAAGTTACTCTCCATGGGGAGCACCAGTATTATTCGTGAAGAAGAAGGATGGATCACTGCGTATGTGTATCGACTATCGTGAGCTAAATAAGATTACGATCAAGAACAAATATCCCCTTCCGAGGATTGACGACCTTTTCGATCAACTCAGGGGAGCGATAGTATTTTCGAAAGTCGATCTACGGTTAGGTTATCATCAGCTCAGGATCAAGGAGGCAGATATCTCCAAGACGGCTTTTCGAATACGTTACGGGCATTATGAGTTTTTGGTCATGCCATTTGGATTAACCAATGCCCCTGCTGCGTTCATGGACCTTATGAACCGAGTATTCAAGGAGTATCTGGATAAGTTCGTCATTGTTTTATTGACGATATTTTAATATACTCAAGGTCCAAAGAGGAGCATGAACATCACCTTAGGTTGGTGATGGAGACGCTAAGACGAAACCAGCTGTACGCCAAATTCACAAAATGTGAATTTTTGCTGGAAAAAGTCCACTTTTTGGGTCATGTAGTATCAAAGAAAGGAATTTCAGTGGACCCTGCTAAGGTAGAGGCGGTTAGTGCGTGGCCAGTACCCAAGAATGTTACGGAAATAAGAAGTTTCCTTGGACTAGTTGGCTACTACCGACGGTTCGTCGAGGGATTTTCCAAGATCGCTACACCCCTCACCATTCTTACCCGTAAGGGAAAGAAGTTTGAATGGACTCAGAAATGTGAGGATAATTTTCAGGAGCTCAAGAGGAAGTTGACAAGTGCCCCTGTGTTGATAATTCCTAATGTAGATGCAGGAAATTTCGTGATCTATAGCGATGTTTCTAAAAATGGGTTAGGAGCCGTCTTGATGCAAAATGGGAAGGTAGTTGCCTACGCATCTCGACAGTTGAAGATCCACGAAAGAAATTATCCCACACATGATTTGGAGCTCGCGGCAGTAGTTTTCGCACTTAAGATTTGGAGGCACTATTTGTATAGGAATAAGTGTGAAATCTACACCGATCACCAGAGTCTCAAGCACATTTGTACTCAGAAGGAGCTCAACTTAAGACAACGTAGATGGCTGGAACTTGTAAAGGATTATGATTGTGAGATCCTTTACCACCCTGGAAAGGCCAACAGGGTGGCAGATGCCTTAAGTAGGAAATCCGTAGGCATGCTGATGTCTATTGAAGTGTTTCCTAAGCCACTACAAAGGGAGATTTCTGAGTTCAACTTAGAACTGATAACGAGGAAATTGTCGGTTCTGTCCCTCCAGTCCAATCTCTTAAAGACCATTAAGTCGCATCAAGGAAATGATTCCTCTTTGCTGAAGCACAACTCTTTGGTGGAAGAACAAGGAGTTTAAGGTCTCTGAAAATGGTGCTATTTATTTCAAAGGAAGGATTTGTGTTCCTGACTTTGAGTTTCTTAAAGACCAGATCTTGTCTGAGGCACATAGACGACGTATTCAGTACATCCAGGAGCTTCCAAGATGTATAAAGACCTCCGAGAAAGTTATTGGTGGCCCAATATGAAGAATGAGGTAGCAGAATTTGTATCGAAATGCCTAACTTGTCAGAAAGTTAAGGCTGAACATCGACATCCAGGTGAAGAACTACAGAAATAGAGCTTCCTGAATGGAAATGGGAGCAAATTACTATGGATTTGTAGTAGGGCTACCCAGAACTTCAAGTGGGAATGACTCGATTTGGGTTATTGTGGATAGATTAACCAAGTCGCCCACTTATTGCATTAAGGTCACCTTCTCAGTGGAGAAATTGGCTGAGATCTATGTATCCTAGATCGTCAGATTTCATGGAGTACCAAAATCGATCATCTCGGACCGTGATGGACCTTCACTTCTCGATTTTGGACTAGTGTTCACAATGCTATGGGGTCGAAATTGAAGTTCAGTACTGCATTTCACCCCCAAACTGACGGTCAATCAGAACGAACCATCCAGACACTGAAGATTGCTAAGGTCATGTGTGCTGGATTTCAAAAGAAACTGGGATCAGAAGCTGCCATTGATCGAGTTTTCATATAACAACAGTTATCATGCTTCGATTGGTATGGCTCCATTTGAAGCATTATATGGAAAAAAATGTCGATCTCCTATCCACTGGCAGGAAGTAGGGCAGAAGCAACTACAAACCACTGATTTTA
>CM046372.1:9320373-9357422 GCA_025413025.1 Ficus hispida | reverse complement strand
GTATTATGTTACGCTATGATGAGAAATGTATGAAAGAAAGGATATTCTTGTATGATAATATCTTTTCTTATGATTTTGATAGGAGCTAGGAAATGGTTCGTACACGTCAAATGGTGCCAGTAAATCTGCCAGAACCGGATCCTGCAACTGTTGTTGCAAATTTACAACAGCAGCTGCTGGAGCAGCAACAAGAAACGAATAGACTGCGAGAGCAGTTAGTTCAGCTGAACCAGAGACCTCGAGCTGATGAGGTTCCTCTTCAACAGAATAGGGTACCTCTTGTAACGACCCGCCTAGCACAGGACGCTACCGTACATACATACTTACATAACATACTTAGGCTAGCACAGGCTGCTATCGTACATACATACATACTTATCTAGCTAAAACAGCGGAATTTTTTTTCTTTTTTATAGCGCGTACGAGCGAATGGCAATATAAAAAAAATGATATTCGAATAACGATTATTAAACATAAAAAGATAAACGCGTAGCGGCTTTATTTCCCACATTCACAGCTCGCCCTGCCACGCCTCCCCCATCTTGCATCAACAATTGCCCGTAAGTTGCTTACCTACAGCATAAACGTAAGACAATGAGCTTTCGCTCAGCAAGTACAACTACTATACCGCACACAATACAAACTTAACCTATCAAAGCATATCTTACTTAACATAGCATATCATGTCCTAGCTTAACATAACATCTCATATCCTAACATAGCATAATATATGCATGAACCGATTTTGCTTTATTATGTTTGCTTGTTCATTCATAGCGTATCTTGCATACATGCTTCTCTTACTTATCTTGCTTATGGGCCCCTTACATAAGTGTACGTACCGGGCGCGTAACTATGGAGTGGTTGGGGCGGCCAGTCCATTTCCAACTCAAACCATGTCCAACCCGACCTGTGAGCGGGTCGGTACGATACAGGCAAGCTTGCTTGCCATCATACTTGCTTTTCGTTTTCTCTTATTTAGAATTTGTGAACATGCTTCGTGATGCCACACATTCATAGACATATTCATATCATGCTTCATATAATACTTCATGCATCATAAACAATCATACTTCATGGCATAATCAATCACATAACATTCACATGCATTTCGTAAGCATATCAAACATACATCATATCAACTACCATAGCATTCATCGATCATACTTGGGCAAGTATACAACAAAAGCCTATGCTATAGGCGGAGTTGTACTTACCTCGACTACTATGTCCGGTGAAATGCTGCTCCACATCCGGATGCAGCTGCAGGCTACTTCCTGCTTGAATAAAGGACATAGGTAAGGGTCTATTACCGAAAAATATTGGTGACTTAACCAACATGCATACATAGTCTTAGTTGTATGTCCCCTATGCCAGATATCTTACTTGGTTACAATAAGTAACCCTATTGTTCGAGACTAGCCCAAACATGGATTATAACTTATTCGGTTACACTGAGTAACCACATGTGCTAAGCCCATATCCATACAGGTAGGGTTAGGTTACTATCCTAACCTTGGGCATAAGCTTTAATATTCTTGGTCTATCATCCATTGGGTTATTTCAAATAACCCTAGCTCTTAACTCCTCATATTTTTGGTATCTCGATGGGTTTTGTTGGGTAACCCTTGAGATGATAATCCTTGGTCAAACTGGTCAACCAAAGTCAACCTTATATGGTCAAACTTGGGCTTTAGGGGTCAAGCCCAATAACTCGGGTATCCTTCCCGGTTACCATCTTTTACTATCCTACTGCTTATCTACGCTTAAAAATCTGTTTTCCTTTTTCTTGGAAAACTTGGTGATTTTTATTTAAAAATCCATTGCTTAACTCATAAAAATACTTAATTCTTAAAATGGGATCTTATTTATTAAGGGCTGAAAATAGCCATTGGAACAGTTTTCACAGTAAAAACATTGGGGTTGGTGAAAAATACAGTTTTTCTGCTTTGTTTTTTAGAAAATCCTGTGCAGGAATTTCTTGTCTCCTACACAATTTTTAAAATCCAATTTTTTATTTAAAAATCTAAATCAAATCTGAAAAAGTTTTCTTCACAAAAGTTTCAGATCTTGAGAAACCCTAAAAATTTTGTGTTTTGACAAAAACCTAGTTCGGACTTTATCATGCCCTTATTACTTGTTGAACTTACCTGACCGTGCATGAATCCTGGGCACGGCCAGGCTCGGATTTTCATAAAAACCAAGGCCGTTGGAGCCTCATTTTGGAAAACTGTCCATGATGCTCCCTAGGAAAAATCATTATCTACAACTTTTGTGTTTTACATTTTCTCAAATTCGGCCTCTAAAGGCCTCAAAATTTCCTTTTCCAGAAAACTGACCAGTTTGTACCCGAACTGGCAGTTTATGTTCTTAAATTCGTTTTACGTCCTAATTCGTGCACACTACCTCAACCGACTACAGCGGGAGCCTAATATCACACATGCAAGCATTTCTAACGTTCCAAACCAACCTTCAAGTGATTATATCACGTCTATGCAAACCAAAACCGAAACTGCATCACCTAGGGTTTGCATGGTTCTAAATTCATCAAACCATTCCATTCCATCCATGCTTATATTCTAGCACCCTAACATACCATTCTACATCATTCTTGCACATATTTAGGGGACATACAGTTTATCAAACATCTAGCATGCAATCCTAATAATCAATCAAGCATAAGCATTAACATGAAATCATAAAAGGCTTAAAACACCAAACCACCCTTAATCTAATCAAGCACATAACCTAATCATAACTAGGGCCAAATAAAAAATCAGAGCTTATGCTCTTACAATTTCCAGCTTGAAATACAATTTAAACCTCAAATTGAAATCAAATTGAGCAGCATAAGGCCATGGGAGATTACCTTACTTAACCCTAAATGAGGTTAGGGTTTGGTTCCAAAAATCTGCTCCTCCCTTGCTCCTAGGTGCAGCCGGCCTCTCCCTAGCTTTCCAGAAATTTTTCTGTCCCTTGATTGCTGCTCCTCACCAAGTCCAGCCACTAAATCCGGCCACTAACTCTTGCTGCCAACCAATTTTCTTTCTGTTTTTCAGCTCACCCACAATCGGCACCCTTGGCCAAATTGGGTTTCCAAAAATTTCCAGCTCTTGTTCTTGGTTCCTAGGTGAAATCCGAACCTTACCCAATGATTCGTACACTTGAATTTTGGTTTTTGTTCTGATTTTCTTGGCTGCCTAGGGACGGTTTTTTGGAGATGAAAATGGACAGCATATGGCTAAGTTTTCTGATTTTTTTTTGGAGTAAATGGCACCCCTATTTATAGAGGTTTTGAACTTTGCAAAATTGCTACTTTAGTCCCTCAAAAATCACAATTTTGCACAAAAACCATGCTAGGTGGCCGGCCATCCCTTGGTGAACAAGGAAATAATACTTTCCTAATTTTACTTAATTAATTATGATGTCATAATTTGTTGATAAGGTGATGTCATCACAATAAGGCCTTGTTTGGCTCTTTTCTTCAATATGCAGTCCATTTTTGAACTACACAGATATTTCTAATACTGTGTTCACTAATACATAGTACTGCAATATATTCTGCAGTCCAAAATTCATCTGTGTAAAAATGGACTGTATAAAATTTTTCTTATTTCCTTAAGCCCTTTAGCCCTTAGTATTTAACTTGGTGTGCTTGATTTTTCTATGGTGGTTTTTAATCCTATTCATACTATCATGCCCGTAAAAAATGATTTTCGTAGTATATTTCCATATTGCTTTGCCATAATACTGTATCGTCAGTTCTTTGACCATTTTAGTCAAACTTTGACTCTCTCGGTCAACTTTGACTTTTCTTGGTCAAACTTTGACCAAGATATATCATAGAGTTTTTCATCCTTTTTCACCCAAAAGGTTGTATGCTAATCTAAGCAATCATTTTTGAGTCTTATAAAATCATAAGAACTCACAAATTCAATAAAAACCCTTAACTGGGCTCTTTCATGAATACCTTCATGGCACATAATTAATTCCTCTAAAAGGAATTAGTAATATCGAAAAAACTAGGTTTTACACCTCTAGTACCAAAAGTTCAACCGGAGGTGCAACGAGAAGATTTACGGAATTTTGGGGCTCCTTTAGAACCGGCTGGAGTTCCAGTGAATCTGCCAGTATGGGAAGATTTACTGTACGAGAGATTCAGGCGAATGAAGGCGCCTAAATTCGAAGGACAGATGGACCCGATAGCCGCGGATAATTGGCTAATTAATATCCAAGTCATCTTGGACTTCATGAGGCTATCGGAACAGGAGAAGGTCCTCTGTGCTTCCTTTGCTCTTAAGAAGGACGCCAGACATTGGTGGATGACTGTTCAGATGCGTCGTGATGTTACCACCATGAGCTTGCAGGATTTCGTGACGGAGTTCCGCACCATGTACTACAACAGGGAAATTCTGGCAGCCCAGCAGGACGAGTTCGCCAGCTTGAAACAGGGGTCAATGACAGTAATGGAGGCTGTCAAAAAGTTCGAACAATTAGCCCGATTGTGTCCGAAATTGGTTCCGAATGAAACGGAGAAGGTTAGAAGAATGATGAAGATGTTCCGGACGGATATTGCCAAGCAAGTTAGTGCTGGCAGTAGCCCACCTACCCTGGTATCCGACTGTGTGAGTCGGGCAATAAGAGCCAAGTATTGGATAAACCAGGATAAGTAAGCAAGGGCTCAGATATTTAAGGCAAAAAGGGAGGAGAAAGCAGTGGTAAAGCAGATGCCGCCCCGTCAGAACTTTGAGACGAACCAGAGGGGACAAGCTGGTAGCCCGGCCCAAGGTTCCAAACAGTTTGGGAGGAACAAGAGAAAGTGAAATTTCTCTGGCCAGGGCCAACAAAAGAATTACCCTCAGAAGAGGAACAATAGAGGAATTGAGGGTAATACCACTGACTACCCAGTGTGTGCTAAGTGTGGGAAGAAACACCCGGGAATTTGTAGAATGGGGTCAAATGCCTGCTTCCTGTGTGGCAAGGAGGGGCATTATGCGAAGAACTGCCATCTGAATAATCAAGGCCAGAACCCTCCGTACCCAAGCCGGCACACAAACAGTCAGTTGCATGCAGTCCAAGCTAGGCTTGAAGGACCCTCTATCACACAAGGCAGATTAGAGGCTCCTAACCTCAAGCCCGGATCATGCTTACACCCGAGGTGATGCTGAAGCAGGGACTTCACATGTGGTGACAGGTCAGATTTCTATCGCCAGCTATGATGCTATCGCCTTGTTTGATTCTGGTGCCACTCACTCATTTGTATCCTTGGAGTTCACCCAGAAGTTAGAAAGAGGTGTGGATAGTTTAGACCAACCCTTCAAAACTTCTTTGCCATCCGGAGAGATTTTGTGGTCCAATTCTTGGATACGAAATACTTCCGTGATGATCTGTGGCAGAGAACTGTTTGTAGATCTCATCACGATCAAGCTTCAGGATTTCGATGTGATCTTTGGAATGGACTTCTTAGGCAAATACAACGCCAGAATCGACTGCCGGAAGCGATGTGTAACGTTCAACCCGTACGGAGAAGAGGAGTTTAATTTCTACGGGTAATCTCGGAATTCTGCAACTAAACTGGTTTCAGCATTAAAGGCTTGGAAAATGTTAGCTAATGGCTGTCAAGGATATTTAGCTAACATGGTGGATAAAGATTGTGAGGTGGAGTTGACACCGGAAGATGTTCCCATCATAAAGGAATATGTGGATATCTTTCCGAAAGATTTACCAGGACTTCCACCGGAACGCGAAATTTCGTTCGAAATCGAATTGCTACCTGGAGCTGCATCGATATCGAAAGCGCCTTACCGTATGACACCTGCTGAGCTTAGGGAACTGCAAGTGCAGTTACAAGAGTTGCTTGACAAAGGATTCATCCGACAAAGTTACTCTCCATGGGGAGCACCAGTATTATTCGTGAAGAAGAAGGATGGATCACTGCGTATGTGTATCGACTATCGTGAGCTAAATAAGATTACGATCAAGAACAAATATCCCCTTCCGAGGATTGACGACCTTTTCGATCAACTCAGGGGAGCGATAGTATTTTCGAAAGTCGATCTACGGTTAGGTTATCATCAGCTCAGGATCAAGGAGGCAGATATCTCCAAGACGGCTTTTCGAATACGTTACGGGCATTATGAGTTTTTGGTCATGCCATTTGGATTAACCAATGCCCCTGCTGCGTTCATGGACCTTATGAACCGAGTATTCAAGGAGTATCTGGATAAGTTCGTCATTGTTTTTATTGACGATATTTTAATATACTCAAGGTCCAAAGAGGAGCATGAACATCACCTTAGGTTGGTGATGGAGACGCTAAGACGAAACCAGCTGTACGCCAAATTCACAAAATGTGAATTTTTGCTGGAAAAAGTCCACTTTTTGGGTCATGTAGTATCAAAGAAAGGAATTTCAGTGGACCCTGCTAAGGTAGAGGCGGTTAGTGCGTGGCCAGTACCCAAGAATGTTACGGAAATAAGAAGTTTCCTTGGACTAGTTGGCTACTACCGACGGTTCGTCGAGGGATTTTCCAAGATCGCTACACCCCTCACCATTCTTACCCGTAAGGGAAAGAAGTTTGAATGGACTCAGAAATGTGAGGATAATTTTCAGGAGCTCAAGAGGAAGTTGACAAGTGCCCCTGTGTTGATAATTCCTAATGTAGATGCAGGAAATTTCGTGATCTATAGCGATGTTTCTAAAAATGGGTTAGGAGCCGTCTTGATGCAAAATGGGAAGGTAGTTGCCTACGCATCTCGACAGTTGAAGATCCACGAAAGAAATTATCCCACACATGATTTGGAGCTCGCGGCAGTAGTTTTCGCACTTAAGATTTGGAGGCACTATTTGTATAGGAATAAGTGTGAAATCTACACCGATCACCAGAGTCTCAAGCACATTTGTACTCAGAAGGAGCTCAACTTAAGACAACGTAGATGGCTGGAACTTGTAAAGGATTATGATTGTGAGATCCTTTACCACCCTGGAAAGGCCAACAGGGTGGCAGATGCCTTAAGTAGGAAATCCGTAGGCATGCTGATGTCTATTGAAGTGTTTCCTAAGCCACTACAAAGGGAGATTTCTGAGTTCAACTTAGAACTGATAACGAGGAAATTGTCGGTTCTGTCCCTCCAGTCCAATCTCTTAAAGACCATTAAGTCGCATCAAGGAAATGATTCCTCTTTGCTGAAAGCACAACTCTTTGGTGGAAAGAACAAGGAGTTTAAGGTCTCTGAAAATGGTGCTATTTATTTCAAAGGAAGGATTTGTGTTCCTGACTTTGAGTTTCTTAAAGACCAGATCTTGTCTGAGGCACATAAGACGACGTATTCAGTACATCCAGGAGCTTCCAAGATGTATAAAGACCTCCGAGAAAGTTATTGGTGGCCCAATATGAAGAATGAGGTAGCAGAATTTGTATCGAAATGCCTAACTTGTCAGAAAGTTAAGGCTGAACATCGACATCCAGGTGAAGAACTACAGAAGATAGAGCTTCCTGAATGGAAATGGGAGCAAATTACTATGGATTTTGTAGTAGGGCTACCCAGAACTTCAAGTGGGAATGACTCGATTTGGGTTATTGTGGATAGATTAACCAAGTCGGCCCACTTTATTGCGATTAAGGTCACCTTCTCAGTGGAGAAATTGGCTGAGATCTATGTATCCTAGATCGTCAGATTTCATGGAGTACCAAAATCGATCATCTCGGACCATGATGGACGCTTCACTTCTCGATTTTGGACTAGTGTTCACAATGCTATGGGGTCGAAATTGAAGTTCAGTACTGCATTTCACCCCCAAACTGACGGTCAATCAGAACGAACCATCCAGACACTGGAAGATATGCTAAGGTCATGTGTGCTGGATTTCAAAAGAAACTGGGATCAGAAGCTGCCATTGATCGAGTTTTCATATAACAACAGTTATCATGCTTCGATTGGTATGGCTCCATTTCAAGCATTATATGGAAAAAAATGCCGATCTCCTATCCACTGGCAGGAAGTAGGGCAGAAGCAACTACAAACCACTGATTTTATTAAAAAGACCTCGGAAGATATTCAGATGATCAAGCAGAGGCTCAACATAGCTTTTAGCAGACAGAAAAGTTATGCCGATAAACGTAGGAGGCCTTTGGAGTTCCAAGTGGGAGATGCGGTGTTCATTAAGATTACTCCTATGAAAGGAGTAATGCGATTTGGTAAAAAGGGGAAGCTTAGTCCAAGATACACGGGACCATTTGAGATTCTCGAACGGATTGGAAAAGTAGCTTATAAGCTTGCCCTACCGCCCGAATTAGCTTCGATGCATAATGTTTTCCATGTGTTGATGCTAAAGAAGTATGTGCCAGACCCTTCCCATGTGCTTAGTCAAGAACCAGTAGAGGTTCAAACGAACTTGACTTATGAAGAAAAGCCAGTTCAAATTATGGATAGGGAAGAAAAGGTCTTAAGGAACAAAACCATTTCCATGGTCAAAGTGTTGTGGCGAAACCACATGGTTGAAGAGGTGACTTGGGAATTGGAAGATGAGATGAGAAGGAACTACCCCAGTCTGTTCTAATTTTCGAGGACGAAAATTTTTAAGGGGGGTAGATTGTAATGACTAGAATTTTACAACGTTACAATTTCTTGTATAGAAATTTAAATTGTACCATGACGGTATTTATGAAAGAATCCGGTTAAGGATTTTTATTGAATGTTGTGAGTTCTTATGAGTTTATAAGACTAAAAAATGATTGCTTAGTTAAGCATACGACCTTTTGAGTAAAAAGGGTACAAAAATGTTATGATTTTATGATGGTCAAAGCTTGACCAAGAAAGTCAAAGAAAGTCAAAGTTGACCAAGAAAGTCAAAGTTGACCAAGGAAGTCAAAGTTAACCCGATAGGTCAAAGATTGACTGGAAAAGTCAACTATGTGACGATAATGAAGTATGATGAGCGGTATAGGAAATGTACTGCGAAAAACCATTTTTCAGATAAAATGGATCAAGTTATTTTTAAAACCACTATAGAATAAAATCAAGCACATTAAATAGGTTAATTAGGGCCTAAGAGTTTTAAGCGAAAAGAGAATTTTTCGTACAGTCTAGTTTTAAACAGATAAATTTTGGACTGCAGTTAGCAGTCAATACTGTGGATTAATGACCACAGTATCAACAATATCTGTTTTGGCCTTCAGGAGGACTGTCTATTAAGGAATTAAGGCAAACAAGCCTTAATGTTGATGATGTCACTAGCTTTTGATTTATGACATCATTTTTGGATTTAATAAAAATTGGAAAGAAACTTGGAAGTTTCTAGACATACATGGCCGGCCACCTATACCTCCCTTAAGTGCAAAATGGTGACTCTTGAAGGACTATTTTACAATTTTGAAAAGTTCAAAAACCTCTATAAATAAGGGTGCTTCATATTCAAAAAAATCAGAAAATTGAGCCAAATTCTGTCCATTTTTCTGCTCCAAAAACCGACCTTGAGCAGCCAAGAAAAACAGAACAAAAACCAAAAATCCAAGAGTGAGAATCAAGGGTAAAGTTCGGATTTCATCTAGGAACTAAGGAAAAAGAGTTGAAAAATTTTGGAGACCCATTTTGGCCAAGGGTGCCGGTTGTGGGTGAGCTGGAAAAAGGAAGAAAAAAGTGTTGGGAGCTTAGGGGGAGTGGCCGGATTTAGTGACTTAGGCAACCAAGAGACACAAAAATTGTTGGAGCCATTGTTAGGAGAAGGCCGGCTGTTGTTGGAACCAAGTGGCTGAAAAATTTTGGGACCATTGCTAGAGGGGGGCCGGTTGTGGTGCCAAGGAGATAGGAGAAAAAGTTTGGAGCCAAAACAAACCCATTCTCACCTTGATTAAGGTATAATTCTCTTGGACCCTAAAGCTTTCAATTCAAGCTTTAAATTAAGGATTTAAGTGTATTTCCAATGGGTTTGTAAGAGCATAAGCTCAATTTAAATTTCCAAGCTCTAGATTAGATTTTTAATTTTGTGCTTGATAGATTAAGGGTGGTTTGATTATAAGTTTTGATTATGCTTATGTTTGTTGTTTAATAGGGTTGCATGATAGAATATTTGGTGAGTTATATGTTCCCCCAAATCTGTTTATGTATGCTGTAAAAAGTATGTTAGGGTGCTAGAATGAATGTGCATGAAATGGTAGGAAGAAAAGCCAAAACCAATTACAAACCCTAAACCTATGTGCTGTAATTTTGTGATTGACTTGCATGGACGTGTTTGGGCTTCATGTAAGTTAAATTGGGACGTTAGAAAAATGTTGCATGTTGATCCTAGGCTCCCGCTGTGGTCGGTTAAGGTAGTGTGCACGAATTAGGGCGAGAAACTAATAAAAGAATGAAAACTGCCAATTCGGGTTCAAGCTGGCCAGTTTTCTGGAAAGCCAGTTTTGAGACCCTTAGAGGCTGATTTTGGGAAAACCTAAAACACGAAAGTTGTAGAGTAGGGTTTTTCCTAGAGGACAGCGCAGACAGTTTTTCAAAATAAGGCTCCAATGGCCTTCGTTTTTAAGAAAACCCGAGCTTGACTATGCCCAGACCCTATGCACGGCCAGGTGAGTTTAACAGGGAAAATGAGTGGGTTAGAGACCGATCTGGATCTCGGGTTAAACACAAAATTTTAGGGTTTTTTGAGCTTTAAAACTTTTATGAATAAATCTTTTTCAAATTCGGCTTTTATTTTTAAATAGAAAATTGGATTTCAAAACTGTGCAGTGAACAAGAAATTCCTGCACAGGGTTTTCTAAAACAGTGCAGGAAAAGGACATTTCTGCACATGCACTGACTAATTCATAGTAAGAAACTGTTCCAAAGGCAGTTTCTGTTTTTAATGGTTTCTACAAGGATCCACTCATAAGGTTTCAAGTTTTATAAAGATTTTAAGGAAAAGTGAGTTTAAAATCCTAAGTTTTCTAAATAAAGAAAAAGGGTTTTTAAACCAAATTGAATGAGCAATAACCGGGAAGACACCGAGTTATTGGTGTAACGACCCGCCTTGCACAGGCCGTTACCATACATACATACATACGTTCTTACTTATTTAGCGTAAGCAGCGGAAATTTTTTTTTTATATACGTAACGCGTACGAGCGATTAGCCATATATATATATATACGGCGTGGATAAGCGGAAAGCATAATAATATAACGATGTTCGGAATACAAAATCATATACATAAAGAGAACAAAACGCGTAGCGGCTATTAATCCCATATTTCACAGTTCGCCCTGCCACGCTCGCCATCTTGTATCAACAACTGCCCTTAGGTTGCTTACCTACAGCATAGACGTAAGACGTGAGCTTTCGCTCAGCAAGTACAACATAATTATCCGTGACAATACAACTCAAAACATAATTCATCGTAACCTTACACAGCATCTCATATCATAACATTTCCTACTTATCTCATCATATCGTAACATCTCATACATAACATATCATAATCTTACATAGCATCTCATATCATAGCATTTCATATTTAACTCATCATATCGTAACATTTCATACATAACATATCATAGCATTGCATAATATATGCATGAACCGATTATGCTCGTATTATGCCATCTTATGCATTCTTATGGGGTGTTTGGTATAGTGGTTTGAGTTGAGATTTTTAAGTTTGAATAGTAAATTTTTTTGAATTTTCAGAAAAGACAAAAAACTTTTTGGGAAAAAGACAAAAACTTTTTGGGAAAAAGACAAAAAAAAGTTTGAGTTGAATGGGTTGAGTGGTCGAAACAAACAAACCCTTAACTTATCTTGTTTATGGGCCCCATAACATAAGTGTACGTACCGGGCACGCAACTATGGAGTGGTTGGGGCGGCCAGACCATTTCCAACTCAAACCATAGTCCAACCCGACCTAACGCGGGTCGGTACGACAAGGCAAGCTCGCTTGCCATCATACTTGCTTTTCGTGATCTCATAATTGATCTTGTTAGTGAACATGCTTCGTGATATCACTAAACTTAAATCATACTCATATCTTAACAACATGCTTTATCTCATAATCATAAACTTGATATCATCATAATAATCATAAGCTTGATATCACCATAATAATCATAAGCTTGATATCATCATAATAATCATAACACCGCATCAAACAATTCTAGCATACATTTACATCACATTCTAATAGCAATCATTCATCATACTTGGGTAAGTATACAACGGAAAGTCTATGCTGTAGACGGAGTTGTACTTACCAGATATACTAAATCTCAAATTTAGCACTTCTCCTAACCGAATGGTTTTTCCTGTTTTCACAGAAAAAATCATAGGATGAGAATCATCCTATCATAGTATCATACAACCCCAGTTATTAATTTATCTCAGTACAAGGATATCAAAAACATAGCATAAACTTTAAAATCTTACTATCTTTTAAAACTCTAAAATTCTAAAAACAAACTGTATTTGAAATCAGTCTTTAAATTTGATCCTTTTCTAACAAATCTGTTTCGAATTTGAAAATATTTCCTGCATGAAAGTTGTAGACCTTAAAGGTTCCTACAACTTCTGTTTTAAACTTAAAACCCAAATCTGACCCTAACATACTTGTTTCTGCCTTTGAAAATTCTTCGACCATTTTCCTTAATTCTAATTTTGGTCTCGGGTTTTTATAAAAACGTCGGTCTTAGAGGCCTTATTTTCAAAAACAGTCCGTGTTGACCCCTAGGATTTTCCCTTCTCTACAACTTTGTAGTTTTGATTTTTTAAAGATTCGGCTTCTAAGGACCTCAAAATTCACTTTCCAAATTACTGTCCAGTTTGACCCGAAACTGGCAGTTTTTTGTTCGGTTTGGTTTTTAGGTAACTAACGTGCACACTACCTCAAACGGGTACCCCGTGAGCTTATGACAAGCATGCAGACGTTACCCAACCATTTCATAATCATACAATCAGATCTTACTCATATAATTATGAAATCAAAAATCTTAAACTTGTATAAAAACTTAACTTGAAACTAGCATATCAAACCGAAAATTATCAACCACGTATAAAACATGGTACCGAAATCTGCTTATACAAAACATCATACTTGTACATAACACCACACTCTTAATTCTCTTAACAAAAACGTGAATGAACACTAGAGGTTAAAAAGATTTACCTCAAGCTTCACAAGATAATTTCTAGCTTAGGGTTTTGGAGGTTTTCTTTTGCACTAGACCAACACCAACCGAAAACCAATCTGTCTTCAGCTTTCCCTCTCACTTTTTTATTCGGCTCTTAAGGAAGAGAAGAACCAAAGAATGAGCTGCCAATCTAAGGTTTATTGTCCAAAGGATTATGCTTGTATGTACCACCTCCTATATATATAGGTGAGAGGAAAAGAAATTCATTTAGAATTTCCTTCCTTTCTAGAATTGCTTATAGCTCCCTTAGATAACATATTTGCTGCCAAGTCCAATGAGGTGGCCGGTTGAGAAAGCTCTAGATGGCCAATTAATCAAGGGTAAGAGGTGGCTCATCAAAGCTAGACACATGAGGTGTCTTCACCTTGTGATGGCCGACCAAGAGGTGTCAACACCAACTTGATTAATCTAGCCAAGCAAGCAAGGCTATAAGCTTGCTCACCTAAGCTATATGTTACACTTGTCATTCTCTCTAAAACTTTGAGAAATTATGACTTCTAAGCTGCATATTAATTTCCAAGAGTAACATATTTACTCAATGGAATCATGTGGTGGCCGGCCATGATGAGTCAAAATGGAAGCAAATAGTTATATTAACTAAATTAACAAACCTAGTTTACTTCCTTGGTTTTAACATAACTATGGTAACTAAATTTTGTAACCAATCCTTGGCTTTGTTGAATTTGAATGCTTAGTAAGAAAATTCTATCATAATTTTCTTGAAATTCTTCATGAGGTGGCCGGCCATACTTTGCTAAGTGTAAAAAGTTGCAAAATGCAACATAGCTTAGTAAGCAAAACTACTTTGCTTATTAGGCAAAGCTAAAATTGTGAAGTGTCAATTTCTAATGAACTTCAAATTTTTCATACTTTGCCTATTGGTCCTTAAGAGCAAAATATTTGCTCATTAACCCTTGATGTGGCCGGTTCCCTTAAGTATAAGCATAGGCAAATGATTGGTAAATTTTGAACCAATCCAAACCTAACTTAATTCCTTGGTTTCCAACTAGGTTAACCAAATTTAAAAATCATCATAAACTAAATTGAACTAGGAAATCTAACTAGAAAAATCCATAGTTCCATAAATTTACAATTTATATATCGAACCACAATTTTTCACAAAATTACATTTTGGCCCCTAAAGGCAAAAATATTTGCACTTTAGTCCCTGTAAGGTGGCCAACTATGGTGATAGCATTTGGCCTCCAATTCTTGCTTAATCAATCACCTAACACTATCTTAACTTTCTTAAAATCCATAACCATTCACTTTTCTTAAAATTACATATTAGCCCCTAAAGACAAAATATTTACATTTTAGTCCTTAAAGGGTGACCAATTCTCAAAGTGAGATTTGTCATTCTTTTTAAGACCTCACTTGGCTTATCTCCTAAACACATTTCATTTTCATACTGGCATACATATTCAGATACTGTTTTCGACTGATAACAGTATACTTGCACTGGACCAAAATCCAGAATTTATCTGAACTGCGTCTAGGGTTCTCTTATTATTAGAAACTACTAACAGAGAATCATATATCATAAATTTTCCTTTTACTACAAAAAAAAATCTTACATAAATAAATTATCGAATATTTTAATCAAGAATTCAATAATTTAACTGATAAAACGTAACACATAAACATTTCTTAATTACAAACTTTGATTGTTCACAACAGACATCAAAATTTGTAAACAAGCTGGTCATTACATTTTATACCTTTTTACTCAAAAGGTCATATGCTTGGCTAAGCAATAAATTTTGAGTCTTATAAAAATATAAGAACTCTCAAATTTTAATAAAAACCCCGAACCGGGCTTTTTCATAAATACCTTCATGGTACAATTCAATATCTATACAAGACATTGTGACTTTAGGAAATTCTAGTTATTACAATCTACCCCCCTTAAAAATTTTCGTCCTCGAAAATTAGAACAAGCCGGGATAGTTCTTTCTCATCTCATCTTCCAACTCCCAGGTTGCTTCTTCAACCCTGTGGTTTTGCCATAATACTTTAACCATGGGAATGGTTTTATTTCTTAAGACCTTCTCTTCCCAATCCAGTACTTGAACAAGCTTTTCTTCATAAGTTAAGTCCGTGTGAACCTCTACTGGTTCTTGACTAAGCACATGGGATGAGTCGGATATATACTTCTTTAGCATCGATACATGAAAAACATTATGCATCGAAGCCAAGTTAGGCGGTAGGGCAAGCTTATAGGCTACTTTTCCAATCCTTTCAAGGATTTCAAATGGCCCCGTATATCTTGGGCTAAGCTTCCCTTTCTTTCCAAAGCGCATTACTCCTTTCATAAGAGTAATCTTGATGAAAACCGCATCTCCCACTTGGAATTCTAAAGGCCTCTTACGTTTGTCGGCATAACTTTTCTGTCTGCTAAAAGCTATGTCGAGCCTCTGTCTGATCTTCTGAATGTCCTCAGAGGTCTTTTTGATAAAATCTGTGGTTTGTAGTTGTTTCTGTCCAACTTCCTGCCAGTGGATAGGAGATCGACATTTTCTTCCATATAATGCTTCAAAAGGAGCCATACCAATTGAAGCATGATAACTGTTGTTATATGAAAATTCGATCAATGGCAGCTTCTGATCCCAGTTTCCTTTGAAATCCAGCACACAAGACCTTAGCATATCTTCCAGTGTCTGGATGGTTCGTTCTGATTGACCGTCAGTTTGGGGATGAAATGTCGTGCTGAACTTCAATTTCGATCCCATGACGTTGTGAACACTAATCCAAAATCGAGAAGTGAAACGTCCATCACGGTCCGAGATGATCGATTTTGGCACTCCATGAAATCTGATAATCTGGGATACATAAATTTCAGCTAATTTATCCACAGAAAAGGTGGCCTTAATCGCAATAAAGTGAGCCGATTTGGTTAATCTATCAACAATCACCCAAATCGTGTCACTCCCACTTGTAGTCCTAGGTAGTCCTACTACGAAATCCATAGTAATCTACTCCCATTTCCACTCAGGAAGCTCTATCTTCTGCAGTTCTCCGCCAGGATGTCGATGTTCGGCCTTAACTTTCTGACAAGTTAGGCATTTCGATACATATTCAGCTACCTCATTCTTCATATTGGGCCACCAGAAACTTTCTCGGAGGTCTTTGTACATCTTGGAAGCTCCTGGATGTACTAAGTATGGCGTCATATGTGCTTCCAACAAAATCTGATCCTTCAAGACTTCGAAGTTGGGAACATAGATCCTCTCCTTGAAGTAGATGACGCCATCTGCAGCGGTTCTAAACTCATTGCTTTTTCCTCCAAAAAGCTGAGTTTTCATCAAAAAGCAATCCTTTTCTTGGTGAGACTTAATGCATTCCATCAAATTAGACTGAACACTACTACAAAACATATATTACACGACGGAGATAACACGACGATTTCTTGAAACCGTCGTGTAAAGTGGGTGCGAAGACCACTTTACACGACGGTTCATTGAAACCGTCGTGTAAAGTGGTCTTCGCACCCACTTTACACGACGGTTCTAAGAAACCGTCGTGTAAAGTCGTCTTCGTACCCACTTTACACGATGGTTTCTTGAAACCGTCGTGTAAAGTATGGACTTTACACGACGGTTCATTGAAACTGTCGTGTAAAGTGGTCTTCGCACCCACTTTACATGACGGTTTCAAGGAACCGTCGTGTAAAGTATGTACTTTACACGATGGTTCTAAGAAACCGTCGTGTAAAGTGGTCTTCGCACCAACTTTACACGACGGTTTCAAGGAACCGTCGTGTAAAGTCCATACTTGGCTGGGGAAACGCGTTGCCCTCCTTGGCTGGGGAAGCGCGCGGCGCGTGCCTGGAGTCGCCTGGGTTGAGCGCGGGGCGCCTGGGTCACGCGGGCACGCGCCTTGAGCGCGCGGGCGCGCGCCTGGTTCTGGTGCCTCTGGCCTCTGGTTTGGCTGGGGGTGCGCGGGCGCGCGCTGAGGTTGCGCGGGCGCGCGGCTTACATGACAGTCACTGGGGGACCGTCGTGTAATCCCTCATCAGGGGGATTACATGATGGTCACCTGGGTGACCGTCGTGTAAGCCACCCGACTGGCTTACACGACGGTCCCCCAGGACCGTCGTCTAATCCTCCAGATTGGGGGCTTAGACGACGGTCCCCAAGTAACCGTCGTCTAATCCTCCGATTAGATGACGGTTTTTGCCGAACCGTCGTGTAATGCTCAAAAATTTTGAAAATTTTAAATTTTCATTTTTCGAATTCCGCGTGAAAACTAATTACTTGAATACAATTTCCTCTTCATTTCTCTTAATATATTCGCTCGCATCTCCTTATTTCTCTTCACACTCTTTACTTTTCTCAAGTACCCACACATACTTCACCAACCCGCCGACACCTCTCTTTTAAATTCCAGTCAATCCGCCATTGCCGCCGCCGCCACTTCTTTCTTGCTTTGGCCGTGACTATTCTTTTTCAAAGAAAAGTAAGGTGACTTCATATATAAACTAAATCACATTTGCTTGTTTGTATTGTTGTTTGTCACTAAAGATCCATTGTTGCAAATTAGTGTGTTTGTTTTTAATATTTCTCTTTGTAGAGGGGAAAAATGATTGTGAATCGTTAATTTTGACACTTTACACACATTTATGAACATGCTTTTTTTACGCACACAACGTGCTCGACGGAATGCCACAATGAGTTTTCCTTTTCGAAAAAGATAATAGAGTTTGATCAATATTCAAAGCATAACTATAGCAAGATTACAGAAGTCTTCTAGCAAGATTACATGTAAGCATAACATAGCAAAATTGGTATGTATTTTTAATTTGATAATTGAAGTTACTATCTTGGATCGTGTATTGGATAACATGCAGGTTAGGCTTGCACGGGAAATCACCAAAAAAACCCAATTTTTTTTTTAAATAAATACATTACATGACGGTTCGCCAAGAACCGTCGTGTAATGTTGGCTGAACCGTCGTGTAATGTGATTTTGATGACGATGCACCGTGGTGTAACATTGAGATACCACGACGGTAACGGAACCGTCGTGTTATATACCATGACGCTGGATTACACGACGGTTGGTATACCGTCGTGTAAACTTTACACGACGGTAAAAAACCGTTGTGTAATCCACAATTTTTACTAGTGGAATGGTTAGAGAAGATAATTTCCCCGTTATCATCTCCAATTGAAACTCAGAAATCTCCTTTTGTAGTGGCTTAGAAAACATTCCAATAGACATCAGCATGCCTACGGATTTCCTGTTTAAGGCATCTACTACTCTATTCGCCTTTCCAGGATGGTAAAGGATCTCACAGTCATAATCCTTTACAAGTTCAAACCATCTACGTTGTCTCATATTGAGCTCTTTCTGAGTAAATATATACTTAAGGCTCTGGTGATTAGTGTAGATTTCACACCTATTCCCATACAAATAGTGTCTCCAAATTTTAAGTGCGAAAACTACTGCCGCGAGCTCTAAATCGTGCGTAGGATAATTCCTTTCGTTAATCTTTAACTGTCGGGATGCATAGGCTACTACCTTGCCATTCTGCATCAAGACAGCTCCTAATCCATTTTTAGAAGCGTCACTATAGATCACGAAATTTCCTGCATCTACATCAGGAATTATCAACACAGGCGCACTCGTCAGCCTCTTCTTGAGCTCTTGGAAATTCTCCTCACACTTCTGAGTCCATTCAAAAGTTTTTCCTTTCCTGGTAAGAGCGGTAAGGGGTGTAGCAATCTTGAAAAATCCCTCGACGAATCGTCGGTAATAGCCAGCTAATCCAAGGAAACTTCTTATTTCCGTAACATTTTTAGGTGTTGGCCCTGCACTAACCGCCTCCACCTTAGTAGGGTCTACTGAAATTCCTTCCTTTGATACCACATGACCCAAGAAATGAACTTTTTCCAACCAAAATTCACATTTTGTAAATTTGGCATACAACTGATTCCTTCTCAACGTCTCCATCACCAATCTAAGGTGATGTTCATGTTCCTCTTTGGACCTTGAGTAGATCAGAATATCGTCGATAAAAACAATGATGAACTTATCCAGGTATTCCTTGAATATTCGATTCATAAGGTCCATAAATGCTGTCGGGGCATTGGTTAATCCAAATGGCATAACCAAAAACTCATAGTGCCCGTAACGTGTTTGAAAGCCGTCTTGGAGATATCTGCCTCCTTGATCCTGAGCTGATGATAGCCTGAACGCAGATCGACCTTGGAAAATACTGCTGCTCCTCTAAGTTGATCGAAGAGATCGTCAATCCTTGGAAGGGGATACTTGTTCTTGATCGTAATCTTATTCAACTTACGGTAGTCGATACACATACGCAGTGATCCATCCTTCTTCTTTACGAACAGCACCGGTGCTCCCCATGGGGAGTAACTCTGTCGGATGAATCCTTTGTCAAGCAGTTCTTGTAACTGCACTTGTAATTCCCTAAGCTCAGCTGGTGCCATAAGGTAAGGCGCTTTGGAGATCGGTGCAACTCCAGGTAGTAATTCGATTTCGAACAAAATCTCGCGTTCTGGCGGAAGTCCGGGTAAATCCTTCGGAAAGATATCTACATATTCTTTTATAATGGGGACATCTTCTGGCATCAACTCCACTTCACAATCCTTATCCATCATGTTAGCTAAATATCCTTGGCAGCCATTAGCTAACATTTTCCAAGCCTTCATTGCTGAACCAGTTTGGTTGCTGAACTCCGAGATTGCCCGTAGAGATTAAACTCCTCCTCTCCGTACAGAGTGAACGTTACACAACGCCTTTGGCAGTCGATCCTGGCGTTGTACTTGCCTAAGAAGTCCATTCCTAAGATCACATCGAAATCCTGAAGCTTGATCACGATGAGATCTACAAACAATTCTCTGCCACAGATAGTCACGGAAGCATTTCGTATCCAAAAATTGGACCACAAAATCTCTCCGGATGGCAAATAGGTTTTAACGGGTTGGTCTAAACTATCCACACCTCTTCCTAACTTCTGGACAAACTCCAAAGATACAAATGAGTGAGTAGCCCCAGAATCAAACAAAGCGATAGCATCGAAGGTGGCGATAGAAATCTGACCTGTCACCACATGTGAAGTCCCAGCTTCAGCATCACCCTTGGTGTAGGCATAGATCCTGGCTTGAGGTTCGGGAGTCTCTAATCTGCCTTGAGTGATTGAGGGTCCTTCAAGTTTAGCTTGGACTGCATGCAGCTGCCTGTTGGTGTTCTGACTCGGGTACGGAGGATTTTGACCTCGGTTATTTAGATAGCAATTCTTCGCATAATGCCCCTCCTTGCCACACAGGAAGCAGGCATTTGACCCCATTCGACAAACTCCCGGGTGTTTCCTTCCACACTTAGCACACGCGGGGTAATCCGTACTAGTACCCTCATTTCCTCTATTGTTCTTCTTCAGAGGGTAATTCCTTTGTTGACCCTGGCCAGAGAAACTCCATTTTCTCTTGTTCTTCCCAAAATGTTTGGAACCTTGGGCCGGGCTACTTATTGGGCTTTTCTGACGTAACTCCAGGCCTTGACGGGGCTGCGTCGGCTTTACTACGGTTTTCTCCTCCTTTCTCGCCTTAAATATCTGAGCCCTTGCTTCCTTGTCCTGGTTTATCCAATATTCGGCTCTCATTACCCGACTTACACAGTCGGATACCAGGGTAGGTGGGCTACTGCCTGCACTAACTTGCTTGGCAATATCAGTACGGAACATCTTCATCATCCTTCTCACCTTTTCCGTTTCATTGGGAACCAATTCCGGACACAAGCGGGCTAATTGTTCAAATTTCTTGACAGCCTCCAATACTGTCATTGACCCTTGTTTCAGACTGGCGAACTCATCCTGCTGAGCTGCTAGGATTTCCCTGTTGTAGTACGTGGTGCGGAACTCCGTCACAAAGTCTTGCCAGCCCATGGTGGCAACATCTCGACGCATCTGGACAGTCCTCCACCAGTGTCTAGCGTCTTTCTTGAGTGCGAAGGAAGCACATAGAACTTGTTCCTGTTCCGATAGCCTCATAAAGTCCAAGATAACTTGGATATCGATTAACCAATTATCCGCAGCTATCGGGTCCATCAGTCATTCGAATTCAGGTGCCTTCATTCGCCTGAATCTTTCGTACAGTAAATCTTCCCGTACTGGCTGCATGATTACTGGAACTCCAGCAGGTGCTAACGGAACTCCAAAATTCCGTGGGTTTTCTGGCTGTACCTCTGGTTGAACTTCTGGTTCCGGAGGTACTCTATTCTGTTGTAGAGGAACTTCCTCAGCTCGAGGTCTCTGGTTCACATGAGCTAATTGCCCCCGCAATCTATTCGTTTCTTGCTGTTATTCCAGCAGCTGTCGTTGCAAATTTACTACAACAGTTGCAAAATCCGGTTCTAGTGGATTTGTAGGTACCGTTCGTCGTGTAGGAACCATTTTCTAGTTCATATCAAATCATAAGAAAAGATATTATCATACTAGGAATATTTTAATACCTGATTTTCATGTCTGAACGATTCTATGTATAAATTTACATTAAACCGTAAAGGAATTTATGGAAAAAGCCCAGTTAAGGGTTTTTAATTATGTTTTGTGAGTTTTATGGCTTTATAAGACTCAAAAATGGTTATGTATTTAAAAAAACGACCTTTTTAAGTAATAAGGAACAAAATCATGAAATTTTGTAAAATGGTCAAAGTTTGACCAAAAACGTCACGGTTGACCAAAAAGTCAACTGTTGACCATGAAAGTCAAAACTTGACAAGAAGGTCCCTAATTGACAAGAAAGTCGATGGTTGACCCGAAAAGTTCAAGAAAATGACTGTATGTTTAAATGTTTATCTGTATAAAATTACACCGGGTAAAACCGTGTTTTTACAGATAAAAAGTTATGTTTAAGATATTAGAACCACCCTAGAAAATCAAGCACATTAAGTTGAAGTATAGGGCAAAAGGATTTTAAGAAATAAGGAAAATTTCATACCGTCCATTTTTACACGGATGAATTTTGGACTGCAGTTCGGTAAACCAATACTGTGCATAAGTGAATCCAGTATTGAAAATACCTGTGATAACTTAAAAATGGACTGCTTAATAGCAAGAAAAAGAGAAAAAGAGCCAAACAAGCTTAAGCCTTGCTTACCTCATTACCTTTTTGAATTTTGACATCATTAAGTTGGTTTAAGAAATTTGGAAGTAATTAGTTGTCTTCCACCTAGCTTCATGGCCGGCCACATGCCCCCCTAAAAGTCCAATTTCTGATTTTTTGAGGACTAAATTGTGTAATTACAAGAAATTCACAAACTCTATAAATAGGGGGAGCATTGTTCACATTTGGCAATTGTTAGCCAAACTCTTGCAAAATTACTCCACCAAAACCGAACCTAGAGTGGAAGAGAAAGACAAGGAAATTTTGCAAAAACCAATAGTGTCTAGGGCTTAGGGGTGGTCGGATTCAAGTAGGAAACCAAGCAAAAAGTTGGAAAAAATTTAGTGCCCATTTCCCTAGCAAGGCCGGTTCGAGGGGGGGAGGAACCAAGCTTGGATCCAAACCGGGTTTTGGAGTTGGAAGCAGCCGGATTTTAGTGCCATTTGGTGGCTGGATTTAAGGCAAGAAAGGCAGCAAGTTTGCACTTGCCAATCACCAAAACAGCCGGTGATTTGAGGAGGAGGAAGGAAGTGGAAATCCTAGCTCACCGAGCCAAACCGAGTAAGGTAAAAACCTTAACCAATCAAGTTTTCATTTAAATTTCATATGGAGAAATTTAAATGTATTTAAGCCATGGTTTGTAAGGGTATAAGCCCACTTTCAAGTTCTGCCCTAGCTTGTAAATTATGAGTATGTGCTTGATTTGTTTAGGTATAGGGTTTGGTGGTTCAATTATGTGCATGTGTGCATGTTAGATGTTTGATTAAATGTTTAGGATTTTTGTAGGATATGAATGATGTTCAATTTAGCTTGCATGTTGAAATCTGAACATTAGAAACGTCATGCATGACTGATTTAGGCTCCCGCTGAGTTCGGTTGAGGTAGGGTGGACGTTTTAGGACGCAAACGAAATTTTAAACCGAAAACTGCCAACTCGGGTAGAAATTGGCCAGTTTCGGGGAAAACAGTTTTTGAGGCCTCTAGAGGCCGAATCAGGGAAAACTCAAAACATGAAAGTTTTTAAGTAGAGTTTTTCCTAGAGAACAGCGAGACAGTTTTGTAAAATGAGGCTCCAATAGCCTCGGTTTTTACCAAAAACCGTGCCTGAGTGCCCAGGACCCGTGCCTAAAGTGCCCAGGACCCGTGCACGGCCAGGACTAGTTCCACAGGGTTTTTGACCACGAAAACGTCCGAACTAGGTTTTATCCAAAACACAAAAGTTGTAGAACTTTTCAATGTCTAAAACTTTCATGAAGACAAGTTTTTCAGAATCAGTCTTGATTTTAAGATGAAAATGGATTTCGGAAAACTGTACAGGAATTATGGAAAACTCTGTACAGGATTTATAAATTAACACAGAAAAAGTGTAATTTCATAATTTCACTGCAAATTGACATTGTGAAACTGTTCCAAAGGCAGTTTCTAATAGTCAATAATTTTATAAGTCTCAGTTTAAGGTTTTCAGTTTTAAAGTTAAACAAAAAGGATTTTTATACCAAAAATAAGGGTTTTCTTTTATAAGAATAAGATTTTAAAAACCAAAGTTAAAAACAAACCAAATAGGGTTACCAAAGTAACCAATTAGGATAACGTAAAAATAAGTAAGGGCCTATAACTAAGGTTATGAAAGAATGTTGGTTATACTACCAACAGTTCTAACCCTTACTTTCATTTTATCTCAGAACGTTATACGCGGAAGTGTCCCAGCGGAATTTAACTCCACATTGGACACAGCTTTTACAAACAAAGTAAGTACAACTCCGCCTACAGCATAGGCTTGTTGTGAATACTTGCCTAAGTATGATTGCTATTTATGAATGTTACATGCTAAGTGCTATAGAATATCCTAGGACTGCTATGATTTTATATGAATGATAAGTACTATGATTTTATGTTATGAATGTATGTCATGATGTATGAAATGTCAAGTATGCTATGATTTATAGGAGCATGATTAGGGTTAAGGTATGTTAAGATTAATTAAGTGAAACATCACGATGCATGTTCACTAATTAACAAAAGAAAGGTTAAGCTATGATGGCAAGCAATTGCCTGTGTCGTACCGACCCGCGTCAGGTCGGGTTGAGCTATGGCAAGAGTAAGTCCATAGAGCGCGCCCGGTACGAACACTCATGTTATGGGGCCCATAAGTAAAGATAAGTTAAGAAAGCATAACAAAGCATAAACGATTCATGCATATGTTATGATAAGTCATGATAAGAAATGTTATGTTATGGTAAGAAATGTTATGTTATGATAAGTCATGATAAGAAATGTTATGTTATGAAAAGTCATGATAAGAAATGTTATGTTATGATAGGTCATGATAAGGAATGTTATGTTATGATTTGTCATGAAATATTATGTTAGGTTAGATCGTGTTGTGTTTACGTTATTGCGGTATTTAATAGTTGTACTTGCTGAGCGTTAGCTCATTGTCTTACGTCTATGCTGTAGGTAAGCAGCCTAGTAGCAACCCGTGATGCAAGATGGAGGGCGAGGTGTGCTGAACTGTGAAATGTGGGACCAATGCCGCCATGCGTTTTGTTTTGTTATATGATTATTTTATAAGCTTTATTTATGCCTGCACAACGTTTTTAATTAATCAGTATAATTACTTACGCATGTACAAATATGTTCATACGGCTTATAAAAAAAAAAAAATTATTCCGCTATTTTACGTATAAGTATGTATGCATGTAAGTACGTATGTATGTATGTATGTATGTACGGTAACGGCCTGTGCTAGGCGGGTCGTTACAGAGTTGGTATCAGAGCGGTTCCCTGCGACTAAATTTCACAGTCAGCCTGCCATCGCCGCCATCATTGTAAGTTATAATTTTATTTTCATATGTTAATATGTATTATGCGATTATGTATGATTAGATTTACGAGTATGGACCCGGCACCCGTAGAGGAGGACCGACGAGCGGTTTCAGCGTTCTACGAGTCGCGGCCCCTGTTATTTGACGGCACACCCCGGACGGTAGCTTTATCAGTCTGGCTATACGATCTGGAGATGATTTTCCACCTTTGCCACGTAGGGGCACATCTGCACGTCTCGCTGGCTAGCCGATGCCTGGCAGCTGACGCGCGACTGTGGTGGACGACGATCGGCGAGGGGACTTTGCCAGACCGTACGTGGGCACATTTTCGTGTCTGTATGACTGCCCGCTACGGACCAGTGCTGGATGATGGAGCGGATGGGCACTATCGAGATCCTGATATTTATCGGGAAATGCAGCATGAGCGATACTACATTATGGCCGATTACTGGCGAGCATACCCCCACGAGCCGATGGACCATTACTGTCGGAGGTTCCAGCAGGCTATGTTGCCTCTCATCCCCATGGACATACCAAACCCAGGATTACGGTCTTTAGTGGTCCTGCGGAACGGACTACCTGCACAGATCCGTCAGCACACGCCCATACCGACGCCGATTATGACAGTGGCCCATATGATCGGGTACATTTTAGCCGCGGAGATGCTTGCACAGGATCCACAGGCCGATGCCCATGTAGCGGAGCCTGAGATACCAGGTGACGACACTGATATGCCCGAGCCGGTTTATGAGCCCGAGCCAGCATACGAGCCAGAGCCAGTATATGAGCCCGGCCCAGCCAACCCGGAGGACCCGATACCCGTCGACCCGGTACAGGAGGCCGATGATGATGGATATGATGCTGATGAGGATTTAGATGCTCCCGAGGACCCTCCGATCATCGTTATATCTAGCGATGATTGATGAGGAGTGATGAGCGAGGGAGGCTCGATAGACGACGACGATGGGAGGACCCCGAGGAGATCCCAGACGATGATGATGATGGCTCAGAGAGCAACTGGATCAGCTAAATCGAAGACCCCAGGTCAATGAGGTTCCCTTACCCGCAGACCAAGCAGCTCCAATGGCACCCCCAGTGCCCAATTTTCCGCAATATGCTGAGGTACCAATAGCACCTGCTGGGGTACCGGCAGATCCACCTCCAGCAAGAGAAGACTTATTGTATGAGAGATTTAGGCGGATGAAAGCGCCTGAATTTGAGGGGACGACAGATAGCCGCAGACAACTGGTTGATAGATATCCAAGTCATCCTGGATTTTATGCGGCTCACCGAACAGGAAAAGGTTCTATGTGCCTCGTTTGCTCTCAAGAAGGACGCGAGACACTGGTGGATAACTGTTCAAATGCGTCGAAATGTCATGGCAATGAATTGGCAGGATTTTGTGGCTGAGTTTCGTAGTATGTACTACAACAGAGAAATCCTTGCCACTCAACAGGACGAATTCACCAGCTTTAAGCAAGGGTCTATGACGGTGATGGAAGCCGTTAAGAAGTTCGAACAGTTAGCACGCTTGTGCCCGGAACTGGTACCGAGCGAAACTGAAAAAGTCCGGAGAATGATGAAGATGTTCCGGACAGACATAGCTAGGCAAGTTAGTGCCGGAAGCAGCCCACCTACCCTGGTATCCGACTGCGTGAGCAGAGCGATAAGGGCAGAATATTGGATCAACCAGGATAAGGAAGCAAGGGCGCAGTGTTTCAAAGCCAAGAAGGAGGAAAAGGCCGTTGTTAAGCAGACACAGTCCCGTCAGAGTGCTGAGACGAATCAGAAAGGCCAGAACAATAACCCTGCTCAAAGTTCCAAACAGTTTGGGAGGAACAAGAGGAAAGGAAATTTCTCGGGACAGGGCCAGCAACAAAATTTCCCTCAAAAGAAGAACAACAGGGGAAATGAGGGTAATAACTCTGACTACCCGGTATGTACAAAGTGCGGGAGAAAACATCCGGGTGTCTGCAGAATGGGGACCAACGCGTGCTATCTATGCGGGAAGGAGGGACATTTTGCGAAGAATTGCAACATGAACAAGCAAGGCCAGAACCCTCCGTACCAAAACAGGAACACAAGCAGTCAGCTTCATGCGGCCCAGGCCAGATTAGAAGGACCTTCCATTGTTCAAGGTAGATTGGAAGCTCCTGAGCCTCAAGCTCGAATCTACGCCTACACAAGGGGTGATGCGGAAGCAAACACTTCATATGTGGTGACAGGTCAGATCTCTATCACCACTTATGAAGCAATTGCCCTGTTTGATTCTGGTGCCACTCATTCATTTATATCATTGGAGTTCGCCCAGAAGTTAGGAAGAGGTGTGGATAGATTAAGCCAACCTTTTAAGACCTCCTTGCCATCCGGAGAAGTTTTGTGGTCTAATTTTTAGATACGAAATACCTCCGTGATTATCTGTGGCAGAGAACTGTATGTAGATCTCATCGCAATCACGCTACAGGATTTCGATGTGATCTTAGGCATGGATTTCCTTAGCAAGTACAACGCTAAGATCGACTGTCAGAAGCGTTGTGTGATTTTCAACCCTTATGGCGAGGAAGAGTTCAGTTTCCACGGACAAGCTCGGAACTCAAAACCAGATTGGTTTCAGCTATGAAAGCTTGGAAGATGTTAGCTAATGGCTGTCAAGGGTATTTAGCTAACATGGTGGACAAGGAGCACGAAATGAAGCTCACACCGGAAGATGTACCTGTTATCAGGGAGTATGTGGATATCTTCCCGGAAGAGCTACCAGGGCTTCCACCGGAACGCGAAATTTCATTCGAAATTGAGCTAATGCCCGGAATTGCTCCAGTATCGAAGGCGCCTTACCGTATGGCACCTGCTGAACTTAAGAACTCCAAGTACAACTGCAAGAATTGCTAGATAAGGATTCATCCGACAGAGTTACTCTCCGTGGGGAGCACCTGTGCTATTCGTGAAAAAGAAAGATGGATCTTTACGTATGTGCATCGATTACCGCGAGCTGAACAAGATCACCATCAAAAACAAGTATCCTCTTCCAAGGATTGACGATCTGTTCGATCAACTCAGAGGAGCAAAGGTGTTTTCGAAAGTCGATCTACGATCTGGCTATCATCAGCTCAGAATCAAAGATTCAGATATCTCCAAGACGGCTTTTCGGACACGCTACGGACATTATGAATTTTTGGTTATGCCTTTTGGGCTAACCAATGCTCCAGCTGCTTTCATGGACCTGATGAACCGAGTGTTCAAGGAATATCTGGACATGTTCGTTATTGTCTTCATCGACGATATCCTGATCTATTCAAGGTCCCAGGAAGAGCATATGCAGCATCTAAGAATGGTGATGGAAATGTTGCGACGACATCAGCTCTACGCAAAGTTCACTAAATGTGAATTTTGGTTGGAAAAGGTGCATTTCTTAGGCCACGTGGTGTCACAAGAAGGGATTTCTATGGACCAGCTAAAGTGGAAGCAGTTAGCTTATGGCCAAGGCCTAAGAGCGTAACGGAAATAAGGAGTTTCCTCGGATTAGCCGGTTATTATCGCCGCTTCGTTGAGGGATTTTCTAAGATAGCAGCCCCTCTTACGGCCCTTACACGAAAGGGAAGAAGTATGAATGGCGTCCAAATGCGAGGAAATTTCCAAGAGCTCAAGAAGAAGCTGACAAGGCGCCTGTTTTGATTATTCCAGATGTCGAAGCAGGAAATTTCGTATCTACAGCGACGCTTCTAAGACGGGTCTAGGAGCAGTCCTAATGCAGCAAGGCAAAGTGGTCGCGTATGCTTCCCGACAACTGAAGATCACGAGAAGAATTACCCGACGCACGATCTAGAGCTCGCTGCGGTGGTGTTCGCATTGAAGATTTGGAGGCACTACTATATGGGAATAGATGTGAGATTTTCACAGATCATCAAAGTCTCAAATACATCTTTACCCAGAAGGAGCTCAACATGAGGCAGCGAAGATGGCTTGAACTCGTAAAGGACTACGACTGTGAGATCCTTTACCATCCTGGCAAGGCAAACAGAGTAGCAGATGCCTTAAGCAGGAAGTCATCGGGTATGTTGATGTCCTTAGTACTGCTGCCCAAGCCGCTTCAAAAGGAAATCTCCGATTTCAACCTAAGGATGATAACGGGAAAGTTATCCGCTTTAACCCTCCAGTCAAATTTAATGGAGTCCATCAAGAACCTTCAAGGAAAGGATCCTTTGTTGATCAAGGCACAACTCTTCGGCGAAAGAAATAAGGAGTTTAGAACCTCTACAGATGGCATGATCTACTTCAAAGAGAGAATTTGCGTTCCTAACTTTAAGTTTTTAAAGGATCAAATACTGGCAGAGGCTCACATGACACCGTATTCGGTACATCCAGGAGCCTCCAAGATGTATAAAGATCTCCGAGAAAACTATTGCTGGCCAAACATGAAGAATCAGATAGCGAAGTACGTGTCAAATTGTTTAACTTGTCAAAAGGTTAAGGCAGAACATCGACATCCAGGTGGAGAATTGCAGAAAATAGAGCTTCCCGAATGGAAATGGGAACAAATTACCATGGATTTTGTCGTGGGACTGCCCAGAACTTCAAGTGGGAATGACACGATTTGGGTTATTATTGATCGATTAACCAAATCTGCCCACTTCATCGCTATCAAAGCCACTTATTCAGTGGAGAAATTGGCCGACGTCTATGTATCCCAGGTTGTTCGACTACATGGAGTACCAAAATCGATCATCTCAGATCGAGACGGACGTTTCACTTCCCGATTTTGGACAAGCGTACACACTGCTATGGGGTCGAAATGAAGTTCAGCATGGCATTTCATACCCAAACCGACGGCAGTCAGAACGACTATCCAGACACTAGAAGATATGCTGAGATCTTGCGTTCTGGATTTTCAAGGAAACTGGGATCAGAAGCTGTCTTTGATCGAATTTTCTTACAACAACAGCTATCATGCTTCGATTGGTATGGCTCCGTTCGAAGCACTATATGGAAGAAAATGTCATCCCCTATTCACTGGCAAGAAGTTGGACAAAAGCAGCTTCAGACTACAGATTTAATCAGAAAGACTTCTGAAGATATCAAGAAAATTAAGCAAAGGCTCGACATAGCTTTCAGTCATCAGAAAAGCTATGCTGACAAGCGAAGAAGGCCTTTGGAATTTCAGACTGGAGATGCAGTTTTTATCAAGATAGCTCCTATGAAGGGAGTAATGAGATTTGGAAGAAAGGGAAGCTTAGTCCAAGGTATACTGGACCTTTTGAAATCCTAAGAGGGTTGGAAAAGTAGCATACAAGCTTGCCCTGCCGCCAGAGTTAGCATCTATGCATAACGTCTTCCATGTATCAATGCTCAAGAAGTATGTGCCAGATCCTTCGCATGTTCTCAGTCAAGAACCGGTAGAGGTTCAAACAGACTTGACCTATGAAGAGAAGCCAACACAAATCCTAGATCGAGAAGAGAAGGTTCTAAGAAATAAGACAATTCCCATGGTAAAGGTTTTATGGCGAAACCATAAAGTAGAAGAAGCCACTTGGGAATTAGAAAATGAAATGAGAAAGAACTACCCCGGCTTGTTCTAATTTTCGAGGACGAAAATCTTTAAGGAGGGTAGATTGTAATACCTGATTTTATGTCTGAACGATTCCATGTATAAAATTTACATTGAACCGTGAAGGAATTTATGGAAAAAGCCCAGTTAAGGGTTTTTAATTATGTTTTGTGAGTTTTATGGCTTTATAAGACTCAAAAATGGTTATGTATTTAAGAAAACGACCTTTTAGGTAATAAGGAACAAAATCATGAAATTTTGTAAAATGGTCAAAGTTTGACCAAAAACGTCACGGTTGACCAAAAAGTCAACTATTGATCATGAAAGTCAAAACTTGACAAGAAGGTCACTAATTGACAAGAAAGTCGATGGTTGACCCGAAAAGTTCAAGAAATGACTGTATGTTTAAATATTTATCTGTATAAATTGCACCGGGTAAAACTGTGTTTTTACAGATAAAAAGTTATGTTTAAGATATAAGAACCACCCTAGAAAATCAAGCACATTAAGTTGAAGTATAGGGCAAAAAGGGTTTTAAGAAATAAGAAAAATTTCATACCGTCCATTTTTACACGGATGAATTTTGGACTGCAGTTCGGTAAACCAATACTGTGCATAAGTGAATCCAGTATTGAAAATACCTGTGATAACTTAAAAATGGACTGCTTAATAGCAAAAAGAGCCAAACAAGCTTAAGCCTTGCTTACCTCATTAACTTTTGAATTTTGACATCATTAAGTTGATTTAAGAAAATTGGAAAAATTAGTTGTCTTCCACCTATGCTAATGGCCGGCCACATACCCCCCCCTAAAGTCCAAATTCTGATTTTTTTGAGGACTATGTGTGCAATTTTAAGAAGTTCTCAACCTCTATAAATAGGGGTGAGCATTGTTCACAATTTGGAATTGTTAGCCAAACTTTTGCAAAATTTCTCCACAAAGTCCGGACCTAGAGTGGAAGAGAAAGGCAAGAAATTTTTGCAAAACCAAGAGTGTGTAGGGCTTAGAGGTGGTCGGATTCAAGGGGGAAACCAAGCAAAAAGTTGGAAAAAAATTTAGTGCCCATATTCCCTAGCAAGGCCGGTTCTAGGGGGGAGGAACCAAGTTTGGATCCAAACCGGGTTTTGGAGTTGGAGGCAGCCAGATTTTGTGCCATTTGGTGACTGGATTTAGGGCAAGAAAGGCAGCAAGTTTGCACTTGCCAATCACCAAAACAGCCGGTGGTTTGAGAAGGAAGAAGGAAGGTGAAACTCTAGCTCACCAAGCCAAACCGAGTAAGGCAAAAACCTTAACCAATCAAGTTTTCATTTAAATTTCATATGGAGAAATTTAAATGTATTTAATCCATGGTTTGTAAGGGTATAAGCCCACTTTTAAGTTCTGCCCTAGCTTGTAAATTATGAGCATGTGCTTGATTTGTTTAGGTATAGGGTTTGGTGGTTCAATTATGTGCATGTTAGATGTTTGATTGAATGTTTAGGGTTTTTGTATGATTATGAATGACGTTCAATTGGGCTTGCATGTTGAAATCCGAACGTTAGAAACCTTATGCATGTCTGATTTAGGCTCCCGCTGAGTTCGGTTAAGGTAGGGTGGACGTTTTAGGACGCAAACGAAATTTTAAACCGAAAACTGCCAACTCGGGTAGAAATTAGCCAGTTTCGGGGAAAACAGTTTTTGAGGCCTCTAGAGGCCGAAACAGGGAAAAATCAAAACATGAAAGTTTTTAAGTAGAGTTTTTCCTAGAGAACAACGCAGACAGTTTTGTAAAATGAGGCTCCAATGGCCTCGGTTTTTACCAAAACCCGTGCCTAAAGTGCCCAGGACCCGTGCACGGCCAGGACTAGTTCCACTGGGTTTTTGATCATGAAAACGTCCGAACTAGGTTTAATCCAAAACAAGAAAGTTGTAGAACTTTTCAATATCTAAAACTTTCGTGAAGAGAAGTTTTTCAGAATCAGTTTTGATTTTAAGATGAAAATGGATTTCGGAAAACTGTACAGGAATTATGGAAAACTCTGTACAGGATTTATAAATTAACACAGAAAAAGTGTAATTCCACAATTTCACTGCAAATTGACATTGTGAAACTGTTCCAAAGGCAGTTTCTAATAGTCAATAATTTTATAAGTCTCAGTTTAAGAGTTTCAGTTTTAAAATTAAACAAAAAGGATTTTTATACCAAAAATTAGGGTTTTCTTTTCTAAGAATAAGATTTTAAAACCAAAGTTAAAAACAAACCGATTAGGGTTACCAAAGTAACCAATTAGGATAACGTAAAAATAAGTAAGGGCCTATAACTAAGGTTATGAAAGAATGTTGGTTATACTACCAACAGTTCTAACCCTTACTTTCATTTTATCTCAGAACGTTATACGCGGAAGTGTCCCAGCGGAATTTAACTCCACATTGGACACAGCTTTTACAAACAAGGTAAGTACAACTCCGCCTACAGCATAGGCTTGTTGTGAATACTTGCCTAAGTATGTTTGCTATTTATGAATGCTACATGCTATATGCTAAGTGCTATAGAATATCCTAGGAATGCTATGATTTTTTTATGAATGATAAATGCGATGATTTTATGTTATGAATGTATGTCATGATGTATGAAATGTCAAGTATGCTATGATTTATAGGAGCATGATTAGGGTTAAGATATGTTAAGATTAATTGAGTGAAACATCACGATGCATGTTCACTAATTAACAAAAGAAAGATTAAGCTATGATGGCAAGCAATTGCCTGTGTCGTACCGACCCGCGTCAGGTCGGGTTGAGCTATGGCAAGTGTAAGCCCATAGAGCACGCCCGGTACGAACACTCATGTTACGGGGCCCATAAGTAAAGATAAGTTAAGAAAGAAAGATATGATGATATAAGAAAGCATAAACGATTCATGCATATGTCATAATAAGAAATGTTATGTTATGATAAGTCATGATAAGAAATGTCATGTTATGATAAGTCATGATAAGAAATGTTATGTTAGGTTAGATCGTGTTGTGTTTATGTTATTGTGGTATTTAATAGTTGTACTTGCTGAGCGTTAGCTCATTGTCTTACGTCTATGCTGTAGGTAAGCAGCCTAGTAGTAACCCGTGATGCAAGATGGAGGGCGAGGTGTGCTGAACTGTGAAATGTGGGACCAATGCGCCATGCATTTTGTTTAATTATGTGATTATTTTATAAGCTTTATATATGCCTGCGCAACGTTTTTAATTAATCAGTATAATTATTTACGTATGTGCAAATATGTTTATACGGCTTATTAAAAAAAAAATTTATTCCGCTATTTTACGTATAAGTATGTATGCATGTAAGTATGTATGTATGTATGTACGGTAACGGCCTGTGTTAGGCGGGTCGTTACAGTTTTAACTCACATGAAGCTCAAACCCGTCCATGCAAGTCAAACAATAAAACTGCATTTTTAAGGGTTAGGGTTGGCTTGTTCTAGTTCCTACCAACCATAGCATACACAATTCAATCTAGCACCTTAGCATGCCATTAATATTCTGTTGGGCAGATTTGGGGGAACATATAACCTACTAAATACCCTAGCATGCAATCATACTAATAAGCACATAAAAACTCATAGTTAACATCAACCAAAACCACCCTTAACTTAACTAATCAAGCACACACTAAAAATCTGACCTAAGGCAAAAATTAGATTGAGCTTATGCTCATTACAAATCAGCTTGTAATACATTTAAATCTTTAATTTAAAACTTGAATTGAGAGCTTAGGGTTCAAGAGAAGTTTTTACCTTGCTCAATTCAAGAACGGGTTTGCTTGATCCAAATTTTTTTTTCTTCCTTTCTCCTTGGTACAGTCGGCCTTAGCTCCTCCCAATGAGCCCGAAATTTTCCAGCCACCTAGGGGTTGCTCTAACCAAATTCCGGCCACCCACAACAATTTCAGCCACCCTCCACCACTTTTCCTTTCACTTTCTCTTCCTCCTTTGCTGCTGCCACACAACCGGCCACCAATGGCCAAATGGTTTCCAAATTTTTTCCAACTTCCTAACTTGCTTCCTAGTGAATGCCGAACACTCCTAAGACCAATTCCTTGATTTTCCAAACTTTTTCTTTCTCTTTGGCAGCTCACTCAAGTTCGGTTTTAGAGAGAAAATTTGACCAAAGTTTGACTAAGTTTTCTAATTTTTGTGAATAGGAAGCACCCCTATTTATAGACAATTTTGAACTTTCCAAAATTGAAAATAGTCCTTCAAAGTTCACCATTTTGCACTTTAGGGGGGTGAGGTGGCCGGCCACTTGGCTCTAGAACCATCCAAACTTTCTTCCAATTTGTATTAAATCCATAAAATGATGTCATAAATCAAAAGTTAAGTGACATCATCATTAAGGCCTTGTTTGGCCTAATTCTTGATTAGACAGTCTCTTTTAATACTAAAACAGATATTGTTGATACTGTGGTCATTAATTCACAGTACCGACAATTAAACTGCAGTCCAAAATTTATCTGTCTAATAATGGACTATACGAAAAATTCTCTTTTCGTTTCGAGCCTTTTGGCCTTCAATCTCTTACTTAGTGTGCTTGATTTTTCTATGGTGGTTTTAAAACTTATTCATACTATCTGATTTGAAAAAAATGGTTTTTCGCCGTATTTATCTCATACTGCTTACCATTTTTCGATATCGTCAAATGATTGATCTTTCTAGTCAATCTTTGACTTTCTTGGGTCAATGTTGCCTATTCTGTCAACGTTGACTCTCTTGGTCACTTTGACGGTTTTTTTTTTTGTCAAACTTTGACTTTTCCGGTCAAACTTTGACTATCATGAAATCATAGCGTTTTTATACCTTTTTTTCCCAAAAGGTCGTATGCTTAACTAAGCAATCATTTTTGAGTCTTATAAAAGCATAAGAACTCACAATTTTGAATAAAAACCCTAAACCGGGCTTTTCATAAATATCTTCGTGGTACAGTTTAAATTTCTATACAAGAAATTGTAACGTTGTAAAATTCTAGTCATTACAATATATATTAATTATTGTATATTGTGATCCAGGTAATTACAGTTGATTTATGACAATATTATTGACTGTGTAATAATGGATAACACACGGGATTTGCCACCCGTGGGAAATGAGACGAATTGGTAAATTTTTTTTTTTCATTTTTACATACCACGATGGTTTCGGCGTGAAACCGTCATAGTAGCTCGAGCTACCACGACGGTTTCAATTCTAAACCGTCGTGGTAGCTTGACTACCACGACGGTTTCAACACTAAACCGTCGTGGTAGCCAGGCTACCACGACGGTTTCACGCCGAAACCATCGTGGTAGCTCGGGCTACCACGACGGTTTTTATTATAAAATCGTCATGGTATGGTATGAAATATCTTCTGTTAGGCCTTATTTTTGACTATTACACGATGGTTAAAAAACCGTCGTGGAATTTAAAAAGATTCCACGACTCTGGATTCCACAACGGTTTTCTAACCGTCGTGAAAGTGCTACCACGACGGTTTTTAACCGTCGTGGAATCCATAGTCTGTAGTAGTGTTACTGGTAAATATTTTTATTTACTTGATAAATTGATAATTTATAAAGTAACATGAATTCTAAATTTACTAATAAATATTAAGATTTCTAGTACATATTTGATTTACTTAATAAATTAATTTTTAAAATACCATAAATATCGGATTTTACAGTAAATATTAATATTTATGAGTAAAACTAATATTACAAATAAATACTAGAGTTTGTTATCAAAATTTTGACGGTGAGTATTAATATTTATTGGTAAATATATGGGTACCAATATTTACGTAGTTAATTATTGTTTTAACAAAAGTTTTGATCGCGATTATTGAAAGATATTAGAAAAAGAAAAAGAAAATTGTCTTGTTTATTTTTTAAAAAGAAAAATAAATTTGTTAATAAATACTAGCATTCAGCGTTTACTAATTAATATTTAAAAAACATAAATACTTATAAATGCTATATTCACTAGTAAATACTAAGATTTAGTAGTAAATATTTTGATTTATTTGATAAATTGATATTTTTAAAACAACAAAAATTACTAGTAAATATTAATATTTTCTTGTAATTTTTTTATTTTAGTTGAAATTAATAAATATAAGATATCATAGAAATACACTATTTTATATAGTAAAGCTATAATATATTTGCTTTTGATTAATAAATTCATTATACTTAGGGTTAATTTCATTAATAGCACATAAACTGTTTGGAAGTCTGTGAACGTCGGAGAATCTTCAAAAACTACCTATGTCGAAACCCACAAAATTGACTGAGAAACATTACTCCCAAAAAAGAGGTTTCTCCGAGTATTGGCTTCGGCATATAAAAGGCCACCGGCTGAGAAAAGTTTAAAAAAAACCGGCACCATAGAGCGAGAGAAG
>CM046372.1:9289803-9320273 GCA_025413025.1 Ficus hispida | reverse complement strand
CCCCTTGGCAGCTGGCTGTTGGCCCCAAAAATGGGCACCAAAATTTCGAAAACCTATCTTGAAGCCACTAGAGAAAAACCGACTACCCTAGCACTAAAACCCCTAAGTTTTCCGAATTTTTCTTTGCTCTTTCTCACCCTTGGAAGTCCGGATTTCTTGAGAGAGAAAATGGCAAGAGTTTGGCTAGTTTTCACCAATTTTTGGCTCAAAATCCGCCCACCCCTTGGCCTATTTATAGGTGAAAAAATGGGTTTCTTTGCAATTATTCTTGGTTCAACTTTGCTCAAAAATCCTTGGAATAAAAATAATTGCACAAAATTTTGCCAAAGAACCCTCCAAGTGGCCGGCCATCCTTGTGCTAGGTGTCATGGTGTGATTGTTTCCACCATTTATGATATCATAAATCAAAAATGGGATGATGTCATAAATCTAAGGTGAGGTGATGTCATCTTAAAGCCTTGTTTGCTTGTTCTTTAATGTAGTCCACTTTAAATCCAACACAGATATTTCTAATACTGTGTTCACTAATACACAGTACAATTTAATACTGTTATATCGAATTGCAGTCCAAATTTATCTATGTATAGTTGGACTGTATATAACTTTTTCTTTTTATTTAAAGCCATTTGGCCTTTAATATCCTATTTAGGTGCTTGATTTTTCTATGTTTTTAAACTTTAATTATGCTATCTTGTCTGTAAGGACGGTTTTCGCATTTCTCACACTGATTATATTATAACATTACCGTCTTAGTTTGACCATTCTGGTCAACCTCTGACTTGTTCGATCAAATTTTGACTATCATGAATTCATGAAATTTCGTCATACCTTTTTACTTAAAAGGCCTATCATGAAGTCTCGTAATTAATTTACCGAGAACTCAATCATATACTGATAAAATCATGAATTTTGTATTAATATTCATAATTTTCATAAAATTGCACATAAACACATAATACGAACTATAAATTTCTTATTTACAAGAAAATTGTGAGTTCGTGAAAATTTCGATTATTACAATCTACCCTCCTTAAAGAATTTTCGTCCTCGAAAATCAGAACAATTCGGGGTAGCTTTTCTTCATCTCATCCTCGCGTTCCCAGGTTGCCTCCTCAATCTCATGATTTCGCCATAGGACCTTAACTAAAGTATAACCTTGTTCCTTAGCACCTTTTCTTCTCTGCTAAGATTCGAACCTGGTTTCTCCTCATAGTCAGATCTTCGTGAACCTCAATTGGTTCGTGGTCCAATACATGGGATGGATCCGAGATGTACTTCTTTAGCATCGACACATGAAATACATTGTGTACATATGCTAATTCCTGGGGCAGAGCCAATTTATAGCCACGTACCAATTCTTTCCAGTATTTCGAATGGCCCTATGTATCGTGGACTTAATTTCCCCTTCTTCCGAATCTCATAACCCCTTTGAATGGAGCAACTTTGAGAAAGACCAAGTCTCCTACTTGGAATTCTAGAGCCTTCTGCGTTTGTCGCATAAGCTCTTTTGTCGACTAAATCAGTCTCTATTCGTCGCGTATAAGTTTGACGCATCAGTGGTTTCCGAATGAAATCTGTGGACACAATTCCTTTCCCTGTCTCGTACCAATGGACTGGAGATCTGCACCTTCTCCCATACAGGCTTCATAAGGAGCCATTCCAATTGAAGCTTGGAAACTGTGTTGTACGAAATTCAATCAAAGGAAGCTTCTTATCCCAATTCCCTTGAAAATCCATCACAGACGCTCGCAACATGTCTCCAGGGTCTGAATGGTCCTCTCGGATTGCCCGTCCGTTTGAGGATGAAAAGCTGTACTAAAGGTAAGCTTGTACCCATGGCTTGATGTACACTTCTCCAAACTTAGAAGTGAAACGACCATCACGATCAGAGATGATTGCCTTTGGATCCCATGTAACGCACAATCTGCGCAACATATAGTTCCGCCAGCTGTTCCACCGAAAAGCTAAGCTTGATGGCGATGAAGTGTGCAGACTTCATCAAACGATCAACAATCACCCATATAGCATCATCGCCACTGGAAGTTCGGGTAGTCCAACCACGAAATCCATCGTCACTTGTCCCATTTCCATTCTGGGATGGAAATTTTCTGCAACTCTCCCCCTGGACGTTGGTGTTCTGCTTTCACCCTTTGACATGTAAGGCATTTACTGACGAATGTAGCGACGTCATTCTTCATTCTGGGCCACCAAAAGCTTTCCTTCAAGTCTTGGTACATCTTTGTGGCTCCTGGATGAACGGAATATGGAGTTTCATGAGCCTCCTTCATGATTTGTTCTTCAACTTGTCGTCGTTAGGGATGCATAATCTATTTTTCCGATAGAGTATGCCCTCATCCGATATGTTGAAGTCTGACTCCTTTTCTTCCAGGACTTCGTTCCTTGTTCTGAGTAGCGAGCATCTCCTTCTTGTCGCTCTTTCATACCATCTAAAATGGTAGGTTGGAAGTTAGGGCAGCTAAACTTCCCGTAATAAGCTCTATTCCAGCTTCTATTAGCTCCTTCTGAAGAGGTTCGGTCAATGACTGTATTGATATCAACGAGGAAGACGACTTCCGACTAAGGGCATCAGCTACTTTGTTAGCCTTCCCTGGATGGTAACGGATGTCTATGTCATAATCCTTCACCAATTCGAGCCATCTTCTTTGCCTCATGTTAAGCTCCTTTTGTGTGAAGATATACTTCAAACTCTGATGATCTGTGTAGACTTCACACTTACTGCCGTAAAGGTAGTGCCTCCAGATTTTGAGCGCAAATACCACCGCCGCAAGTTCCAAATCATGCGTCGGGTAGTTCTTCTCATGATCCTTTAGCTGGCGTGAAGCATAAGCGATCACCTTTCCATTTTGCATGAGCACGGCTCCCAATCCTATTTTAGAGGCATCGCTGTATATCACGAAGTTTCCTTCTTCCACATTCGGAATTGTGAGAATCGGAGCGCGAGTCAGCCTGTTTTTCAGCTCTTGGAAGTGCTCTTCACACTTTGCAGTCCATTCGTACTTCTTTCCTTTCCTTGTAAGTGCAGTGAGTGGCGCTGCAATCTTAGCAAATCCTTCAACAAAACGTCGGTAGTAGCCCGCCAAGCCGAGGAAACTACGTACTTCGGGGACGTTTGTCGGAGCTGGCCATTCACTTACTGCCTCAATCTTGGCTGGATTTACAGATATGCCGTCCTTGGAGACCACATGTCCTAAGAAATGGACCTTTTCAACCAAAATTCACACTTGTGAATTTAGCGTAGAGCTGGTTTTGCTTTAAAATTCGTAAAGCAATCCTTAAATGCTCCTCATGCTCCTCCTTTGATCTTGAATAAATCAAGATATCATCTATAAAGACAATAACAAATTTATCCAAGTAATCCTTGAATACTCGATTCATCAGGTCCATAAAGGCTGCTGGAGCATTTGTCAGTCCGAATGGCATAACGAGGAACTCGTAATGTCCATATCGTGTTCGAAAAGCTGTCTTGGGAACGTCTCCTTCCCTAATTCGAAGCTGGTGATATCCTGATCGCAGGTCAATCTTCGAGAAAATTGAAGCTCCTCTCAGCTGATCAAACAGATCATCGATCCGAGGCAAGGGATACTTGTTCTTGATAGTTATCTTGTTCAACTCCCGATAGTCAATGCACATCCTAAGAGTGCCGTCCTTCTTTTTAACAAACAGAACTGGAGCTCCCCATGGCGAGTAGCTCTGACGAATGAATCCTCGATCCAGAAGCTCTTGTAACTGAATCTGCAGTTCCTTAAGTTCGGCAGGCGCCATCCTATACGGAGCCTTGGATACTGGTGCTGATCCAGGAAGTAACTCAATCTCAAAGGAAATCTCTCGTTCTGGTGGCAGTCCTGGCAACTCTTCAGGAAAAACCTCTATAAATTCTCTGACTATCGGTACTTCCTCCGGTCTGCTCTCGGTTTCAAGCGTCTTATCCACTATGTTGGCTAGAAATCCCATACATCCTTCTGCCAACAATTTCCTAGCCTTCAGCGCAGAAATGAACATTTTCGGCTGTTTTGGAGTCGATCCTCTAAACATAAACTCCTTGTCTCCAACTGGCTTGAACGTGACCGTTCGTCGTGGACAGTTGATCACCGCGTTGTATTTCCCCAAGAAATCCATTCCCAAGATGACGTCGTAGTCGAATAGGTCAATGATGATCAAATTGACATACATTTCCCTACCACATATAATTATTGGAACATGACGTATCCAATAATCAGACAACAGAATCTCCCCGGAGGGTAATGCAGTCCTAAATGTTTTTCCGATCCTATCACTTGCTCTACCTAGTTTCTTAGTGAATCTAGGCGATGTGAATGAATGCGTAGCTCCAGAATCAATTAACACATAGGCATCTTGTTGAGCAAAAGGAAGCTGACCTGTCACCACTGTGGAAGGTCCAGCTTGAGCATCCTCCTTTGTATAGGCGTAAATACGTCCCTGAGGTTCCGGAGCTTCCAGCCTGCCTTGGGAGATTTCGGGTCCCTCGATCTTCATCTGTGCAGCGTGAAGTTGAGATCCCTGTCCTCTCTGTTGGTTCTGTGGACTCTGAGGATTGAGATTGCAGCTTCTCGCATAGTGGCCTTCCTTGCCACAAAGAAAACAGCGACCGCTTCCAACACGGCACTCTCCCGGGTGCTTTCTCCCACATTTCTGACAAGTGGGATTATTGTTGTTATCAGGAGTATTTCTCTTTTGGGGAAAATTCTGTTGATTCCCCTGTCCTCCTGAATTCCACCTTCTCTTCTGCTGGTTGTTGCCGTACTGCCTGTTGTTGTTGTTGTTCTGGCTCGAAGGTCCTCCTTGACCTTTCTGTTGCGGAGTTTGGCTTGGTCTTGCCTGAATCTGTTTAACTTGGGCCTTCTCTTCCCTCTTTTCCTGGAAAAACTTAGCCCGTTGCTCCTTGTTTTGCCCTACCCAGTACTCAGCTCGAATTGCCCTGCTGACACATTCAGCAACAGTGAGTGGTGGATGGGGCCACTGCTGATTACCACTGCTAAGTCCGAGCGGAACATCCTCATCATTCTTCTTACTTTGTCCCTTTCAGAACTGATAGGTGAGGGCAGAGACGTGCTAGCTGCTCAAACTTTTTGACAGCTTCGGCTACCGACAGATTTCCTTGGCGAAACTTGTCGAACTCGTCTTGTTGAGCTTCCATGACCTCAGTATTGAAGTACTTTTCCTTAAATTCCTCACAAAGTCCTCCCAAGTCATCTGAGTCACATCACGCTGGATCTGAACTGTTTCCCACCAGAGGCGAGCATCTTTTCGTAACATATATGATGCACAAAGGACTTTCCCTGATCGTTAAGTCTGAGGAAATTTAGGGCGACCTGGAGGTCAATCAACCAGTTGTCAGCCTCGATTGGGTTCGTAGACCCCTCGAATTCCGGTGCCTTCATGCGCCGAAATCTGTCATAAAGTTCTTCTGGAGTTCGAACCAGAGGTGCTGGTGGCACAGCTGCAGGCGCAACAGGTACTTCAGGGGCTATGGGGTTCTCTGGGATCACCGGGACATCATCAGGAATTTCCGGTGCAGCAGGCTGATTCATAGGTGCTGGTGGTACCTCAACATTTGGAGGTCCCTGATTCTGCTGAGCTATCTGAGCTCTAAGCCCCCCTATCTCTTGCTGTTGAGCTAACATCATCTGTCTTAGCTCATTCAGCTGAGCCGCAAGGTCAATGTCTTGGGTTGGTACTCTTCTACGCTTTGGTGGCATGGTTCTGTACGGAAATAAGGAAATAAATTCAGCTTCTTGAAATCATGCCTTTTATATAGAACCATAATCTTTATTCCATATAAAAGCATAACATGAACATATCTGAATTCATGTTCTCGTTCGTATCTCCTTCACAACAGAATTACATAATCATAACATTTGGGGAAGATATAAAACTTTCCCATCATTTCCGTACGTCACCTAGTTGCTACCACCAAGCTAAGACACCACCCAACGTCATCCTTGTATCCAATATTCTCCAGCATGGCCGTCGAAGAAAGATACTTATTACGCATATAAAATCTTAACTAATCCTAATCGCAATAAGAATAACTTAACTTACTTGGGCCATTGCAGAAGCGATGTGAGGCGAAGTGAAGTAGGCTGGCAGGATACCGCTCTGATACCAACTGTGACGCCCCGACTTCCCAAGCCGGGTCGACACCATACTTACTTATACTTATCTTACTTGAAAATTTGAGAATAAATTTTTTTTTTTTTTAAACATATTTACATAAGTTATCTTGTAGAGAAAAACTTATCATGTATACATACTATACTGAAGATATCTTCTTAAGTCTTTAAACTTCATACATATTGCATAACATAATTTACTTTTGAGATTCAAAAGCGGTTGCGGAAAATTTTGCGTAGTGGTATCCCACACCGCCCTTCACCCGCCGCATCGTCCGCATAGCCACCATTTAAGCTGCAGGCTTCTTACCTACAGTATGGAATACAAGAGTAAGCTTTCGCCCAGCAAGTACAAACATAATCTCACAAAACATTTAGAACATCTCAAAAACATGTTATTCATCATATAACATATGCATGAACCATTTATGATTGATTGAATGTCTTATGCTTTATTATAGACTCAATCCTTTAACTTATTATCTTGTCTCAACATGTGGGCCCATAGTGTACGTACCGAAAGCGCGCAGCCTCCAGACAAAGCTAGGGTTTGCAAGGCCCTAACAGTTCTGGGAATTAAAACGTGACCCTCACGCATCAACGAGAGGTAAATGTCACAACTGGTTTTAAACATGTATCCTCCTCGATCACGGGAGGTTGGTACGACACCTTTCTTGATTTATCTTACCATATGGTTTAACATTAGTGAACATGCTTCATGATGTCACTATGTTATATCATACTTAACACTTGCCATAACATAGCATTCTTGAAAAACATGTCATTTATGGCATTTTTGTAAACCATGACACTTTTGAAAACATGGCATTTATGGTATTTTTGTAAACCATGACACTTTTAAAAACATGGCATTCTTATCAACATGGCATAACATGTCATAGAATATATCATCGCATGGCATCACATATCATAGCATGTACACTTGAAAATATAGTGTAAATAGCATAGCATAACATAGCACATTTGAAAATAGTATTTACTATTTCCATACTGCAGGTGAGGTTCGATACTTGCCTGAGATACTATGTCTGGGGTTTCGTTGCCTTAACTCAGATTGCAACTGCAGGTTACCTCCTGCTATTAAAAAGAACATAGGATAAGGATCCTATAAAATATTGGTAACCTGTTCAATATTCTAATTATATGTCCTTTTTACAAGCTTTGATCAACTACTAGGTTACTAATTGTAACCCTAGAGATTGTGGTTAATTATCTTGACCCATTAGGTTACTTGAGGTAACCTTGGGTATTAAACCCATATGATTAGTATTAAATTACTATTCTTATTATCGAGCCTAAGCCTTAGTAACTCGGTTATCCTTCCCGGTTACCACTCGTCATCTTTTGTTTTTTTACACTTTAGCTTTTAAATCCAATTTGGAAAATTGGCTAGAAAATCTTTTGTTTTACTTCAAAATTCGAGGTTTTCAAAGTAAAACTTTATAAAACTCATTTAAGGCTGAAAACTGCTTTTGAAATAGTTTTCATAGTCAAAACAGGAAATGTTGATGTAAAAATACAGTTTTTCTGTATGTTTGTAGAAAATCCTGTACAGGAATTTCTTGTTCTCTGCACAGTTTTTATAGTTCAGGTTGTATTTAAAAATCCAAATGGAATTTGAAAAACTTGTCTTCACGAAAGTTCTTGCTCTTGAGAAATTCTAAAACTTTCATGTTTTAAGAAAAACCCAGTTCTGCTTGGATTCGTACCAGTTTTAATTTGAAACCCACTGGTCGTGTAAACTAGGTCTGGGCAGTTTAGTCTCGGATTTTCGTAAAAACGGAGGCCATTGGAGCCTCATTTTGCAAATCCGTCCGCGTTGCCCTCTAGGAAAAACTGTTCTGAACAACTTTTGTGTTTTAAGTTTTGCCAAATTCGGCCTCTAAGGGCCTAAAAATCGCTTTTTCCCGAAAACTGACCAGTTTCTACCCGAAATGGCAGTTTTCGGTTTCGATTTTTGTTTTACGTCCTAGACGTGAAATCTAGCTCAACCAGCCACCGCGGGAGCCCTAATATCAATCATGCAGCGGTTTCTAACGTTCAATATTCAACATGCAAGCCAATTTGAACAACATTCATAACCATGCAAAATCCTAAGCATTTAATCAAACACAAAGCATGCATATAAAACCACCAACCATAAAATCCTAATTAACCAAGCACATAACCTAAATTTCTTAACTAAGGCAGGGAATTAAAGTGAGCTTATGCTCTTACAAACTTTGCTTGAAATACATTTAAATTTCTCAATTGAAATTTAAATGAAAAGTGTTGGGTTTTGAGGGGATTTACCTAGCTTCCACCCAAGGCCGGTTTTGTTGCACCAATTGGCACCAAAGTTGGCTGATTCTTGGTGGCTGCTTGCACCTAAACTAAACACTCTTAAATCCAAATTTTATCACTCACTCACTCCCCCTTGGCAGCTGGCTGTTGGCCCAAAAATGGGCACCAAAAATTTCGAAAACCTATCTTGAAGCCACTAGAGAAAAACCGACTACCCTAGCACTAAAACCCCTAAGTTTTCCGAATTTTTCTTTGCTCTTTCTCACCCTTGGAAGTCCGGATTTCTTGAGAGAGAAAATGGCAAGAGTTTGGCTAGTTTTCACCAATTTTTGGCTCAAAATCCGCCCACCCCCTTGGCCTATTTATAGGTGAAAAAATGGGTTTCTTTGCAATTATTCTTGGTTCAACTTTGCTCAAAAATCCTTGGAATAAAAATAATTGCACAAAATTTTGCCAAAGAACCCTCCAAGTGGCCGGCCATCCTTGTGCTAGGTGTCATGGTGTGATTGTTTCCACCATTTATGATATCATAAATCAAAAATGGGATGATGTCATAAATCTAAGGTGAGGTGATGTCATCTTAAAGCCTTGTTTGGCTTGTTCTTTAATGTAGTCCACTTTAAATCCAACACAGATATTTCTAATACTGTGTTCACTAATACACAGTACAATTTAATACTGTTATACCGAATTACAGTCCAAAATTTATCTATGTATAGTTGGACTGTATATAACTTTTTCTTTTTATTTAAAGCCATTTGGCCTTTAATATCCTATTTTAGGTGCTTGATTTTTCTATGGTGGTTTTAAACTTTAATTATGCTATCTTGTCTGTAAGGACGGTTTTCGCATTTCTCACACTGATTATCATATAACATTACGTCTTATTTGACATTCTGTCAACCTCTGACTTGTTCCGATCAAATTTTGACTATCATGAATTCATGAAATTTCGTCATACCTTTTTACTTAAAAGGCCTATCATGAAGTCTCGTAATTAATTTACCGAGAACTCAATCATATACTGATAAAATCATGAATTTTGTATTAATATTCATAATTTTCATAAAATTGCACATAAACACATAATACGAACTATAAATTTCTTATTTACAAGAAAATTGTGAGTTCGTGAAAATTTCGATTATTACATGAGGTGTCACCTTTTAAGACCTTGCTTGGCTTAACTCCTAAACACAGTCCACTTTCATACTGGCTTACATATTCAGATACTGTTTTCAACCGATAACAGTATACTTGCACTGGACCATTATCCAGAATTTATCTTTACTGCGTCTAGGGTTTTTTTAAGATTAGAAACTACTAATCAGAGAATCATAAATCATAAATTTGCCTTTCACAACTAAAAGGTCTTACATAAGTAAATTATCGAATCTTTCAACCAAGAATTCAATAATTTTACAGATAGAACATAACATATTCACATACATAGCATATAAACATAAGTAATTACAAACTTTAATTTCTAATAACAGAAATCAAAATTTGTAAACAAGCTGGTCATTACAATCTACCCCCCTTAAAAATTTTCTTCCTCGAAAATCAAGTCGGGATAGTTCTTTCTCATTTCTTCTTCTACTTCCCATGTCACTTCTTCAATGTTATGATTCCGCCATAACACTTTAACCATCGGAATGGTTTTATTTCTTAAAACCTTTTCTTCCTGATCTAAAATACGGATTGGCTTTTCCTTATAAGTCAAATCCGTTTGTACTTCAATTGGTTCTTGACTTAGCACATGAGAAGAATCAGATATATACTTTTTCAACATAGAAACATGAAAAACATCATGTACAGAAGCTAATGCTGGCGGTAACGCAAGCCGATAAGCTACTTTTCCAATCCTTTCGAGGATTTCGAAAGAACCTATATATCTTAGATTAAGATTTCCTTTTTTATCAAACCTCATAATTCCCTTCATAGGAGCAATCTTTAAAAACACAGAATCTCCAACTTGGAATTCTAGAGGTCTTCGATGTTTATCAGCGTTACTTTTCTGCCGACTGAAAGCTACATCGAGTCGTTGCTTAATCATCTTAATGTCTTCTGAGGTTTTTCTAATGAAATCCGTGGTTTGAAGTTGCTTCTGTCCAACTTCTTACCAATGGATGGGAGATCGACATTTCCTTCCGCATAACGCTTCAAATGGAGCCATACCAATTGAGGGGTGATAGCTGTTATTATAAGAAAATTCGATCAATGGTAGCTTTTGATCCCAGTTTCCTTTGAAATCCAAAACACATGATCTCAACATATCTTCCAGTGTTTGGATAGTACGTTCTGATTGTCCATCCGTCTTAGGGTGAAACGCAGTATTAAATTTCAACTTTGATCTCATAGTGGTATGAACACTTTTTCCAAAATCGAGAAGTAAAACGTCCATCTCGATCTGAAATGATGGATTTAGGAACTCCATGAAGCCTAACAATCTGGGATTCATAAATTCCAACCAATTTCTCGACTGAAAAGGTGGCTTTTATGGCAATGAAATGGGCTGATTTAGTTAATGTAACGCCCCCAAAATCTACGTAGGGCCAACTACGTAAAAGTGGGTCGTTACCACACTTGCTTAACTTAAATCATTGTTTTACCGAAAATTTAAGGATAAAATTTTTTTTAAACTTTAGAACTTTAAATTTTATTTTAAAAATCATAACTCGAAACTAAACTTGTGCTTATGGGTAATCTTCATCATGCCTACCCATAACTTGTTATGCCGATTATAAGGTCACCATAACCTTTTAAATCGGACCTTGGAAACATTACATACATATACAACTTCATAATTAAAAACATTTGCGGAAAATCTTGCGTAGTGGTATCCCATACCGCCCTTCACTCTCCCCATCGTCTCCATGGCCCACCAAGTAAAGCTGCAGGCATCTTACCTACAGTATGAAATATACAGATGAGCTTTCACCCAGCAAGTACAAACATGATCTCACAAAACCTTTTCAAACATCAGGTAATTTATCAAAACATGTCATCACCATATAAACTTATCAAACATCATGTAATTTATGCATGATCCGATTATGTTCAATTATGAATCTTTTAAACTCTTGTACTTATTATCTTGATTACATGTGGGCCCATAGTGTACGTACCGAAAGCGCGCAGCCTCCAGACAAAGCTAGGGTTTGCAAGGCCCTAACAGTTCTGGGAATTATAACGTGACCCTCACGCATCAACGAGAGGTAAATGTCACAACTGGTTTTGAACATGTAGCCTCCTCGATCACGGGAGGTTGGTACGACACCTTACTTGATTTATCTTACCATGTGGTTCAATATTAGTGAACATGCTTCATGATGTCACCATGTCACATCATTCTTAACATTTCCACAACGTGGCATTTTTTAAAACCATGATATTTTTAGAAAACATGGCATTACATGTCATAGCATATCATCGCACGGCATCACATATCATAACATAGCATAACATGGCATAGCATAGCATAGCATACATAACATGTATACTTGAAAATAGCTTTTACTATTTTCCATACTGCAGGTGAGGTCTGTACTTACCTGGTTTCCTATGCTCTTGAAACTTGACCTAATGTTCCGTCAAGGTACATCGACAGGTTCTATTCCTGTTTCAATTAGGGTGTAAGATAAGGATTAGCCTATCTTACCGTAAATCTTTTCATGCAATGTTGGTATCCTTAACCAACCTTTAATAGTAACCCTAGTCATATGTCCCTCCTATATTAATTTTATTACCTCATGATAACTTGTTTGGTTACTTAGAGTAACCTTAGGGCATCCGGCCCAATACAAACATGAATAGTGTTAGGTTATCATCCTAACCTATGCCTTGTCATTTATAATCTTTTGGGTTTTAGGATCAAACCCAATTTTTATACCTTGTTGGGTTACCTTGAGTAACCCTTGAGGTAGTCAAACTTAGTTCAATTATCCTAAGTCAACTTTGGGCTTTGGACTCCATCCCGTAACTCGGTATCCTTCCCGGTTACCGTCCATCATTGTTTTGTTACCAAAAGTAAGATAACTTTTGAATCCAAAAACTTGTTTTTCTCTTTGCTTTGGAAAAACTTAGTTCTCTTTGTTCAAAAATTCTAGTTTAACTTTGAAAAATTGTAATTCTTTGAGAAAGGTTTGTAAAAATTATTAACTGTCGAAAACTGCCTTTGGAGTAGTTTTCCACAGTCAACACATTGGTGTTGGTGCAAAAATACAGTTTTCCTGTATTGTTTTAGAAAATCCTGTGCAGGAATTTCTTGTTTCCTGCACACTCTTTAGAAATCCGTGTCAGTTTAAAAATCCATTCAGATTTTGAAAAACTTTTCTTCACGAAAGTTTTAGATCTTGAAAAATACTAAAACTTTCGTGTTTTGAGAAAAATCCAGTTCTGCTTGTATTTGCACCAGTTTTTGTTTGAAACTGGCTGATCCTGTAAACTGGGTCTGGGCAGACCAGCCACGGATTTTTGTAAAAACAGAGACATTGGAGTCTCATTTTGAGATTCTGCCCGATTTGTCCCCTAGGAAAAACCCTCCTGAACAACTTTTATGTTTTATGTTTTATCCAGTTCGGCCTCTAAAGGCCTCAAATTTCACTTTTCCCGAAACTTGCCAGTTGGCACCCGAACTGGCAGTTTTCGGTTTAGAATTCGTTTTACGTCCTAGACGTGGAATCTAGCTCGACCAGCCACCGCGGGAGCTCTAATACACACATGCAGCGGCTTTCTAGCGTAAAACATACATCCATGCATATCAAAATTAACATCATGCATCAACATATAAAACCCTAATAATTTCACAAGCATCTAGTATGCAACTTAAAACCACCAAACATAAAACCCTAACTAATCAAGCACATAGTCTATAATTTCAACCTAAGGCAGAAAATTAAAGTGAGCTTATGCTCATACAAATCAAGCTTGAAATACAATTAAATTTCACAAATTTAAGCTCAAATTGAAAAGGTTTAGGGCCAAGGGTTTACCTCTAGAGCTTGGATGTTGGTTCACAAGCTTGGATTCCAACTTTTTCCTCACTCCCCCTTGGCTGCCATCAAGTCCGGATTTCCCCTCCCTTTTCTTCCTCTCCCATGCACGGCCACTGTCCAGAAATTGGGTCCAAAATTTCCAGATTTGTCCTTGGTTTCTAGCTTGAAACCGAACATGCACACTAACTAGCCTCCCTTGGCTTTTTCCAACTTTTCTCTTGGTTCTCTCCTCCTCTCTCTCTCGGATTTTTCTGCAGAAGAATGGCAAGAGTTTGGCTGCTTTTTCTGTTTTTTTTTTTATTAAATGCCACCCCTATTTATAGGCAAATGCAAACTTTCCAAAATTTGCATTTTAGCCCCTAAACTTAGAGAAATCATGCAATTGGCATGCTAGGTGTCAAGGTGGCCGGCCAAGACTTGGAGAGCAAGCAAGGGATGACATCATGGCTTACATCATCGCTTACCTCATTGCTTACATCACCAAATTTCCAAAATTTGCACTTTTGCCCCAAAAGTGAAAATTCTTACAAAAATGCCCCCTAGGTGGCCGGTTGCTTTCTTGGTGAACAAGCCAAGCTTATCTCACCTTGATGACATCATCTTGATGACATCACTTCGCTTACATCATCAATTTTCCAAAATTTTCACTTTAACCCCTAAAGGTAAAATTTTGGCATTTTTGTCCCTGAGGTGGCCGGCCATGTCATCTTGTTCTAGAGAGTTCTTGGTTTTCTTTCCAAGCTTATTTAATCCAATTATGATGTCATAAATTAAAGATAGGATGATGTCATCCATATTAAGCCCCGTTTGGCTTTTCCTTAATATTCAGTCCATTTTTCTGCTACACAGATATTTCTAATACTGTGTTTGCTTAAACACATTATTTTTATACTGTACTACAGTCCAAAATTTATCTGTGTAAAAATGAACTTTATCAAATTTTTCTTGTTTCTTAAAACCTTTCTTGCCCTTCGTATCTAACTTGGTGTGCTTGATTTTTCTAGGCTGGTCTCATATCTTATTCTAGCTATCTTGTCCGTAACGACAGTTTTCTGGAGTATAGTTTCTATACCGATAAATTACACTGCAGTATCATCTTAATCAACTTTGATCGGAATAAAAGTCAAAATTACTATTTTGCCCTTTTTCCCAAAAAAGGCCTATATTTGCCTAAGCAAACTATTTTTGAGTCTCGTAGCTAATTAATCGAGAACTCAAACTTATACTGATATTCTACTCCGATCATGATTCAGACTTAGGTTTTCCTTGTTTCTACAGGAATCATAAGCCATAAAAGTTTCGGGTATTACAGTTAATCTATCCACAATCACCAAAATCATGTCATTTCCACTAGTAGTCCTGGGTAATCCAACTACAAAATCCATAGTAGTTTGCTCCTTGTACATCTTAGTAGCTCCAGGATGAACTGAATATGGCGTTTCATGCGCTTCAGACATGATTTGTTTTCTAAGAAAATCAAAGTTAGAAACACAAATCCTTCCTTTGAAAAGAATTAGCCCATTCGAAGACGTCTTAAATTCCTTGTCATCTCCACCAAGGAGTTGCATCTTTAGCAAAAAGGAATCTTTCCCCTGATAAAACTTAACGGATTCTAGGAGATTGGACTGGAGAGTCAATGCAGCCAATTTCCCAGTTACCATTTCCAAGTTAAAATCAGAAATTTCCTTCTGGAGTGGCTTGGGCAACGTTCCGATAGACATAAGCATACCGGATGACTTCCTGCTCAAAGCATCAGCCACCTTGTTTGCTTTTCCAGGGTGGTAAAGGATTTCACAATCATAATCCTTTACAAGCTCAAGCCATCTATGTTGTCTCATATTGAGCTCCTTTTGAGTAAAGATGTATTTGAGACTTTGATGATCCGTAAAAATCTCACATCTGTTACCATACAAATAATGCCTCCAGATTTTTAAGGCAAAAACTACCACCGCAAGCTCCAAATCATACGTCGGATTGTTCCTTTCATGGTCCTTTAGTTGACGTAAGGCATATGCAACTACAGTTCCTTTTTGCATAAGGACATCCCCTAGTCCAGTTTTAGATGCATCACTATAAATAACGAAGTTTCCTGCATCAACATCAGGAATTATTAATACCGGTGCACTAGTAAGCTTCCTCTTGAGCTCTTGGAAGTTTTCTTCACACTTCGGTGTCCATTCAAACTTCCTCTCCTTTTTCGTAAGGGCTGTTAGTGGCGCGACTATCTTGGAGAATCCTTCCACAAAACGTCGGTAGTATCCAGCTAAACCAAGAAAACTTCGTATTTCTGAAACATTTTTGGGCACTGACCATGCACTAACTGCCTCTATTTTTGCAGGATCCACGGAAATTCCTTCCTTTGAAACCACATGGCCTAAGAAATGTACTCTTTCCAATCAAAATTCACACTTTGTGAATTTGGCATAGAGCTGATTTTGCCTTAATATCTCCAAAACCATCCTAAGATGTTGTTCATGTTCTTTTATAGACCTTGAGTAGATCAAAATATCATCAATAAAGACGATAACAAACTTATCCAAATATTCTTTGAACACTCGATTCATAACATCCATAAAAGCTGCTGGGGCATTAGTCAATCCAAATGGCATAACAAGAAATTCATAATGCCCATAGCGTGTTCGAAAAGCTGTCTTAGAAATATCATCCTCCTTAATTATAAGTTGATGATATCCCGATCGCAAGTCAATCTTTGAAAATACCAACGCTCCCCTGAGTTGATCAAAAAGATCGTCAATTCGTGGGAGAGGGTATTTATTCTTAATCGTGATCTTATTCAGCTCACGATAGTCGATGCATAGCCGCAACGATCCATCATTCTTTTTAACGAATAACACCGGTGCTCCCCACGGGGAATGGCTTTGTCGAATGAATCCCTTATCCAACAGTTCTTGCAACTGTACTTGGAGTTCTCTAAGCTCAGCCGGGGCCATACGATAGGGTGCTTTCGATATAGGTGCTGCTCCTGGCAACAATTCTATTTCGAAAGAAATTTCTCGCTCTGGCGGATGTCTAGTCTAATCTTTCGTAAAAACATCCAAATATTCCTTAATGATAGAAACATCCTCAGGCTGTAGCTCCCTTTCTTGTTCCTTATCCACCATATTAGCTAAGTATCCCTTGCATCCCTTAGCCAACATTTTCCAAGCCTTCAATGCTGAAATTAATCGTTTTGATGAGCCTTTGGTCTGGCCATAGAAGTTGAATTCCTCTTCTCCTAAGGGACTAAACATCACACAACGCTTCCGACAATCAATCTTAGCGTTGTACTTACTTAGGAAATCCATTCCTAAAATAACATCAAAATCTTGAAGCTTAATCGTAATCAGGTCTACGTATAATTCTCTACCGCAAATGACTATCGGAACATTTCGTATCCAGGAGTCAGACAACAAAACTTCCCCTGACGGAAGTGATGTTCTAAAAGGTTGCCCTAAGTTTTCTATACCTCTTCCTAACTTCTGGGCATACTCCATATTTTCTTACTTACATACTTTCCTTTCATATTGCATCACAAGAACTATCTATATAAAAAAAAACTGAGCAAGTATATCATATAACTTGTCATGTTTGGAAAACATATCATATCATATAACTTTTCCATACTTTGAAAAGTATTTCGCACTATATAACTTTCCACACTTGGAAAGCATATCGTAAAATAGCTTTTTTCTTGAACCTTGATCTTATGCTATTAGAACCCTTTATTTTTCTTAATGGCCCCTTTCTTGGAACTCGTTCCTCAAGGATTCGGCCTATGGCCCCTATTCGGAACCTTTACTTTTCATGACAACCCCTATCTTGGAATTTCCTCCTCAAGGATTCGGATGTCTTACATAAAATGAGGGGTTCTATTAAGCATGAGCTCAAGATTTAAGCATCTTTTATAAAAATATTTCCTTTGAATCTTTTCAAAGTCAATAATGGTGAAAACATAATATCGTTCGAGTGCTGCAATAGATGATATACTTATATCATATCTACTAGTTGCTTGCTAGATGGTAGAAGCTTCTCTCATTGCTTCTAACATTTCCTTCATAGCACAAAATCGTATCCTTAGGAATGTCTAAAACTTCCCATCATTTCATAATTTCCCTTTTCTTTTATTCCTCCAAAATTTCTTGGAACTTTGACCAGAATTACTAGTCTGACCTTTCACATACAAGTCCTGGTTCTGCTTTAGCAGCAACTGTTTCTCTCCAACCTTTTCTTCTCTTTTAACTTTAAATATTTGAGCCTTTGCCTCTTTATCTTGATTAATCCAGTATTCTGCTCTCATAGCTCTACTTATACAATCAGCTACAAGAGTTGGAGGGCTACTCCCAGCACTAACTTGTTTGGCAATGTCTGTCCGAAACATCTTCATCATTCTTCTGACTTTCTCCGTTTCATTTGGTATCAGTTCCGGACACAAACGGGCAAGCTGTTCAAACTTTTTGAGTGCTTCCATTACAGTCATCGATCCTTGCTTTAAACTATTAAACTCATCTTGCTGAGCTGCAAGAATTTCCCGATTGTAATACATTGTCCTAAACTCGGTTATAAAATCTTGCCAACTCATGTTCACCACATTTATGCGCATCTAAACCGTCATCCACCAATGACGCGCATCTTTCTTTAGTGCAAAAGAAGCACAAAGAACTTTCTCTTGCTCCGTAAGTCCCATAAAATCCAAAATTACTTGGATATCAATTAACCAGTTATCCGCTACAATTGGGTACGTAGTTCCTTCAAACTTAGGCGCCTTCATTCACCTAAATCGTTCATACAACAGATCCTCCCTTACCAAAGGTGGATTCACTTGTATCCCTCCTGGTACTAAAGGAACTCTTTGAGGAACTTCCGGTACTGTAGGTACTACTGGGGGTATGGGATCATTTTGGGGTGGCACTTCATTAGCACGAGGTGCTTGATTAAATTGAGCTACCTGTTCCCGCAACTGATTCATTTCTTGCTGCTATTCTTACAATTGCCGTTGCAAAGCAGCTATAACATTTGCCACATCAGGCTCTTGCGGGTTGGGATTCGCTCGCGTACGTGGACGCGACATCTTCTATTCCTTATCTAATCACGATAAAGATATTGTTATACTACAAATATCTTTTCATTCATTCATATCTTATCATAAAACTTTATCTTAACTTATCATGAACAATTCTCATTCATAATACAATCACATCGTATTCTTATCATAACATTCATAGCCGATCATATCATAAACCATATGATGGATCGTATCATAACCATATCTCATAACTGATCATAACATAGATCAGATCATAAATCATGTCATAACATCATGACTGATCATAACATAGACCAGATCATAGATTGTATCATCATGTCATATCTTACATAAACATTTCTTATTCATACCATAATGTACATATCATACACATTCTGACATTGTTATACATACAATATTAACACATTGATAGAAGTGCTTGATCACTTAACTATCATTCATATATACATATGCGTACTATCTCTAAACATCTATTCTGAGGTTACTTCAGAGAATACTTCCCAGTCCTCTTCATCAAACAATATCTCCTCCGGATCGTCCATTACATTCATTTCTTCATCATTATCACTATTAATATTAATCACTTGAGGATTCTCATGAAAAAGCTCTGGGAATTCTTCAGGGTTCATGTTATCAGCGACCTCTTCTTCTTGCAGAGGAACCTCTTGCAGTGGTACTGCTGGAATAGGGTCTTCCGGTATTGGCGGACCCCATTGAAAGTGTGGTTCCTCATGACCATTATCATTGGCTGGCTCTTGTATATTATTCCCTACTACAGCATCCATCTGAACCATATGAGCTGCTAATTCAGCATCCATAATATCATTAATCATATGGTCCAATGTTACTCCTACTACTGGTTGTGGAACAAGCTCTCGAATTTCAGGTGGCAAACCATCTCTAAGCAGTTGTTGAGCCCGTAACTCTGGATTACCGATATCAGGAATATGAGGCAACATCGCCTCCTGAAATCGTCTACAATAATGAGCCATTGATTCATTCGGATATGCATGCCAATCATATACATAACCTAAGAATCGCATCTGATTCATATCACGGTAGATTCCTTCATCTCTAAGGTGCATGGCATCATTATTCTCTAATGGAGGTCCGTAAGGAGCATTAATCAAGGTTCGAAAATCCGCCCATGATCCATTCTGAAACTCATGTTCTCCTATGGTCCTCCACCATAGTCTTGCATCCACTGCCAGGCATCTACTGGCTAATGACACTTGTAAATGGGCTGGAATATGACATATCCTAAATATTGATTCGATATCGTGAAGCCAAGCTACCAAGGTAACTTTCCGTCTTGTCCCATCGAAAACTAATGGAGACATCATAAAGAAGGCATGGGCAGCAGCGTGATCCTCTTCCATCGATCACGAATCTATATAACGTAATGAAATAAATAAATTTACACAAAGTATTTATAACTTACAAGGACAGTGGCGCAGGCAGGCATACTGTGAAACCGGAAGGCAGGAAAACTGCTCTGATGCCAACTCTGTGGCGACCAACCCTTTCGTGATCGTCACCATACTTACTTACATACATATGAAAATCTGAACTAAATTTTTTTTTTTTCAATCATCACTTAACTTAGGATGAAAACTTTCATTTTAATTACTTATACATACATATACATATACATATGCATATACATATACATATACATATTTTGTCCCTTGTAGTACTAAAACATAGTACTTAAATATTACATAGACAAAACGTAATTTTAACAAAACGCGTGGTAGCTTTCAACCCATCGTGTCACAGTTTTGCCACGCCACGCCCACCGCCTTGCATCAGGTATTGCTGTATGATTGCTTACCTACAGCATAAACGTAAGTCATGAGCTAGTGCTCAGCAAGTACAACCATTGCACCGCAAATCATTTCATAAAAACCAATGCATGAACCTTTTATGCTTTCATTATTCATTCATAGGTTAGCGTTGTTTTGGGCCCCTTACATAACATGAGTGTACGTACCGTGGCGCGCTGCCATGGAGTGGTTGGGGCGGCCAGCCCTGTCCAACTCAAACCATGGACCAAACCCAACCTTTACGGGTCGATACGACACAAGAAATCTGTTCATCATCATCATTATCATACTTGAATCTTTCATGATCATAAACAGTTTCTAACTTAAAACCGTATTCTTACAGATTACCATCTGTTTATCATCATACTTGAATCATTAACAGTTTCTAACTTGAAACCATATTTTACTCATTACCGAATGAGTTATCATTAATGAGCATGCTTCGTGATGCCATATCATCATAATATATCATCAGTATAACCTTATGATATCATAAAATCATGGCATACATCATAACATTTTAACATAATTGGATCATCTTATGCTAACATACATTGCAAGCATATCAACATAACTTGATCATCATACTTCGTAAGCATGTCAACATAACATCGTAAGCATATCAGCTTAACTTAATCATCATATATCATAAGCATATTACCATAACTTAATCATCATAAACTTGAAAATAAACATTTTTGTTTATGCTGTAGGTGGAGTTGTACTTACCAGTTACACTAAATCTTGAATTTAGTGCTCCACCTAAACAGACTGTTTCCCTGTTTTCACAAAAAAATCATAGGATAAGAATCATCCTATCATAGTGTCATAATTACCCTAGTTATTAACTTATCTTAGCACAAGGGTATCAAAAACATAGCATAAACTTTAAAACTTTTCTTTCTTTTAAAACCTTGAATTCTGAAAACTGTATTTGAAATCAATCCTTAAATTCGATCCTTTTCTAACAAATCTGTTTGGAATTTGAAAACATTTCCTTCATGAAAGTTGTAGACCTTGAAGGTTCCTACAACTTCTGTTTTAAACTTAAAACCCAAATCTGAATTTAACATACTTGTTTCTGCCTTTGAATATTCTTCGGCCATTTCATTAACCTTAAAATAGGTCTCGGGTTTTTGTAAAAATGAAGGTCTTACAGGCCTTATTTTCAAAAACTGTACACACAAGCCCCTAGGATTTTACCTTCTCTACAACTTTGTAGTTTTGACTTTTCCATGATTCGGCCTCTAAGGGCCTCAAAATTTGATTTCCAGAATACTGTCAAATTTGACCCGAAACTGGCAGTTTTCATTCGGTTTGGGTTTTTAGGTAAACTAACGTGCACACTACCTCAAACGGGTACCCCGTGAGCCTATATCAAGCATGCAGGCGTTACATAACCATTTCATAATCATACTTTCAGTTCTTAACTTTTAAACCAAAAGTCTTAAACTTTTTCATAAAACCTTAACTTGAAACTAGCATATCAAAACCGAATGCTAACAACTACATATATAACATGGTCTATGAATGATAACAATCATAACTCATGCTTTTACATAACATCATACACTTAATTTCTCTTAACTAAAATGTGAATGAAGAGCTAGAGGTTAAAAGGTTTACCTCAACCTTCACGAGAAAGGTTCTAGCTTAGATTTTTGAGGTTTTTCTTTTTCACTAATCCAGCACCAACCAACCGGATTTGCTTTTCACTTTTCTCTCTTATTTGATTCGGTTTCTATAAGGGAGAGAATTGAAACATTGGCTGCAAGGTTCACTAAACAAGCATAGAGAATTATCCCTTCACCTATTTATAGATGAACAACTTGTTCTTGCTTTGCCAATTAGTCCTTTAGCAAAATCTTATTTGCTCATCAATCCTTGTGTGTTGGCCGGCCATGCTTGGCCCTAGAAGATGAGTAAGCAAAGCTATAAGACTTACTCATCAAGGCTACTAGGTGATGTGTCATGCCCTCAAGATGGCTGGCCCTTAGGGTGATGATGTGTCAAAACCTTAGTTAGCCATGGAAGCGAGGCTAGGAATGCTTATTCATCCAAGCTAGGCCACGAGGTGTCCTAATCCTAAGGTGGCCGGTTTAGGGTTGGCTTGGCAAGGCCTTGGCTTGCCAAGTAAGTGCAGCTAGTAAGCTTACTCACCAAAGCTACTCCATGTGGTGTCAACCTCCCATGAAGGCCGGTTCATAAATGGTGTGGTGTGAGAGTATTGGTTTGCCAAGTAAGTGCAGCTAGGGTGACTTACTAACCATAGCTAGTCCATGAGGTGTCTTGACCTCATGGTGGCCGGCCATAGGTGGTTTGGTGTGCTTGCCATTGCTAGCCACATGAGCAAAGTTATTGTGCTTACTCACCAAGGCTAGTTCATGATGTGTCTAGCCAAGGTGATGGCCGGTTTCCTTAGTGTGCCACATGGAAAAATCTTTGCTTGTTGATGCATCACATATAGCCAAGTAAGCAAGGCTAGAATGCTTACTAAGCAAATCTAGGTTTTTAGGTGTCAAACTAACAAGGAAACACCTATTTCCTTATTTGCTTATCCGTCCTTAAAAACACAAAATTTTCTTGTATCTTACAAGAGGTGGCTGGCCATTCAATGCTAGGTGTCAAGGTTGCAAGTTGCAACATAGCTTAGTAAGCAAAGCTACTATGCTTACTAAGCAAAGCTAAAATTGTGAGGTATCAAATTCTAGTGAACCTCAAATTTTCATACTTTGCCTATTGGTCCTTAAGAGCAAAATATTTGCTCATTAGCCCTTGAGGTGGCCGGTCCCTAAGTGAACAAGTGTAAGCATGTGATTGGTCAATTTTGAACCAATCAAACTTAACTTGATTCCTTGGTTTCCAACTAGGTTAACCAAATTTAAAAATCATCATAAGCTTAATTGAACTAGGAAGTCTAACTAGAAATATCCATAGTTCCATAAATTTACAAATTTATCTATCAAACCACAATTTTCACAAAATTGCACTTTGGCCCCTAAAGGCAAAAACATTTGCACTTTAGTCCTTAAAGGGTGGCCGGTTTTCATAGTGACATTTGTCATTCTTTTAAAGATGAGGTGTCACCTTTTAAGACCTTGCTTGGCTTAACTCCTAAACACAGTCCACTTTCATACTGGCTTACATTCAGATACTGTTTTCAACCGATAACAGTATACTTGCACTGGACCATTATCCAGAATTTATCTTTACTGCGTCTAGGGTTCTTTTAAGATTAGAAACTACTAATTAGAGAATCATAAATCATAAATTTGCCTTTCACAACTAAAAGGTCTTACATAAGTAAATTATCGAATCTTTCAGCCAAGAATTCAATAATTTTACAGATAGAACATAACATATTCACATACATAGCATATAAACATAAGTAATTACAAACTTTGATTCCTAATAACAGAAATCAAAATTTGTAAACAAGCTGGTCATTACACTTAGAACATAACTTGATAGGTTACTTAAAGTAACCTTGGCTACTTAAGCCTTCATAACAGTGTTAGGTTACTAATCCTGATCTTGGGCCTAAGCTTTTCTTAAAAATACATCCTATTAGGTTACACTTAAGTAACCCTGGTTTTTAGGCCTAACTAGTCATACTTAATATTTTATTGGGTTACATTGGATAACCCTTGGGCTTCGGGCCCAGTCCAATAACTCGGTACCTTCCCGGTTATTGCTTATCAAAACTTGTTCAAAACCTTTTCTTTACTTTTGGAAAAACTTAGGGTTTTAAATTCACTTTTCCTCAAAATCTTTATAAAACTTGAAATCTTATGAGTGGGTCTTTGTAAAAACCATTAAAAATAGAAGCTACCTTTGGAACAGTTTCTTACTGCTAATTTGATAATGTATGTGCAGGAATGTCCTTTTCCTGTATAGTTTTAGAAAATCATGTGCAGGAATTTCCTGTTTCCTACACAGTTTTGAAATTCAAATTTTTTTTTATTTAAAAATCAAAGCCGAATTTGAAAAATTTTTCTTCATAAAAGTTTTAGATCTTAAGAAACCTAAAATTTTTGTGTTTAACTCGAGACCCAGATCGGTCTCTAACTCACTCATTTACCCTGTTGAACTCACCTGGCCGTGCATATGGTCTGGGCACAGTCAGGCTTAGGTTTTCATAAAAACGAAGGCCGTTAGGGCCTTATTTTTGAAAACTGTCTACGTTGTCCTACAGGAAAAACTCTTTTCCACAACTTTTATGTTTTACGTTTTTCCAAAATCAGCCTCTAAGGTCCTCAAATTTCATTTTCTAGAAAACTGGCCAGTTTATACCCGAACTGGCAGTTTTCGTTATTAAATTCGTTTTTCGTCCTAATACGTGCACACTACCTTAACCGACCATAGCGGGAGCTTAAATTCAACATGCAGCGCTTTCTAACGTAATTTTTCTTTAATCATACTTTAGAACACAGCCATGCAAACCATTTATCAAATTAGGGTTAACTAGGGTTTGCATAGCTTTCTAAGTTGCCTAATTGATCTCAATCCAACCATGCAACATATTAACACAAAACAGAACATACTTAAGCCTATTAGGGACGTATAACCTTGTAACGACCCGCCTAGCACAGGCCGTTACCATACATACATACATACGCATACATACTTACTTATTGAGCATAAGCAGCGGAATTTTTTTTTATACGGCGCGGATTACGAAATGCATAAAAATATAAACGATGTTTAAATACGAATTAATATACATAATAAGAACGAAACGCGTAGCGGTTAATAATCCCACATTTCACAGCCCGCCCTGCCACGCTCGCCATCTTGTATCATCAGTTGCCCGTAGGTTGCTTACCTACAGCATAGACGTAAGACACGTGAGCTTTTGCTCAACAAGTACAACATACATCACCGCAACAATTAAACACAAACATAAATCATCATAACCTTACATAACATAGCACATCATACATATCATACTTAATTCATCGTAACATACATATCATACTTAACTCCTCTTAACGTACATATCATACTTAATTCATCGTATCATACATATTATTTCATAACATTGCATAATAAATGCATGTACCGATTATGCTCTGATTATGCCATATTATTCATTCTTAACTTATCTTACTTATGGGCCCCTTATCATGAGTGTACGTACCAGGCACGCAACTATGATTTGATTGGGCGGCCAGTCCATTTCCTACTCAAACCAAAGTCCAACCCGACCTAACGTGGGTCGGTACGACACAGGCAAGCTTGCTTGCCATCATACTCGTTTTTCATGAACTCATACTTGATCTTATTAGTGAACATGCTTCGTGATGTCACTATTCATAAATCATGCTCATATCTTAACATCATACCTTAATCTCATAATCATGAACTTAACATAATCATATCATGAACATAACCTCATCACATCATATACATCAAACATACTTGGGCAAGTATACAACAAAAGCCTATGCTGTAGGCGGAGTTGTACTTACCTTGTTTACTATGTCCAGAGATGTGTTGATCCAGGTCAGGATACTCCAGCAGGCTATCTCCTGCTATATCAAAGGACATAGGGTAAGAATTATGTTCTTACAGAATGTTGGTAATCAAACCAACATTCATACCTAGTTGTGGTTATATGCCCCCCTTCCTTAATACAATGCCGGATACGTTCTCAGTATCACGGATAACCCTAGGGTTTAGGGTTTATCACACTTAGAGTGTACTTTGATTGTTCACATAAAGTAACCTTGGCTAAACAGCCTTCCATAACTGTGTTAGGTTATTAAACCTAAGCTTGGGCCTAAGCTTTCTTAGAAATTCATTCTATTAGGTTACTCTTGAGTAACCCTGGTTTTTAGGCCCAACTAATCATACTTATCGTTCTATTGGGTTACGTTGGATAACCCTTGGGCTTTGGGCCCAAACCAATTGTAATAACTAGAATTTCCTAACGTCACAATGTCTTGTATAGATATTGAATTGTACCATGAAGGTATTTATGAAAAAGCCCGGTTCGGGGTTTTTATTAAAATTTGAGAGTTCTTATATTTTTATAAGACTCAAAAATTATTGTTTACCAAGCATATGACCTTTTGAGTAAAAAGGTATAAAATGTAATGACCAGCTTGTTTACAAATTTTGATGTCTGTTGTGAACAATCAAAGTTTGTAATTAAGAAATGTTTATGTGTTACGTTTTATCAGTTAAATTATTGAATTCTTGATTAAAAGATTCGATAATTTATTTATGTAAGATTTTTTTTTTGTAGTAAAAGGAAAATTTATGATAGATGATTCTCTGTTAGTAGTTTCTAATAATAAGAGAACCCTAGACGCAGTTCAGATAAATTCTGGATTTTGGTCTAGTGCAAGTATACTGTTATCAGTCGAAAACAGTATCTGAATATGTATGCCAGTATGAAAATGAACTGTGTTTGGGAGATAAGCCAAGTGAGGTCTTAAAAAGAATGACAAATCTCACTTTGAGAATTGGTCACCCTTTAAGGACTAAAATGTAAATATTTTGTCTTTAGGGGCTAATATGTAATTTTAAGAAAAGTGAATGGTTATGGATTTTAAGAAAGTTAAGATAGTGTTAGGTGATTGATTAAGCAAGAATTGGAGGCCAAATGCTATCACCATAGTTGGCCACCTTACAGGGACTAAAGTGCAAATATTTTTGCCTTTAGGGGCCAAAATGTAATTTTATGAAAAATTGTGGTTCGATAGATAAATTGTAAATTTATGGAACTATGGATTTTTCTAGTTAGATTTCCTAGTTCAATTTAGTTTATGATGATTTTTAAATTTGGTTAACCTAGTTCGAAACCAAGGAATTAAGTTAGGTTTGGATTGGTTCAAAATTTACCAATCATTTGCCTATGCTTATACTTAAGGGAACCGGCCACATCAAGGGTTAATGAGAAAATATTGTGACGCCCCGACTTCCCAAGCCAGGTCGACACCATACATACTTGTTCTTTACTTGAAAATTTGAGAGAAATTTTTTTTTTTTCTTTTAAAACGTATTCATATAAATTATCTTGTGGAGAATAATATGTCACCCATATATATATATCAAACTGAGAATACCTTCTCGTGTCTTCAAACTTTATACATATAACAAAACATAATTTACTTTAGAATATTAAAATATTTTCTTAACATCGAATGCGGAAAATCATGCGTAGTGGTATCCCATACCGCCCTTCACTCGCCGCATCGTCAAAGTCTTGGGTCGTACTCTTCTACGCTTTGGTGGCATGGTTCTGTACGGAAATAAGGAAATAAATTCAGCTTCTTGAAATCATGCCTTTTATATAGAACCATAATCTTCATTCCATATAAAAGCATAACATGAACATATCTGAATTCATCATGTTCTCGTTCGTATCTCCTTCACAACAGGAGTACCTAACCATAACATTTGGGGAAGATATAAAACTTTCCCATCATTTCCGTACGTCACCTAGTTGCCACCACCAAGCTAAGACACCACCCAACGTCATCCCTGTATCCAACATTCTTCAGCATGGCCGTTGAAGAAAATACTTACTACGCACATAAAATCTTAACTAATCCTAATCGTAAGAAAATAACATAACTTACTTAGGCCGTTGCAGAAGCGATGTGAGGCGAAGTGAAGTAGGCTGGCAGGATACCGCTCTGATACCAAACTGTGACGCCCTGACTTCCAAGCCGGGTCGACACCATACTTACTTGTACTTAACTTACTTGAAAATTTGAGAATAAATTTTTTTTTCTTTAAAACATATTTACATAAGTTATCTTATAGAGAAAAACTTGTCATGTATACATATTATACTGAAGATATCTTTTTAAGTCTTTAAACTTCATACATATTGCATAACATAATTTACTTTTGAGATTAAAAGCGGTTGCGGAAAATTTTGCGTAGTGGTATCCCACACCGCCCTTCACCCGCCGCATCGTCCGCATAGCCCATCACTTAAATTGCAGGCTTCTTACCTACAGTATGAAATATAAGAGTGAGCTTTCGCCCAGCAAGTACAAACATAATCTCACGAAATAATTCAAACATCTTAAAACATGTCCATCATCATGTAACTTATGCATGAACCATTTATGATTGATTGAATGTCTTATGTTTCATTATAGACTCAACCTTTAACTTATCTTGTCTTAACTTGTGGGCCCATAGTGTACGTACCGAAAGCGCGCAGCCTCCAGATAAAGCTAGGGTTTGCAAGGCCCTAACAGTTCTGGGAATCATAACGTGACCCTCACGCATCAACGAGAGGTTAATATCACAACTGGTGTTAAACATGTATCCTCCACGATCACGGGAGGTTGGTACGACACTTACTTGATTTTCTTACCATGTGATTTAACATTAGTGAACATACTTCATGATGTCACTATGTCATATTCAAACTTAACATTTGCCATATCATGGCATTCTTGAAAACATGACATTTTTAAAACCATGATATTTTAGAAACATGGCATAATATGTAACATGTCATAGCACATCATCGAATAACATCTCATAACATCATATAACATAGCAAGTACATTTAAATATGTAGTATAACTAGTATAGCTTAACATAGCATATATGAAAATAGTATTTACTATTTTCATACTGTAGGTGAGGTTCGATACTTGCCTGATTCGTTATAATCCAGACTTCGTTGTTTCCACCCTGACCTCAACTGCAGGTTACTTCCTGCTATTAGAAAGAACATAGGATAAGGATCCTATAAAATGTTGGTAACCTTTCCAGCATCATAGTTATATGTCCCCAATCTGCCCTAGTGTTGGTGAATGATAATTTTGTGCTAGGTTGCTAGAATTTAATTAGTATGCTTGTTAGGTTTTGTGCAACCGAAATCATGCAACTTAGTTGATCCAATATCAATTAGGTTTGCATGGTGATGTTAGAAATTGTGATTAAAGAAAATTTACACTAGAAAATCGCTGCATGTGTGTATTAGGGCTCCCGCGGTGGCTGGTTGAGCTAGATTCCACGTCTAGGACGTAAAACAAAAATCGAAACCGAAAACTGCCATTTCGGGTAGAAATTAGCCAGTCTCGGGAAAATCAGATTTTGAGGCCTTTAGAGCAGAATTTGGAAAAACTTAAAACATAAAAGTTGTTCAGAACAGTTTTTCCTAGAGGGCAACGCGAATTAATTTGCAAAATGAGGCTCCAATGGCCTCCGTTTTTACGAAAATCCGAGGCTAATCTGTTCAGACCTAGTCTACACGTCCAGTAAGTTTCAAATTAAAACTGACAAGAATCCAAGCAGAACTGGGTTTTTCTTAAAACACGAAAGTTTTAGAATTTTTCGAGAGCAAGAACTTTCGTGAAGAAAAGTTTTTCAAAATCAATCTGGATTTTTAAATACAATCTGAACTATGAAAACTGTGCAGAGAGCAAGAAATTCCTGCACAGGATTTTCTAAAAACATGCAGAAAACTGTATTTTTACATCAACATTTCCTGTTTTGACTATGAAAACTATTTCAAAAGCAGTTTTCAGCCTTAAATGAGTTTTATAAAGTTTTACTTTGAAAACCTCGAATTTTGAAGTAAAACAAAGATTTTCTAGCCAATTTTCCAAATTGGATTTAAAAGCTAAAGTGTAAAAACAAAAGATGACGAGTGGTAACCGGGAAGGATAACCGAGTTACTAAGGCTTAGGCTCGATAATAAGAATAGTAATTTAATACTAATCATATGGGTTTAATACCCAAGGTTACCTCAAGTAACCTAATGGGGTCAAGATAATTAACCACAATCTCTAGGGTTACAATTAGTAACCTAGTAGTTGATCAAGGCTTGTAAAAGGACATATAACTATGATGCTGGAAAGGTTACCACGTTTTATAGGATCCTTATCCTTGTTCTTTCTAATAGCAGGAAGTAACCTGCAGTTGAGGTCCGGGTGGAAACAACGAAGTCTGGATTATAACGAATCAGGCAAGTATCGAACCTCACCTACAGTATGAAATAGTAAATACTATTTTCATATATGCTATGTTAGCTTACTAGTTATACTACATATTTAAATGTACTTGCTATGTTATATGATGTTATGAGATGTTATTCGATGATGTGCTATGACATGTTACATATTATGCCATGTTTCTAAAATATCATGGTTTAAAAATGTCATGTTTT
>CM046372.1:9259844-9289703 GCA_025413025.1 Ficus hispida | reverse complement strand
TCACAAGAAGGGATTTCTGTGGACCCAGCCAAGGTAGAAGCAGTTAGCTTATGGTCAAGACCCACGAGCGTAACGGAAATAAGGAGTTTCCTCGGATTAGCCGGTTATTATCGCCGCTTTGTTGAAGGATTTTCTAAGATAGCAGCCCTCTCACGACCCTTACGCGCAAAGGAAAGAAGTACGAATGGACTTCTAAATGCGAAGAGAATTTCCAAGAGCTTAAGAGGAAGCTGACAAGTGGCCTGTTTTGATTATTCAGATGTTGAAGCAGGAAATTTCGTGATCTACAGCGACGCTTCTAAGACGGGACTAGGAGCAGTCCTAATGCAGCAAGGTAAAGTGGTCGCGTATGCTTCTCGACAACTGAAGGATCACGAGAAGAATTACCCGACGCACGATCTAGAGCTCGCTGCGGTGGTGTTCGCATTGAAGATTTGGAGGCACTACCTGTATGGGAATAGATGTGAGATTTCACCGATCACCAAAGTCTCAAATACATCTTTACCCAGAAGGAGCTCAATATGAGGCAGCGAAGATGGCTTGAACTCGTAAAGGACTACGACTGCGAGATCCTTTACCATCCTGGCAAGGTGAACAAAGTAGCAGACGCCTTAAGCAGGAAGTCATCTGGCGTGCTGATGTCTTTGGTACTGCTGCCCAAGCCGCTTCAAAAGGAAATCTCTGACTTCAACCTTGAGATGATAACAGGAAAGTTATCCACCTTAACCCTCCAGTCCAATTTAATGGAGTCCATCAAGAACCTTCAAGGAAAGGATTCTTTGTTGATCAAGGCACAACTCTTTGGCGGGAGAAATAAGGAGTTTAGAACCTCTGCAGATGGTATGATCTACTTCAAAGAGAGGATTTGCATTCCTGATTTCAAGTTTTTGAAGGATCAGATACTAGCAGAGGCGCACATGACACCGTATTCAGTACATCCCGGAGCCTCTAAGATGTACAAGGATCTCCGAGAGAACTACTGGTGGCCAAATATGAAGAATCAGATAGCGAAGTTCGTGTCCAAATGCTTAACTTGTCAGAAAGTTAAGGCAGAACACCAACATCCTGGAGGAGAGTTGCAGAAAATAGAGCTCCCCGAATGGAAATGGGAGCAAATTACCATGGATTTTGTCGTGGGACTGCCAAGAACTTCAAGTGGGAATGACACGATTTGGGTTATTGTCGACCGATTAACCAAATCTGCCCACTTTATCGCTATCAAAGCCACTTATTCAGTGGAGAAGTTGGCTGAAGTCTATGTATCCCAGGTCGTTCGATTGCATGGTGTACCAAAATCGATCATCTCGGATCGAGACGGACGTTTCACTTCCCGATTTTGGGCAAGCGTACACAATGCTATGGGGTCGAAACTGAAGTTCAGTACGGCTTTTCACCCCCAAACCGACGGTCGTCAGAACGGACCATCCAGACACTAGAAGACATGTTGAGATCATGCGTGCTGGATTTTCAAGGAAACTGGGATCAGAAGCTGTCTTTGATCGAATTTTCTTACAACAATAGTTATCATGCTTCGATTGGTATGGCTCCATTCGAAGCATGTACGGAAGAAAATGTCGATCCCCTATTCACTGGCAAGAAGTTGGACAGAAGAGCTTCAGACCACGGACTTATCAGAAAGACTTCTGACGATATTAAGAAGATTAAACAAAGGCTTGACATAGCTTTCAGTCGTCAGAAAAGCTATGCGGATAAACGAAGAAGGCCTTTGGAATTTCAGATCGGAGATGCGGTTTTCATCAAGATAGCTCCGATGAAAGGTGTAATGAGATTCGGAAAGAAAGGGAAGCTTAGTCCAAGGTATACTGGACCATTTGAAATCCTGGAAAGGGTTGGAAAAGTGGCCTATAAGCTTGCCCTGCCGCCGGAGTTAGCATCCATGCATAATGTCTTCCATGTATCGATGCTCAAGAAGTATGTGTCAGATCCTTCGCATGTGCTCAGTCAAGAACCAGTAGAGGTTCAAACTGACTTAACCTATGAAGAGAAGCCTGTGCGAATCCTAGACCAAGAAGAGAAGGTTCTAAGGAATAAGACAATTCCCATGGTGAAGGTATTATGGAAGAACCATAAAGTAGAAGAAGCCACCTGGGAATTAGAAAGCGAAATGAGAAAGTACTATCCCGGTTTGTTCTAATTTTCGAGGACGAAATCTTTAAGGGGGGTAGATTGTAATACCTGATTTTTATGACTGAACGATTCTTTGTATAGAACTTACATTGAACCGTAAATGCATTTATGGAAAATGTCCAGTTAAGGGTTTTAATTATGTTTTGTGAGTTTTATGGTTATATAAGACTCAAACAGGATTAATTAATTAAGAAAACAACCTTTTAAGTCAAAAGGAGCAATATGGCAAAATTTCTTGAAAAGTCAAACTTTGACCGAAAAACATCACGGTTGACCAAAAAGTCAACTGTTGACCAAGAAAGTCAAAAATTGACAAAAAGGTCACTAATCGACAAGAAAGTCGATGGTTGATCCAAAAAGTTCAAGAAATGATGCTTCGAGTCTGTACGATTTATTAAGAAACCGTATGGAAATTGTACCGGATGAAAACCGGTTTTTCAGATAATAAGAAATGTTTAAGACTTAAGAACCACCCTAGAAAATCAAGTACATTGAGTTCAAGTATAGGGTAAAAGGGTTTTACGAAATAAGAAAAATTCTATACCGTCCATTTTTACGCCGGTAAATTTTGGACTGCATTTCGGTAAACCAATACTGAGTTTAAGTAAATCCAGTATTGGAAATACCTGAATTAACTTAAAAATGGGCTGCACATAGCAAGAAGAGCCAAACAAGCCTAAGATAAGCTTACCTCATTAACTTTTTGATTATGACATCATTAAGTAATTTAAGAAAAAAATTTTGGAAATTAGTTGTCTTCCACCCCCTTTGTTGGCCGGCCACATGTCCCCCCATTTGTGGGATTTGTTGCTTCTTGAGGGGCCAAAATCTAATTTCAAAAAGTTTCTCAACCTCTATAAATAGAGGTGGGCATTGTTCACAAATTTGGATGTGTAGCCAAACTCTTGCAATTTTGTTCCACAAAAATCCGAACTTGTGTGAAAGAGAGAGAGAAGAAAAATTTGCAAAACCAAGTGTGTGGGAGGCCTTAGGGTGGTCGGATTTAGGTTAGTAACCAAGCAAAAAGTTGGAGAAAATTTTGGAACCCAAATCCTTAGCCAAGGCCGGTTGTAGGGGGGGAGAACCAAGCCAAGAATCCAAACCGGGTTTTGGAGCAATTGGCTGGAAATTTTGGTGCAAGTTGGTGACCGGACTTCAAGGGAAAGAAGGCTGGAAATTTCGGACCCTTTTAGCCAAGCAAAACCAGCGGCTGTTGGTTAAGAAAAAGGGAGGAAACCGAGCCCACCTTGAGCCAAGAAAGTGAGGTAAAATCCTAACCGATTCAAGCTTTCATTTAAATTTCGTGTGAAGAAATTTAAATGTATTTAAGCTATGGTTTGTAAGGGTATAAGCCACTTTTAAGTTCTGCCCTGTTTTACAAGATATAAGCATGTGCTTGATTTGTTTAGGTTTAGGGTTTGGTGGTTGATTATGTGCATATTAGGTGTTTGTGTGAATGCCTAGGATTTTTATATGTTATGGATGAACGTAAATTTGGCTTGCATGTTGGAAACCGAATGTTAGAAACGTTATGCATGTCTGTTTTAGGCTCCCGCTGAGTTCGGTTGAGGTAGGGTGAACGTTTTAGGACGTAAACGAAATTTTAAACCGAAAACTGCCAACTCGGGTAGAAATTGGCCAGTTTCGGGAAAAACAGTTTTTGAGGCTTCTAGAGGCCGAATCAGGGGAAACTCAAAACATGAAAGTTTTTAAGTAGAGTTTTTCCTAGAGGACACGTGGACAGTTTTGTAAAATGAGGCTCCAATGGCCTCGGTTTTTACCAAAACCCGTGCCTAAGGTGTCCAGGACCCGAGCACGGCCAGGACAAGTTCCTCAGGGGTTTTGACCACGAAAACGCCAGAACTGGGTTTTACCCAAAACATAAAAGTTGTAAAGTTTTTAAATTTTTACAACTTTCATGAAGACAAGTTTTACAGATTCAGTCTGGATTTTAAGATGAAAATGAATTTCGGAGAACTGTACAGGAATTATGGAAATCCTGTACAGGATTTACAAAGTTGACACAGAAAATGCATATTTTTGCAGTTTCACTGCAAATGGACATTGAGAAACTGTTCCAAAGGCAGTTTCCAATAGTCAATAAATTTATAAGTCTCGTTTTAAGATTTTCAATCCTTAAAATTAAACAAAAGGGTTTATATACAAAAAATTAAGGTTTTCATTTCCTAAAAATAAGATTTTAAAACCAAAGTTAAAAACTACCCGAATAGGGTTACCAAAGTAACCAGTTAGGATAACGTAAAAATAAGTAAGGGCTTATAACTAAGGTTATAAAAGAATGTTGGTTATACTACCAACAGTTCTAACCCTTACTTTTATTTAATTTCAGAACGTTACACGACGAGGTGTCCCAGCGGAATCTAACTCCACGGTTGGACACCGCATTTACGAACGAGGTAAGTACAACTCCGCCTACAGCATAGGCTTGTTGTGAATACTTGCCTAAGTATGATTGCTAGTTATGAATGCTACATGTTACATGCTCAGTGTTATAGATTAGATTAGGAATGCTATGATTCTATGTTATGAACGTATGTTTTGTATGCTATGGTCTATAGAAGCATGATTAGGGTTAAGTTATGTTAAGATTAATTGAGTGAAACATCACGATGCATGTTCACTAATTAACAAATAAAAGATTAAGTTATGATGGCAAGCAATTGCCTGTGTCGTACCGACCCGCGTCAGGTCGGGTTGAGCTATGGCAAGAGTAAGTCCATAGAGCGCGCCCGGTACGAACACTCATGTTATGGGGCCCAAAAGTAAGGTTAAGTTAAGAAAGTTATGGAGAGATAAGAGAGCATAAGGAAGCATAAACGGATTCATGCATACGATATGTCAAGTTATGTTATGAGATGTTATGCCATGTTATGATTAAGAAAGGTTATGAAATGGTATGCTATGTTATGTTATACAATGTTATGTTAGGTTAGATTATGCTGTGTTTTTAATATTGCGGTATTAATAGTTGTACTTGCTGAGCTTTCGCTCACTGTCTTACGTCTATGCTGTAGGTAAGCAGCCTGCCAGCAACCAATGATACAAGATGGAAGGCGAGGTGTGCTGGACTGTGAAATGTGGGAATAATGCCGCCACACGTTTTGTTTATTATGTTAATATTTTACAAGCTTTATTTATACCTACACAACGTTTTAATTATTCAGTATAATTATTTACGTAGGTGCGTATATATATTTATACGGCTTATAAAAAAATATATATATATTCCGCTGTTTTACGTATAAGTACGTAAGTATGTATGTATGTATGTACGGTAACGGCCTGTGCTAGGCGGGTCGTTACACCACCACTCCATAGCTATGGACCACGGTACGTGCACACATGACATGCAAGAGAACATAATCAAGATAATATATGAAATTTTAATTAATTCATAAGAAAGCCAAATCAGTTCATGCACTCTTTATTTAAAATGTTTTGCGGATTGAACGTTGTACTTACTGGGCATAAGCTCATTACTTACGTTCATGCTGTAGGTTAGCAACCTACCGGTAATACATGATGCAAGGCTGTGAAGGCTGGCACTACAGACTGTGAAATGTGGGATGGACACCGCCACGGGTTTTGAAATTATGTTATGTAAAATATGTTTTGACAAATATATTTGTTTTATGTTATGTTGAGATATATTAAAGTGATAGTATGGATAAGAAACCATTTTCAAGAAGAAAACTATTTTTAAGAAATTGTTTTTAAGAACGAGTTAAGGAATGATTTTTAAGGATGATGGCAACAAGTTGCCTCGTGTTGTACCGAACCACATTAAGTTGGATTGGTCCATGGTATGATTATGTTAGCTTTCAATATGATTATGAAAGCTCGGTACTCGAGTGAGTACTTATGAATATGTATGAGGATAAGTTAAGTTTTATGTAAGTAAGAAAAGGAAAAAGAAAATTTACTCTGAAATTTTCAGTAAGTTTAAGCTTTTTTAAATTAAGTAGTAAGTTAAGCAAGCATGGTAACGGCCCACGTTTGCGTAGTCGGCCCCTACATGGACGGTCGGGGTGTTACAAATATTTTGCTCTTAAGGACCAATAGGCAAAGTATGAAAATTTGAGGTTCACTAGAATTTGACACCTCACAATTTTAGCTTTGCTTAGTAAGCATAGTAGCTTTGCTTACTAAGCTATGTTGCAACTTGCAACCTTGACACCTAGCATTGAATGGCTGGCCACCTCTTGTAAGATACAAGAAAATTTTGTGTTTTTAAGGACTGATATGTAACGACCCGCCTAACACAGGCCGTTACCGTACATACATACATACGTACTTACATGCATACATACTTATACGTAAAATAGCGGAATAAATTTTTTTTTTATAAGCCGTATAAACGTATTTGCACATACGTAAATAATTATACTAATTAATTAAAAACGTTGTGCATGCATAAATAAAGCTTATAAAATAATCACATAATTAAACAAAACGCATGGCGGCATTGTTCCCACATTTCACAGTTCAGCACACCTTGCCCTCCATCTTGCATCAAGGGTTGCTACTAGGCTGCTTACCTACAGCATAGACGTAAGACAATGAGCTAACGCTCAGCAAGTACAACTATTAAATACCGCAATAACATAAACACAACACGATCTAACCTAACATAACATTTCATAATATTTCATGACATATCATAACATAACATTTCTTATCATGACTTATCATAACATATGCATGAATCGTTTATGCTTTATTATGCTTCCTTATATCATCATATCTTTCTTTCTTAACTTATCTTTACTTATGGGCCCCGTAACATGAGTGTTCGTACTGGGCGTGCTCTATGGGCTTACACTTGCCATAGCTCAACCCGACCTGACGCGGGTCGGTACGACACAGGCAATTGCTTGCCATCATAGCATAATCTTTCTTTTTGTTAATTAGTGAACATGCATCGTGATGTTTCACTCAATTAATCTTAACATATCTTAACCCTAATCATGCTCCCATAAATCATAGCATACTTGACATTTCATACATCATGACATACATTCATAACATAAAATCATAGCACTTATCATTCATATAAAATCATAGCATTCCTAGGATATTCTATAGCACTTAGCATATAGCATGTAGCATTCATAAATAGCAAACATACTTGGGCAAGTATTCACAACAAGCCTATGCTGTAGGCGGAGTTGTACTTACCTTGTTTGTAAAAGCTGTGTCCAATGTGGAGTTAAATTCCACTGGGACACTTCTGCGTATAACGTTCTGAGATAAAATAAAAGTAAGGGTAAGAACTGTTGGTAGTATAACCAACATTCTTTCATAACCTTAGTTATAAGCCCTTACTTATTTTTACGTTATCCTAATTAGTTACTTTGGTAACCCTAATCGGTTTGTTTTTAACTTTGGTTTTAAAATCTTATTCTTAGAAAAGAAAACCCTAATTTTTGGTATAAAAATCCTTTTTGTTTAACTTTAAAACTGAAAATCTTAAACTGAGACTTATAAAATTATTGACTATTAGAAACTGCCTTTGGAACAGTTTCACAATGTCAATTTGCAGTGAAATTGTGGAATTACACTTTTTCTGTGTTAATTTATAAATCCTGTACAGAGTTTTCCATAATTCCTGTACAGTTTTCCGAAATCCATTTTCATCTTAAAATCAAGACTGATTCTGAAAAACTTTTCTTCACGAAAGTTTTAGACATTGAAAAGTTCTACAACTTTTGTGTTTTGGATAAAACCTATTCGGACGTTTTCGTGATCAAAAACCCTGTGGAACTAGTCCTGGCCATACACGGGTCCTGGGCACTTCGGGCACGGGTTTTGGTAAAAACCGTGGCCATTGGAGCCCTATTTTACAAAACTGTCCATGCTGATCTCTAGGAAAAACTCTACTTAAAAACTTTCATGTTTTAAGTTTCCCCTGTTTCGGCCTCTAGAGGCCTCAAAAACTGTTTTCCCCGAAACTGGCTAATTTCTACCCGAGTTGGCAGTTTTCGGTTTAAAATTTCGTTTGCATCCTAAAACGTCCATCCTACCTCAACCGAACTCAGCGGGAGCCTAAATCAGACATGCATAATGTTTCTAACGTTCGGATTTCAACATACAAGCCAAATTGAATGTCATTCATAATCATACAAAAACCCTAAGCATACATTCAAACATCTAGCATGCACATAATTGAACCACCAAACCCTATACCTAAACAAATCAAGCACATGCTCATAATTTTCAAGCTAGGGCAGAACTTAAAAGTGGGCTTATACCCTTACAAACCATGGCTTAAATACATTTAAATTTCTCCATATGAAATTTAAATGAAAACTTGATGGGTTAAGGTTTTTACCTTACTCGGTTTGGCTTGGTGAGCTAAGGTTTCACCTTCCTTCCTCCTTCTCAAACCACCGGCTGTTTTGGTGATTGGCAAGTGCAAACTTGCTGCCTTTCTTGCCCTAAATCCAGTCACCAAATGGCACGAAATCTGGCTGCCTCCAACTCCAAAACCCGGTTTGGATCCAAGCTTGGTTCCTCCCCCCTAGAACCGGCCTTGCTAGGGAATATGGGCACTAAATTTTTTTCCAACTTTTTGCTTGGTTTCCCCCCTTGAATCCGACCACCACTAAGCCCTACACACTCTTGGTTTTGCAAAAATTTCTTGCCTTTCTCTTCCTCTCTAGGTCCGGATTTTGTGGAGAAATTTTCCAAGAGTTTGGCTAAAAATTCCAAATTGTGAACAATGTTCACCCCTATTTATAGAGGTTTAGAATTTCTTGAAATTGCACAATTTAGTCCTCAAAAAAATCAGAATTTGGACTATAGGGGGGATATGTGGCCGGCCATTAGCCTTGGTGGAAGACAACTAATTTTTCCAATTTTCTTAAATCAACTTAATGATGTCAAAATTCAAAAGTTAATGAGATAAGCAAGGCTTAAGCTTGTTTGGCTCTTTTTGCTATTAAGCAGTCCATTTTTAAGTTATCACAGGTATTTTCAATACTGGATTCACTTATGCACAGTATTGGTTTACCGAACTGCAGTCCAAAATTCATCCGTGTAAAAATGGATGGTATGAAATTTTTCTTATTTCTTAAAACCCTTTTTGCCCTATACTTCAACTTAATGTGCTTGATTTTCTAGGATGGTTCTTATATCTTAAACATAACTTTTTATCTGTAAAAACACAGTTTTACCCAGTGTAATTTATACAGATAAATATTTAAACATACAGTCATTTCTTGAACTTTTCGGGTCAACCATCGACTTTCTTGTTAATTAGTGACCTTCTTGTCAAGTTTTGACTTTCTTGGTCAACAGTTGACTTTTTGGTCAACCGTGATGGTTTTTTTTTTGTCAAACTTTGACCATTTTACAAAATTTCATGATTTTGTTCCTTATTACCTAAAAGGTCGTTTTCTTAATTACATAACCATTTTTGAGTCTTATAAAGCCATAAAACTCACAAAGCATAATTAAAAACCCTTAACTGGGCTTTTTCCATAAATTCCTTCACGGTTCAAAGTAAATTTTATACATGGAATCGTTCAGACATAAAAATCAGGTATTACAATCTACCCTCCTTAAAGATTTTCGTCCTCGAAAATTAGAACAAGCGGGGTAGTTCTTTCTCATTTCTTTTTCTAATTCCCAAGTGGCTTCTTCTACTTTATAGTTTCGCCATAAAACCTTTACCGTGGGAATTGTCTTATTTCTTAGAACCTTCTCTTCTCGATCTGGGATTTGTACCGGCTTCTCTTCATAGGTCAAGTCTGTTTGAACCTCTACCGGTTCTTGACTGAGAACATGCGAAGGATCTGGCACATACTTCTTGAGCATTGATACATGGAAGACGTTATGCATAGATGCTAACTCTGGCGGCAGGACAAGCTTATATGCTACTTTTCCAACCCTCTCCAGGATTTCAAAAGGTCCAGTATACCTTGGACTAAGCTTCCCTTTCTTTCCAAATCTCATTACTCCCTTCATAGGAGCTATCTTGATAAAAACTGCATCTCCAGTCTGAAATTCCAAAGGCCTTCTTCGCTTGTCAGCATAGCTTTTCTGATGACTGAAAGCTATGTCGAGCCTTTGCTTAATTTTCTTGATATCTTCAGAAGTCTTTCTGATGAAATATGTAGTCTGAAGCTGTAACGGCCCGCCTAACACAGACCGTTACCGTACATACATACATACATACTTACATGCATACATAAATTTTTTTTTTTTTATAAGCCGTATAAACATATTTGCACATACGTAAATAATTATACTATTAATTAAAAACGTTCCGCAGGCATATATAAAGCTTATAAAATAATCACATAATTAAACAAAACGCATGGCGGCATTGGTCCCACATTTCACAGTTCAGCACACCTCGCCCTCCATCTTGCATCACGGGTTACTACTAGGCTGCTTACCTACAGCATAGACGTAAGACAATGAGCTAACGCTCAGCAAGTACAACTATTAAGTACCGCAATAACATAAACACAACACGACCTAACCTAACATAACATTTCTTATCATGACTTATCATAACATGACATTTCTTATCATGACTTATCATAACATAACACTTTCTTATTATGACATATGCATGAATCGTTTATGCTTTCTTATATCATCATATCTTTCTTTCTTAACTTATCTTTACTTATGGGCCCTGTAACATGAGTGTTCGTACCGGGCACGCTCTATGGGCTTACACTTGCCATAGCTCAACCCGACCTGACGCGGGTCGGTACGACACAGGCAATTGCTTGCCATCATAGCTTAATCTTTCTTTTGTTAATTAGTGAACATGCATCGTGATGTTTCACTCAATTAATCTTAACATATCTTAACCCTAATCATGCTCCTATAAATCATAGCATACTTGACATTTCATACATCATGACATACATTCATAACATAAAATTATCGCACTTATCATTCATAAAAAAAATCATAGCATTCCTAGGATATTCTATAGCACTTAGCATATAGCATGTAGCATTCATAAATAGCAAACATACTTAGGCAAGTATTCACAACAAGCCTATGCTGTAGGCGGAGTTGTACTTACCTTGTTTGTAAAAGCTGTGTCCAATGTGGAGATAAATTCCGCTGGGACAATTCCGCGTATAACGTTCTGAGATAAAATGAAAGTAAGGGTTAGAACTGTTGGTAGTATAACCAACATTCTTTCATAACCTTAGTTATAGGCCCTTACTTATTTTTACGTTATCCTAATTGGTTACTTTGGTAAGCCTAATCGGTTTGTTTTTAACTTTGGTTTTAAAATCTTATTCTTAGAAAAGAAAACCCTAATTTTTGGTATAAAAATCCTTTTTGTTTAATTTTAAAACTGAAACTCTTAAACTGAAACTTATAAAATTATTGACTATTAGAAACTGCCTTTGGAACAGTTTCACAATGTCAATTTGCAGTGAAATTGTGGAATTACACTTTTTCTGTGTTAATTTATAAATCCTGTACAGAGTTTTCCATAATTCCTGTACAGTTTTCCGAAATCCATTTTCATCTTAAAATCAAGACTGATTCTGAAAAACTTGTCTACACGAAAGTTTTAGATATTGAAAAGTTCTACAACTTTTGTGTTTTGGATAAAACCTAGTTCGGACGTTTTCGTGATCAAAAACCCTGTGGAACTAGTCCTGGCCGTGCACGGGTCCTGGGCACTTTAGGCACGGGTTTTGGTAAAGACCGAGGCCATTGGAGCCTCATTTTACAAAACTGTCTGCGTTTTTCTCTAGGAAAAACTCTACTTAAAAACTTTCATGTTTTGAGTTTTCCCTGTTTCGGCCTCTAGAGGCCTCAAAAACTGTTTTCCCCGAAACTGGCTAATTTCTACCCGAGTTGGCAGTTTTCGGTTTAAAATTTCGTGTGCGTCCTAAAACGTCCACCCTACCTCAACCGAACTCAGCGGGAGCCTAAATCAGACATGCATAAGGTTTCTAACATTCGGATTTCAACATGCAAGCCCAATTGAACGTCATTCATAATCATACAAAAACCCTAAACATTCAATCAAACATCTAACATGCACATAATTGAACCACCAAACCCTATACCTAAACAAATCAAGCACATGCTCATAATTTACAAGCTAGGGCAGAACTTAAAAGTGGGCTTATACCCTTACAAACCATGGATTAAATACATTTAAATTTCTCCATATGAAATTTAAATGAAAACTTGATTGGTTAAGGTTTTTACCTTACTCGGTTTGGCTTGGTGAGCTAGAGTTTCACCTTCCTTCTTACTTCTTAAACCATCGGCTGTTTTGGTGATTGGCAAGTGCAAACTTGCTACCTTTCTTGCCCTAAATCCAGTCACCAAATGGCACGAAATCTGGCTGCCTCCAACTCCAAAACCCGGTTTGGATCCAAACTTGGTTCCTCCCCCCTAGAACCGGCCTTGCTAGGGAATATGGGCACTAAATTTTTTTCCAACTTTTTGCTTGGTTTCCCTCTTGAATCCGACCACCTCTAAGCCCTAGACACTCTTGGTTTTGCAAAAATTTCTTGCCTTTCTCTTCCACTCTAGGTCCGGACTTTGTGGAGAAATTTTGCAAGAGTTTGGCTAACAATTCCAAATTGTGAACAATGCTCACCCCTATTTATAGAGGTTGAGAACTTCTTAAAATTGCATACTTAGTCCTCAAAAAAATCAGAATTTGGACTTTAGGGGGGGGGGTATGTGGCCGGCCATTAGCATACACTACTACAGAATAAAGATTCGACGACGGTTTTTAACCGTCATCGTAACAATTACACGACGGTTTTCTAACCGTCGTCGAATCCATAGTCGTGGTATCTTCCAGTTACGACGACGGTTTTTTAACCGTCGTGTAATGAAGACATGGGATAAACAGTAATAGTTAAGAGCAAACCACGACGGTCTTTTTTAAAAAAACCGTCGTGGTACATCAAATTACAACGACGGTTTATAACGAAACCGTCGTGGTATCCGACGGATACCACGACCGGTTACTAGGAACCGTCGTGGTATCCTGCCGGGATACCACGACGGTTTTACATCTAAACCGTCGTGGTATCCTGCCGGGATACCACGACGGTTTTACATCTAAACCGTCGTGGTATCCGGCCGGGATACCACGACGGTTTTACATCTAAACCGTCGTGTTATCCGGACGGGATACCACGACGGTTTTGTTGTAAAACCGTCGTGGTATCCCGTCCGGATACCACGACTGCTTCATGCATTAACATGTCGGCACTTGGGATACCAAGAAACAAAAAAAAAATTTGGCGATCAACACAATCTGTAATCCATTATGAATATATTACAAAATTGATTTATATATATAGATTTCAGTCAAAATTGAAGAAACCGCATTACAAATGTAGCCCACTCTTGTCTAACCAAGCTCATGTCAGCATCGGTGTAAAAATCCTTCAGTTGAAGGGCGGCTAGTCCATCAACAGTGCTGGTTATTTCTCGCATGAATGCTAACACAAAATAACCGCACTCTACATAACCTTGCTGTAGTGGACATCGAACAGTATCAATCAATGTCTCCCAGTTCCGTCTTTGTCTTATTCCTCTTCCCACCAACGTCTTCCAATCATTAAGTGCCCTAACAATTTGAAAATTACCGAAACAATTAAAACAACAATTATTATATGCATAGCCTAAAAAATTATTAACATGCCAAAAAACTTACGTCATAATTAGAGCCTTAAAATCATCACCCGGTTCGTTTCCGAGAGGATTAAAATACAAGACCAAGTCATCCCACGGATCGATAACTGCCAAGATCCAATGTTGGCCGCTGTTATATGGCATGAGAAACAGCTTTCCCTTTGTGGCATGTCTCAAGCTCTGTAGAATATAATCGGCCCTCTCTCTAACGTAGGCGGCGCGGTCTACATTTTGTTGAACTGGTGAGACAAGGACTGGAGAAATAAACTCAACCCGTTGATCCATACCTGATCTTGCACAACAATCCGCTAAGTATCTGCAAAATTTTTTGACACATTTGTTACGCAAAACTGAGGTGCATAAGGATAAATGTTTAAGGATAAATATTTGAATTGTTTAAGGATAAATGTATTACCTGATGTAAACCATGATGCTGTTTGCACTGATTTCTTTAAATGTTATGAAATGGTAAACATCTTCAAACCCAATATATATGGGCATGTCATCGCCCATGACGAATTGTTGTAGTGGTGGGCACATTATTTGTGTACCATCCCGCATGGAATTTTGTGCGTAATAAGCCAAAAGTCTCAACTCGTTGGGGATTTCACTAAAGTCAAATGAAGGCATTTCTTGTTGCGTCGGTTGTTGTACCTCCGGTTGTGACTGTATTTTCTGCCACCCTGCTCTCTTTTTTTTTCGGTTGCTTCCCCCAGCTTCTCGATCATGAGCATGACTGGGACCTTTACTTGCCTGGCTCAAACTTGGTTGAACGGCGACTAATCTTTTCGGCCAAGCAACAAACCCACCGACAGCTTCCTCAATACATGTGGCTTCGTGCGTCGGAATAGGTAATAATGCATCTTTTAACTTTGGGACTGTAATTGTCACCCGTATATTCTCGTCACCTAAAAGAATCCCATGGACTGTGTCCGTCGGAACACAGTCCATGTATGCTCTGCCGTTTGCAACAAGCACATCTCCTCCGTTAATTAAGTCAGGAATAAATAGATGGCATTCCTTACTTGCGTTCGGCATGGTCTTCGGATCCGACGCCTGATCTGCTTTTTCATTCAGAGTGCAACTAGCCTTGAAACTGTTGTGTTGATCAACAGTCGGTGCGGCCGCCTCCTCTACCATAATCTCTTGGTTGATACCGTGCTTTGCACAAAGTTCCTGAACGGTTCTTTCTAATGCGGCAAGGTGTCGTTTCAACCCCAAGACTTCAGTATTATCCCTTGAACTTGTCACACTTCCGAATAATTGCACCTTCTTGACAAACTTAGATTGACCCCGAATCCGGCCCGAATGCTCGACATTGCCTAATGCCTTGGTCAATATGTCCTCTGTCCCCACAGATTCGAAACTTCCTTGTGTCTGTTGTTCACTAAAGTCATCCTGTAACAATTATAGAATATGATATAATTGCGTAAACGTATATGAGTATACGAGATTCATATATTTTAATTGGATTCGAAAACTTACTATTGAGTCGACAATATTTTTGAATGCTTCATTCTTCAAAGATCCATCGGGTTTGAGGCGCATTTGCAACCAATTTTCATGCCTCTCTGCCCATTTTCCCGTCTTTTCAAACTGCAAAAGTTTATAATAATTACCCGTTAGTAAATATGTAAGAAGAAATTGGAAGTACAACATATCATTTTCATACGGTGTCTAAGTAAAGTTACTTACATGTGCTTGGTCACGTTTCCTATATCCGTCTCGGCCCCCGGTTGATCCGTATTTGCTCTTCTTCCTTATCTCACTTCCTTGTTCAGATAGTTTTTTGAATTCCGGGGTCCGACGATACTCAATGAATTTTTGCCAATCATCCTGGCTGATTGTGGGGTAATTGCCTATCACCTTTGGCGGTCGTTGCCACACATTTTCTTCATCAATATGATCCCTTACAAAAGTTTGGTAAAGATCATATCTAAAATTTTTCGCTGACTCTGCACATGACTTTAAAGCTTGTTTTCTAAACGAAGCATCGACAGTGAAAGCAGTCACTATTTCCATCCACACTCTTTCTTTCCTTTGGGCTAAATCGGCACTTCTAAAATCAGCAATCCAAATCGGTATGTGCTCGCGAGCAAGCACACCAATCCAACTCTGTAATACATCTCCTTCTTTTCCTATTGGTTGCCCTTTCGAGTCGAACGAAACTTGAAGTCGTTCTCCCTTTGTCTTAACTTGGTGAACTCTTGTCATAAGAGTTGCTCTTCGTCTACCATCCTCGTCGGGATTGAATCTCGGTGAAATCGTTCGTCGTGGTCTTCTAATTTCAGTTTGCGTAGAGCGTTCCGCTTCGCTATCTTCCGACATTTTGTAATAACGTCTATCCCTTTTCCGCAACGAATCACGTTTACAAAACAAAAAACCAACTAGGTTTAAAGAATTGTAAAAACATGGCACATACACACATTTAAAACAACCGAGAGTATACATTAAATCGTTGTGGTGCGTTGCAAGTAAAAATACTTTAATTCATATTTAATAACGGCTTCGTTTTAACAAGTTGATCAAAAAAGAACTTTAATTATCAACCATGTCATATGTTAACATAAGGCACAACATCGTATCGTTTTCCGAAAAATTGTCCAATCCGTTAATCACTCAAACAATTTTAACAATATCTATATCACGGCCACAATCAACAATCAACAATCAACAAACGTGTAAGCGACGGATTCCGGACCGTAAATGGTCAAAATCAACTATAAGCTAATTCATCAATTTTTCTCCGGAAATTTAGTAAACCGTCGCGTCACCCATCCATTATACAACAAAACAATCTAAGACTCCCTCAAAGAGGCATTTGGGCGAACATGTTGCGTGCATAAAAGTAACATGCATAAGCGACATTTTGTTGTCAATTGTACAAATCACCCAAAAATCACTACCAAACTCGCCATTCACATAAACTACCCCATTTTCAATTCACCTCATTCACTTTTATAAGACGTATATAGTCAACGAGAGGCCGAAAACTCACCCTATACTCGGGTTTTGGTGTTGGTGTTGGAAACCGTCAATCGGCGACGGAGACGAACCGAATGGGAGAGAGGAAGTTGCGACGGCGAGGAAAGAGAGAGACGGAGGCGACTGCACCAAATGAGGCGAGCCGAGCAAATATCTAGGGGCAGACGAGGAGGCGCGGCTGAGAACAAGAGAAAATCCACCAAGATTCCAAGCGAGGCAATGGTGGAGGCAAGGCTATGTAGTTTGAGATCAATTGGATGGAGCAAAATATCAACCCTTAAAGAGAGAAGTTGGAGGGAATCTGGGACATTTTTTTATATATACAAGGAGCCAAATATGGACAGCAAAAAGCGCGCACGCTTTCGGCCAAGAGTTTCAAAAAAAACAAAAAATTTTTGAAAATTTTGCCTCGTCGAATCCGCCTCAAAACGACGACGGTTTCATTAAAACCGTCGTCGTTTTTAATAGAAACGACGACGGTTCTAATGCAACCGTCGTCGTTTTGAAATAAAACACGACGGTTATGTTTAAACGGTCGTCGTTTACTAAGAAACGACGACGGTTTTCAATAAACCGTCGTTGTTTCATATGAAAACGACGACGGTTACTTAACAAAGAAACCGTCGTCGTTTTCATCGAAACGACGACGGTTTAAAGTTGAAACCGTCGTCGTTTTCATTGAAACGACGACGGTTACTAACAAAGAAACCGTCGTCGTTTTCATTGAAACGACGACTGTTTAAAGTTGAAACCGTCGTCGTTTTCATCGAAACGACGACGGTTTACATTTGAAACCGTCGTCGTTTTCATTGAAACGACGACGGTTTCACAGGCTAAACCGTCGTCGTTTCAGCAAATTCATTTTGTGAAACGACGATGGTTTAGTCTTTGAAACCGTCGTCGTTTCTTTATAAAACGACGACGGTTTTGCTTCGCCGAACCGTCGTCGTTTCCCATTTTTATTCAAAACGACGACGGTTTCCAAATAAGCCGTCGTCGTTTGCCCGTTTTAATTTCAAATTACATCTGTTAATATACCCACATGCCATCAAACCTGTGGATTTTGCATATAACTGCGCATCAAAAATCAATTAAATTTTTTATTCCGTCATGTGACACAAATTAATGCATACAATTAATCTGTACAAGTTAATATGTACACAAGTTATAAATTATATACACAATGGATTCAAAATCAATGAAATTTTTTTTTCTTTTTTTTTCTTGTCCTCTCAACAAGTGTCCACTCAACATCTGAACGAAGCAAGTGTGAGGAATCATCATCCAAATCATCAATCTCCTCTACCGGTGGCAAACCGTTTGTGAAAGATGGAATGTCGGTGCAATCCTCAACATCTTCTTGGCCAGCCCGAATTATTTTTGGCTTCATTGGAACAACTAAAGACAAATCTAAATTGGCGGGATCCGTTGTGTAGAAGACTTGTACCGCTTGCGACGCCATAATGAAAGGATCATTTTTGTATCCCAATCGCCTAAAGTCCACCACTGTCACGCCGTCCTTATCAATCTTCACAAAATTGTTGTCAGCCCACTTGCATTTAAAGAGTGCTATCCGTAAGCCGCAATAATCAAGTTCCCAAATTTCTTCAATGAACCCAAAGTAGTTCATGGAACCGTATACCGGGTTCTTGTCCTTTGCGGATGAAATATGCATAGACTCGGCACGAAGGCTCACACCACTGTTTTGCACTGGATGCTTCTCATCTCTTTCGCGAGTGTAAAAGGTGTAGCCATTGACAAAGTACGATGTATATCTTGTGACTACAGATGACGGTCCTCTTGCTAGATTCATTAAGTCTTTGGAAACGCTAGGCTTCATATGCACATGTCGCCTTATCCACTCCATGAATGTCCGGTTGTGCTCATCTTGAAACCATTTCTCACATCTTGTTTTCCTTGGATTTGCGACTCTTAATTCCGTCATGTGAACCTCAACGAACGACTCCACTTCCTTAGCATTGTGCAATACATACAAACAGGCTTTTTCCCATTCATCTTGCTTTACTGGTGAATGAACGGCGGCGGAGAGTCCTTTCGGCGTATTTAGCCCAATTGGAGGCAGCCCTACTGGATCCGCATTGGATAAATACTCAGAGCAGAATTCAACTGATTCCTCGGCTATGTAGTTTTCCACTATACATCCCTCCGGCCTATTTCGGTTCTTCACATAACCCTTCAAAACCTTCATATATCTCTCAAAAGGATACATCCACCTCAAATGAACCGGTCCACATAGCTTAACTTCACGAACTAAGTGCACCGTTAGGTGGATCATGATATCAAAAAAGGCTGGAGGGAAATACTTCTCTAGCATGCACAAAGTCATCACCAACTCCGATTGTAGCGAATCTAGCATTAGTGGATCGATTACCTTGGCGCAAATTGAATTGAAAAATAAGCATAACTTCGTAATTGCATATCTTACATCTTTCGTTAAAACTCCCCGCAATGCAAGAGGTAATAATTGTTGCATCAAGATATGACAATCGTGGGTTTTCATTCCAATTAGCCTCAAATCCTTCATCGAAACCAATCTTTTCACGTTCGAAGAGTACCCACTTGGCACTTTGACGGACGCAAGCCATTCACAAAGCTTTCTCTTTTCCTGTCTGGATAATGTGTGCTTAGCGGGAGGTAAATATGTGCCGGTTGCTCTTTTATCAGGGAGCAAATTTGGTCTAATATTCATCTCTTTAAGATCCAACCGTGCCTTCTCACCATCTTTAGTTTTGTTTGGGATGTCAAGCAACGTGCCGACTAGCGATTCACAAACGTTTTTCTCAATATGCATAACATCTAGGCAATGACGGACGTAAAGTGACTTCCAATATGGAAGTTCGTAGAAAATTGACTTCTTCTTCCAAGGTCCATCGACAACTGCAGCCCCTCGTTTTCTCTTTCCCAAAACAACTTTCACATCTTTAACCATCTCAAATACAGCTTCGCCAGACAAAATCCGAGGAGCAGATCTTTCTTCGGTATGGCCATCAAAAGCCTTCTTTTGTTTGCGGTATCGATGATTTCTTGGCAAGAATCTCCTGTGACCAAGATAAACGGTTTTCTTACCATTCTTCAACCGGATTGAAGATGTTTCCTTCATACAAACTGGACAACCTATAGAACTCTTAACAGGATAACCAGATAGGTTGCCAAGTGCAGGAAAGTCATTAATTGACCAAATCAACATTGCACGAAGATTGAACGTATCTTGACGGTGTGAATCTTTAACTTGTAAACCATCTTCCCACAAGCTTTTGAGGTCATCGATTAATGGTGCCAAGTACACGTCAATGTCATTCCCTGGTTGTTGAGGGCCTGAGATCAATAATGTCAACATCAAGAACTTCCGCTTCATGCACAATTCCGAGGGAGATTGTAGTTGACAAGTATGACTGGCCATGTACTATGCCGACTACTCAAGTTACTATGTGGGTTCATTCCGTCCGTCGACAAACCGAGACGTAAATTTCTTGGTTCTGCACTAAAAGCTGGATGATTGTCATCAAAAGTCTTCCATTGTGGTGCGTCGGCCGGATGTCTAAGTTTCCCATCGTCTACACGTTTATCATGGTGCCATGTCAAATGCTTAGCATGCTCGGCATTACGGAATAAACGACGAAAACGTGGAGCCGGTGGAATGTACCATAACACCTTCACTGGCACTCCTCTTCTACCATTCGATGGCATCTTGCCCTTCTTCCATCTTGATTCGTTACAAACCGGACATTCATCTAAATCTTCATATTCTTTCCGGTAAAGGACGCAATCATTTGGACAAGCATGTATCTTCTCATATTCCATTCCCAAAGTGCTTAACGTCTTCTTTGCCTCGTACATACTAGGTGGCACTTTGTTATCCTCCGGTAGAACATCTTTTAGAAATTCTAAAAGAGTCGTGAAACTAGAATTAGTCCACCCTCCCGACGCTTTCATATTCCATAATTTAACCAATGCCCCTAATTTCGTATATTTTGTACACCCGACATACAAGGGTGTTTCCGCATCATTAATCATTTCCTCAAATAATTCCGGCCGGTGCACAAAGTTTTCTTCCAAATCATTTACCATATTGAACATATTATCACCAACGTCTTCCTCAACTATAGGCTCTTTACCTTTCGTACTTGTCGATGTACATTTAATATCGAAAAAATCTTCGCCATGTAAATACCATGTTTGGTAAGAACAAATAATCCCATAAGCACGCAAATGCCCTCTAACATTATCAATGGAATGAGATCTATGATTACCACATTTTTGACACGGACACGGAATCTTATCATCTTGTATGTGAGCTTTGGCAAATGACAAAAAATCTTCAACACCATCTTCATATGCTTTAGACAATCTATCAAACCACATCCATTTTCTATCCATGATTTGCAAATCCTAAATCAATAAAACAAAACTTTCGAAGTTAAAGGGTGTGTAATTTAGATAACTTGCATGCATTTCATTTAGTTAAAAACTATGATTACCAGGCAAAAATAATAATTTGATCATGATAAGTTCCTAAATTAAAACAATAAGGGCGGCCCATTGCAGCAACGTACTAAAAAGTAATTCAAAAACATACAAAATTATGGAATATGAAAGACAGAGGATGGAAAACTACATAAGTCTAAGTTTGTGGGATCATGACTTACAAGAGAGGCTCAAATGATCGATGGAAGATGGTGGCGCCACAAAGTGGTGAACAGATCGACTGTTTTCGGAGTAATCTGGAATGATAATTAACTGCAGGTACTGAATAAACGAGCGAATATCAGAGGCATACATCACGGCTCGGGCGAATAAATCACGAATTTTCGACGACGGTTTTAACAAAAACGGTCGTCGAATCAAAAAACGACGACAGTTTTTTTTAAACCGTCGTGGAAGACAATAGCTTCCACGACGGTCAACGTTGACGTGAAGTCGTCCGACTAGTCGTGGATTCCACGACGGTCAACGTTGACCGTCGTGGAAGTTTCAGCTCTTCCACGACGGTCAACGTTGACCGTCGTGGAAGTTTCAGATCTTCCACGACGGTTTCAACTTTGACCGTCGTGGAAGTCTGACGATTCCACGACGGTCAACGTTGACCGTCGTGGAAGACCTGAAACTTCCACGACGGTCAACGTTGACCGTCGTGGAATCCCATTTCACGACGGTCAACGTTGACCGTCGTCGAATGAACTTCCACGACGGTCAACGTTGACCGTCGTGGAAGTCCGACGATTCCACGACGGTCTTCGGACAGTTTTTCGGCTCCGTGTTTTTCTCGAATTTTCCACGACGGTTTTTTAAAAAAACGGTCGTCAAATTACCGTCGTCGAATCCACATTTTCTAGTAGTGATAGGTGGAAGACAACTAATTTTTCCAATTTTCTTATGCACAGTATTGGTTTACCGGACTGTAGTCCAAAATTCATCCGTGTAAAAATGGATGGTATGAAATTTTTCTTATTTCTTAAAGCCCTTTTTGCCCTATACTTCAACTTAATGTGCTTGATTTTCTAGGGTGGTTCTTATATCTTAAACATAACTTTTTATCTGTAAAAACACGGTCTTAAACATTTCTTGAACTTTTCAGGTCAACCATCGACTTTCTTGTCAATTAGTGACCTTCTTGTCAAGTTTTGACTTTCATGGTCAACAATTGACTTTTTGGTCAACCGTGACGTTTTTGGTCAAACTTTGACCATTTTACAAAATTTCATGATTTTGTTCCTTATTACCTAAAAGGTCGTTTTCTTAAATACATAACCATTTTTGAGTCTTATAAAGCCATAAAACTCACAAAACATAATTAAAAACCCTTAACTGGGCTTTTTCCATAAATTCCTTCACGGTTCAATGTAAATTTTATACATGGAATCGTTCAGACATAAAAATCAGGTATTACAATCTACCCTCCTTAAAGATTTTCGTCCTCGAAAATTAGAACAAGCCGGGGTAGTTCTTTCTCATTTCATTTTCTAATTCCCAAGTGGCTTCTTCTACTTTATGGTTTCGCCATAAAACCTTTACCATGGGAATTGTCTTATTTCTTAGAACCTTCTCTTCTCGATCTAGGATTTGTACCGACTTCTCTTCATAGGTCAAGTCTGTTTGAACCTCTACCGGTTCTTGACTGAGAACATGCGAAGGATCTGGCACATACTTCTTGAGCATTGATACATGGAAGACGTTATGCATAGATGCTAACTCTGGCGGCAGGACAAGCTTATATGCTACTTTTCCAACCCTCTCTAGGATTTCAAAAGGTCCAATATACCTTGGACTAAGCTTCCATTTCTTTCCAAATCTCATTACTCCCTTCATAGGAGCTATCTTGATAAAAACTGCATCTCAAGTCTGAAATTCCAAAGGCCTTCTTCGCTTGTCAGCATAGCTTTTCTGACGACTGAAAACTATGTCGAGCCTTTGCTTAATTTTCTTGATATCTTCAAAAGTCTTTCTGATGAAATTTGTAGTCTGAAGCTGTAACGACCCGCCTAACACAGGCCGTTACCGTACATACATACATACATACATACTTACATGCATACATACTTATACATAAAATAGCGGAATAATTTTTTTTTTTTATAAGCAGTATAAACATATTTGCACATACGTAAATAATTATACTGATTAATTAAAAACATTGCGCAGGCATATATAAAGCTTATAAAATAATCACATAATTAAACAAAACGCATGGCGGCATTGGTCCCACATTTCACAGGTCAGCACACCTCGCCCTCCATCTTGCATCACGGGTTACTACTAGGCTGCTTACCTACAGCATATGTAACGACCCGCCTTGCATAGGCCGTTACCATACATACATACATACATTCTTATAACTTAACATAAACAGCGGAAATTTTTTTTTTTTTAATATATATACATAACGCGTACGAGCGATTAGCCATATATATATATATATATATACGGCACGGATAAGCGGAAAGCATAATAATATCAGTATGTTTGGAATACGAAATTTATACATAAAGAAACAAAATGCGTAGCGGCTATTAATCCCACATTTCACAGTTCACCCTGCCACGCTCGCCATCTTGTATCAACAACTGCCCATAGGTTGCTTACCTACAGCATAGACGTAAGACGTGAGCTTTCGCTCAGCAAGTACAACATAATTATCCGTGACAATACAACTCAAAACATAATTCATCGTAACATTACATAGCATCTCATATCATAACATTTCCTACTTTTCTCATCGTATCGTAACATCGCATACATAACATATCATAATCTTACATAGCATCTCATATCATAGCATTTCATACTTAACTCATTATATCGTAACATCTCATACATAACATATCATAGCGTTGCATAATATATGCATGAACCGATTATGTTCGTATTATGCCATCATATGCATTCTTAACTTATCTTGTTTATGGGCCCCATAACATAAGTGTACGTACCGGGCGCGCTCTATGGGCTTACTCTTGCCATAGCTCAACCCGACCTGACGCGGGTCGGTACGACACGACAAGCTCGCCTGCCATCATACTTGCTTTTTATGATCTCATAATTGATCTTGTTAGTGAACATGCTTCGTGATGTCACTAAACTTAAGTCATACTTATATCTTAACATCATGCCTTATCTCATAATCATAAACTTGATATCATCATAATAATCATAAGCTTAATATCATAATAATCATAACATCGCATCAAACAATTCTAGCATACATTTATATCACATTCTAATAGCGATCATTCATCATACTTGGGTAAGTATACAACGGAAAGTCTATGCTGTAGACGGAGTTGTACTTACCAGCTTCTAACTCTCAAATTTAGCGTTTCTCCTAACCGAGTGGTTTTCCTGTTTTCACAGAAAAATCATAGGATTAGAATCATCCTATCATAGTATCATACAACCCTAGTTATTTAACTTATCTCAGTATAAGGATATCAAGAACATAGCATAAACTTTAAAATCCTACTATCTTTTAAAACACTAAAATTCTAAAAACAAACTATATTTGAAATCAGTCTTTAAATTTGAATTTGATGAAAGTTGTAGACCTTGAAGGTTCCTACAACTTCTGTTTTAAACTTAAAATCTAAATCTGACTTAAACATGCTTGTTTCTGCCTTTGAAAATTCTTCGACCATTTTTATTAAACTTGAAATAGGTCTCGGGTTTTTGTAAAAATGAAGGTCTTAGAGGCCTTATTTTCAAAAACTGTTTGCGTTGGCCCCTAGGATTTTCCCTTCTCTACAACTTTGTAGTTTTAACGTTTTCATGATTCGGCCTCTAAGGGCCTCGAAATTCGCTTTCCAAAATACTGTCCAATTTACCCCGAAACTGGCAGTTTTTTTTTTTTGTTCGGTTTGGTTTTTAGGTAACTAACGTGCACACTACCTCAAACGGTTACCCCGTGAGCCTATATCAACCATGCAGGCGTTACCTAACCATTTCATACTCATACAATTAGATCTTATTCATACAATTTTTGTAAAACAAAAATCCTAAACTTGCATAAAAATCCTATTTCGAAACTAGCATATCGAAACCGAAAACTATCAACTACACATATAGCATAGTACTTAAATTTACTTTTCATAAACTCATGCTTATACATAACATCACACTCATAATCTTCTTATCAAAAACGTGAATGAAAACTAGAGGTTAAAGAGTTTACCTCAAGCTTCACAAAACAAATCTAGCTTAAGGTTTTGGAGGTTTTCTTTCTCACTAGACCAACACCACAAACCGAAACTGTTTGCAGCTCTTTCTCTCAATTTTTTTGTTGGGCTCCTAAGGAAAAGAAGAAGCAGATAATGAACTGCTAATCTATGGTTTATTGTCCAAAGGATCATATATGATCCGTACCACCTCTATTTATAGGTGCATGAAAAAGAAATTCATTTAGAATTTCTTTCATTTCTACAATTGTTTACTTGCTCCCAAAGACAGCTTATTTGTCTCTATGTCCTATGAGGTGGCCAGTTAGGAATACACTAGATGGCCACATAACCATGGCTAAATATTGACTCATCATAGCTAGACACATGAAGTGTCTCTTCCTTGTGATGGTCGGCCATTAGGTGGCAGCTCTAGCTTGATTACTAACCAAGCAAGCAAAGCTAATAGCTTGTTCACCTAAGCTATTTACCACACTTGTCATTCTCTCAACAAGTTTGAGAAACTAATAACTCTAAGCTGCATATTAATCCATAAGAGTAACATATTTACTCAATAGATTCATGTGGTGGCCGGCCATGATGAAGCAAGTAATAGGTGTTGATGTGTCACAATTCTAGCTAGTCTAGGAGGCAAAATTTGATTGGTCAATGTCTAACAAAACCATGGTGTGTCTTACATCCATTGGCCGGTTTTGGTGCTGAAATTTGCAAGCCTTGGCTTGCCAAAGAAGAAAGCTACATAGATGACTCATCAAAGCTAATAAGGCTTAGTCATCAAAGCTAGAAATTTGATGTGCTTATCCTTGTGATGGCCGGCCATATGTGGCAACCAAATGGAAGAAAATAGTTAGACTAACTAAGTTAGCAAACCTAGTTACTTCCTTGGTTTAACATAATTGCATTTGAGTCCTTAACCTTATTTATTTGCTTATCTACTCTAGAGGTGGCCGGCCATGCCTTGCTAAGTGTGAAAGTTGCAAAATGCAACATAGCTTAGTATGCAAAACTACTTTGCTTATTAGGCAAGGTTAAAATTATGTGGTATCAAATTCTAATGAACTTCAAAATTTTCATACCTTGCCTATTGATCCTTAAGAGCAAAATATCAGCTCATTATCCCTTAATGTGGCCGGTTCCCTTAAGTACAAGTGTAGGCGAATGATTGGTCAATTTTGAACCAATCCTAATCTAACTTGATTCCTTGGTTTCCAACTAGGTTAACCAAATTTAAAAATCATCATAAACTAAATTGAACTAGGAAATCTAACTAGAAAAATCCATAGTTCCATAAATTTACAAATTTATCTATCAACTCACAATTTTTCACAAAATTGCATTTTGGCCCCTAAAGGAAAAATATTTGCACTTTAGTCCCTATAGGGTGGCCGGCTATGGTGATAGTATTTGGCATCCAATTCTTGCTTAATCAATCACCTAACACTATCTTAACTTTCTTAAAATCCATAACCATTCACTTTTCTTAAAATTACATATTGGCCCCTATAGACAAAATATTTACATTTTAGTCCTTAAAGGGTGACCAATTTTCAAAGTGAGATTTGTCATTCTTTTTAAGACAAGGTATCACTGATTAAGACCTTACTTGGCTTAACTCCTAAACACAGTTCATTTTCATACTGGCATACATATTCAGATACTGTTTTCAACTGATAACAGTATACTGGCACTGGACCATTATCCAGAATTTATCTGAACTGCGTCTAGGGTTCTCTTAATATTAAAAACTACTAACAGAGAATCATATATCATAGATTTGCCTTTTACTACAAAAAGGTCTTTCGAAGAATTTAACATAACACATAAACATTTCTTAATTACAAACTTTGATTATTCATAACAGAAATCAAAATTTGTAAACAAGCTGATCATTACATTTTATACCGTTTTACTCAAAAGGGCATTTGCTTTACAAAGCAATAATTTTTGGAGTCTTATAAAAGCATAAGAACTCACAATATCTAATAAAAACCCTAAGCTGGGCTTTTCATAAATACCTTCAGGGCATCATTCAAATATCTATACAAGATATTATGACGTTGGGAAATTCTAGTTATTACAATCTACCCCCCTTAAAATTTTCGTCCTCGAAAATTAGAACAAGTCGGGATAGTTCTTCCTCATCTCATCTTCCAACTCCCAGGTTGCTTCTTCAACCCTGTGGTTTCGCCATAACACTTTAACCATGGGAATGGTTTTATTTCTTAAGACCTTTTCTTCCCAATCCAGTACTTGAACGGGCTTTTCTTCATAAGTTAAGTCCGTTAGAACCTCTACCGGTTCTTGACTAAGCACATGGGAAGGGTTGGATATATACTTCTTTAGCATCGACACATGGAAAACATTATGCATCGAAGCCAATTCAGGCGGTAGGGCAAGCTTATAGGCTACTTTTCCAATCCTTTCAAGGATCTCAAATGGCCCCGTATATCTTGGGCTAAGCTTCCCTTTCTTTCCAAAGCGCATTACTCCTTTCATAGGAGTAATCTTGATGAAAACCGCATCTCCCACTTGGAATTCCAAAGGCCTCCTACGTTTGTCGGCATAACTTTTCTGTCTGCTAAAAGCTATGTCGAGCCTCTGTCTAATCTTCTGAATGTCCTTAGAAGTCTTTTCGATAAAATCTGTGGTTTGTAGCTGTTTCTGTCCGATTTCCTGCCAGTGAATAGGAGATCGACATTTTCTTCCATATAATGCTTCAAATGGAGCCATACCAATTGAAGCATGATAACTGTTGTTATATGAAAATTCGATCAATGACAGCTTCTGATCCCAGTTTCCTTTGAAATCCAGCACACATGACCTTAGCATATCTTCCAGTGTCTGGATGGTTCGTTCGGATTGACCGTCAGTTTGGGGGTGAAATGTCGTGCTAAACTTCAATTTCGACCCCATGACGTTGTGAACACTAGTCCAAAATCGAGAAGTGAAACGTCCATCACGTTCTGAGATGATCGATTTTGGTACTCCATGAAATCTGACAATCTGGGATACATAAATTTCAGCTAATTTTTCCACAGAAAAGGTGGCCTTAATCGCAATAAAGTGAGCCGATTTGGTTAATCTATCAACAATCACCCAAATCGTGTCACTTCCGCTTGTAGTCCTGGGTAGTCCTACTATAAAATCCATAGTAATCTGCTCCCATTTCCACTCAGGAAGCTCTATCTTCTGCAGTTCTCCACCCGGATGTCGATGTTCAGCCTTAACTTTCTGACAAGTTAGGCATTTCGACACATATTCTGCTACCTCATTCTTCATATTGGGCCACCAGAAACTTTCTCGGAGGTCTTTGTACATCTTGGAAGCTCCTGGATGTACTGAGTATGGCGTCATATGTGCTTCCAACAAAATCTGATCCTTCAAGACTTTGAAATTGGGAACACAAATCCTCTCCTTGAAGTAGATGACACCATCTGCAGCAGTTCTAAACTCATTGCTTTTACCACCAAAAAGCTGAGTTTTCATCAAAAAGGAATCCTTTTCTTGGTGAGACTTAATGGATTCCATCAAATTAGACTGAATGGTTAGAGAAGATAATTTCCCCGTTATCATCTCCAATTTAAACTCAGAAATCTCCTTTTGTAGTGGCTTAGGAAACATTCCGATAGACATTAGCATGCCTACGGATTTCCTGCTTAAGGCATATGCTACTCTATTCGCCTTTCCAGGATGATAAAGGATCTCACAGTCATAATCCTTAACAAGTTCCAGCCATCTACGTTGTCTTATATTGAGCTCCTTCTGAGTAAAGATATACTTAAGGCTCTGATGATCAGTGTAGATTTCACACTTATTCCCATACAAATAGTGTCTCCAAATCTTAAGTGCGAAAACTACTGCCGCGAGCTCTAAATCGTGCGTGGAATAATTTCTTTCGTGAATCTTTAACTGTCGGAATGCATAGGCCACTACCTTGCCATTCTGCATCAAGACAGCTCCTAATCCATTCTTAGAAGCGTCACTATAGATCACGAAATTTCCTGCATCTACATCAGGAATAATCAACACAGGCGCACTCGTCAGCCTCTTCTTGAGCTCCTGGAAATTCTCCTCACACTTCTGAGTCCATTCAAAAGTCTTTCCTTTTCTGGTAAGAGCAGTGAGGGGTGTAGCGATCTTGGAAAATCCCTCGATGAATCGTCGGTAATAGCCAGCTAATCCAAGGAAACTCCTTATTTCCGTAACGTTTGTGGGTGCTGGCCATGCACTAACCGCCTCCACTTTAGCAGGGTCTACTGAAATTCCTTCCTTCGATACTACATGACCCAAGAAATGAACTTTTTTCAACCAAAATTCACATTTTGTGAATTTGCATACAGTTATTCCTTCTCAACGTCTCATCACC
>CM046372.1:9220795-9259744 GCA_025413025.1 Ficus hispida | reverse complement strand
TGAAAAATTGTGGTTCGATAGATAAATTGTAAATTTATGGAACTATGGATTTTTCTAGTTAGATTCCTAGTTCAATTTAGTTTATGATGATTTTAAATTTGGTTAACCTAGTTCGAAACCAAGGAATTAAGTTAGGTTTGGATTGGTTCAAAATTACCAATCATTTGCCTATGCTTATACTTAAGGGAACCGGCCACATCAAGGGTTAATGAGAAAATATTGTGACGCCCCGACTTCCCAAGCCAGGTCGACACCATACATACTTGTTCTTTACTTGAAAATTTGAGAGAAATTTTTTTTTTTTCTTTTAAAACGTATTCATATAAATTATCTTGTGGAGAATAATATGTCACCCATATATATATCAAACTGAGAATACCTTCTCGTGTCTTCAAACTTTATACATATAACAAAACATAATTTACTTTAGAATATTAAAATATTTTCTTAACATCGAATGCGGAAAATCATGCGTAGTGGTATCCCATACCGCCCTTCACTCGCCGCATCGTCAAAGTCTTGGGTCGGTACTCTTCTACGCTTTGGTGGCATGGTTCTGTACGGAAATAAGGAAATAAATTCAGCTTCTTGAAATCATGCCTTTTATATAGAACCATAATCTTCATTCCATATAAAAGCATAACATGAACATATCTGAATTCATCATGTTCTCGTTCGTATCTCCTTCACAACAGGAGTACCTAACCATAACATTTGGGGAAGATATAAAACTTTCCCATCATTTCCGTACGTCACCTAGTTGCCACCACCAAGCTAAGACACCACCCAACGTCATCCCTGTATCCAACATTCTTCAGCATGGCCGTTGAAGAAAATACTTACTACGCACATAAAATCTTAACTAATCCTAATCGTAAGAAAATAACATAACTTACTTAGGCCGTTGCAGAAGCGATGTGAGGCGAAGTGAAGTAGGCTGGCAGGATACCGCTCTGATACCAAACTGTGACGCCCTGACTTCCAAGCCGGGTCGACACCATACTTACTTGTACTTAACTTACTTGAAAATTTGAGAATAAATTTTTTTTTTCTTTAAAACATATTTACATAAGTTATCTTATAGAGAAAAACTTGTCATGTATACATATTATACTGAAGATATCTTTTTAAGTCTTTAAACTTCATACATATTGCATAACATAATTTACTTTTGAGATTTAAAAGCGGTTGCGGAAAATTTTGCGTAGTGGTATCCCACACCGCCCTTCACCCGCCGCATCGTCCGCATAGCCCATCACTTAAATTGCAGGCTTCTTACCTACAGTATGAAATATAAGAGTGAGCTTTCGCCCAGCAAGTACAAACATAATCTCACGAAATAATTCAAACATCTTAAAACATGTCCATCATCATGTAACTTATGCATGAACCATTTATGATTGATTGAATGTCTTATGTTTCATTATAGACTCAACCTTTAACTTATCTTGTCTTAACTTGTGGGCCCATAGTGTACGTACCGAAAGCGCGCAGCCTCCAGATAAAGCTAGGGTTTGCAAGGCCCTAACAGTTCTGGGAATCATAACGTGACCCTCACGCATCAACGAGAGGTTAATATCACAACTGGTGTTAAACATGTATCCTCCACGATCACGGGAGGTTGGTACGACACCTTACTTGATTTTCTTACCATGTGATTTAACATTAGTGAACATACTTCATGATGTCACTATGTCATATTCAAACTTAACATTTGCCATATCATGGCATTCTTGAAAACATGACATTTTTAAAACCATGATATTTTAGAAACATGGCATAATATGTAACATGTCATAGCACATCATCGAATAACATCTCATAACATCATATAACATAGCAAGTACATTTAAATATGTAGTATAACTAGTATAGCTTAACATAGCATATATGAAAATAGTATTTACTATTTTCATACTGTAGGTGAGGTTCGATACTTGCCTGATTCGTTATAATCCAGACTTCGTTGTTTCCACCCTGACCTCAACTGCAGGTTACTTCCTGCTATTAGAAAGAACATAGGATAAGGATCCTATAAAATGTTGGTAACCTTTCCAGCATCATAGTTATATGTCCCCAATCTGCCCTAGTGTTGGTGAATGATAATTTTGTGCTAGGTTGCTAGAATTTAATTAGTATGCTTGTTAGGTTTTGTGCAACCGAAATCATGCAACTTAGTTGATCCAATATCAATTAGGTTTGCATGGTGATGTTAGAAATTGTGATTAAAGAAAATTTACACTAGAAAATCGCTGCATGTGTGTATTAGGGCTCCCGCGGTGGCTGGTTGAGCTAGATTCCACGTCTAGGACGTAAAACAAAAATCGAAACCGAAAACTGCCATTTCGGGTAGAAATTAGCCAGTCTCGGGAAAATCAGATTTTGAGGCCTTTAGAGCAGAATTTGGAAAAACTTAAAACATAAAAGTTGTTCAGAACAGTTTTTCCTAGAGGGCAACGCGAATTAATTTGCAAAATGAGGCTCCAATGGCCTCCGTTTTTACGAAAATCCGAGGCTAATCTGTTCAGACCTAGTCTACACGTCCAGTAAGTTTCAAATTAAAACTGACAAGAATCCAAGCAGAACTGGGTTTTTCTTAAAACACGAAAGTTTTAGAATTTTTCGAGAGCAAGAACTTTCGTGAAGAAAAGTTTTTCAAAATCAATCTGGATTTTTAAATACAATCTGAACTATGAAAACTGTGCAGAGAGCAAGAAATTCCTGCACAGGATTTTCTAAAACCATGCAGAAAAACTGTATTTTTACATCAACATTTCCTGTTTTGACTATGAAAACTATTTCAAAAGCAGTTTTCAGCCTTAAATGAGTTTTATAAAGTTTTACTTTGAAAACCTCGAATTTTGAAGTAAAACAAAAGATTTTCTAGCCAATTTTCCAAATTGGATTTAAAAGCTAAAGTGTAAAAACAAAAGATGACGAGTGGTAACCGGGAAGGATAACCGAGTTACTAAGGCTTAGGCTCGATAATAAGAATAGTAATTTAATACTAATCATATGGGTTTAATACCCAAGGTTACCTCAAGTAACCTAATGGGTCAAGATAATTAACCACAATCTCTAGGGTTACAATTAGTAACCTAGTAGTTGATCAAGGCTTGTAAAAGGACATATAACTATGATGCTGGAAAGGTTACCAACGTTTTATAGGATCCTTATCCTATGTTCTTTCTAATAGCAGGAAGTAACCTGCAGTTGAGGTCCGGGTGGAAACAACGAAGTCTGGATTATAACGAATCAGGCAAGTATCGAACCTCACCTACAGTATGAAAATAGTAAATACTATTTTCATATATGCTATGTTAAGCTATACTAGTTATACTACATATTTAAATGTACTTGCTATGTTATATGATGTTATGAGATGTTATTCGATGATGTGCTATGACATGTTACATATTATGCCATGTTTCTAAAATATCATGGTTTTAAAAATGTCATGTTTTCAAGAATGCCATGATATGGCAAATGTTAAGTTTGAATATGACATAGTGACATCATGAAGTATGTTCACTAATGTTAAATCACATGGTAAGATAATCAAGTAAGGTGTCGTACCAACCTCCCGTGATCGTGGAGGATACATGTTTAACACCAGTTGTGATATTAACCTCTCGTTGATGCGTGAGGGTCACGTTATGATTCCCAGAACTGTAACGACCCGCCCTTACGTAGGCCATTACAGTTACTTATCTTACATATTAACTTAACATACTATAACGACCCGTTCTTATGTAGGCCGTTACCGTATTTATCATACATACCAGAATAACATATTTACTTACTTATGCGGAAATAACGTACATATTTTTTTTTTTTTTCTTTTTAAAACCACTTGAGTAAAAACTTTACTACTTACTTATTTACATCATATACAATACTTATTTAGTATTTACTTTTCAAAAGTATCGAAATCTTAAAATAACTTTGCACTAAACAAAGCATACACATATATATTTCAAAACGCGTAGCAGTCTCCATTCCCACGTTTCACAGTTCGCCCTGCCAAGCTTCCCCGTCTTGTACCAAGAATTGCCAGTAGGAAGCTTACCTACAGCATAAATGTAAGTTGTGAGCTTTCGCTCAGCAAGTACAACCTTGAACCCGCAAAAACAACTTAATAAAGCAATGCATGAACCAATTATGCTTTCATTTTTGCTTTCATAGTTTTGGGCCCCTTATAAGTGTACGTACCGTGGCGCGCAGTCATGGAGTGGTTGGGGCGGCCAGCCCAGTCCAACTCAAACCATGAACCAAACCTGACCTGGAGCAGGTCGGTACGACACCATACTTAAAAACCTTTTCTTAAAACATTTCTTTCTTAAAAACATAATCTTCTTCTTACCATATGATTTATTATTTGTGAACATGCCTCATGATGTCACAATAATAAGCATACATCATAATAAACATACATCATACATAACACATAAATGCATGATATTTTAAAAACATGCAAACTCATAAAACCATTTGCCTATGCTGTAGGCGGAGTTGTACTTACAGGTTTTGCTATATCCTGGGACGTATCGTTCCGATAGGTTACCTCAAAAGGTTACCTCCTGTTTCCAAAAAGGGAAGTAAGATAAGAATCATCCTATCTTACTTTAACTTACTTTATTAAATGTTGGTACCCGAACCAACATTCATCCGTGACCATAGATATATGTCCCCCCTCATAAGCTTAATAATAACCCTTATTGGTTACTAAGTGTAACCTTAGGGCATAAGCCCTAATGGTAATCAAACAGTATTCTGTTTGATTACTTAATAAACTTTGGGCTTAAGGCCTAATGATCTTGGTGTGGGCATCCTATTAGGTTACTACGAGTAACCTTAAATGTAGGCCCATTTTGGGTGAAATTTAAAAAGCCTGTTGGGCTTATAAGGCCCAACAATTAAGGTGGTATCCTGTAAGGTTACCTTGCATAAATCTTGGACTCAAGGCCCAACATACAACCTTTGTTCTTAAATAACTAGGTCCAATTAAAATTAGGTAACCTATATGATTATAATAGGTTACCAATTGGCTTACCTTGCTTAATTTGCTTAATAAATTTATTTCTTGCTAAACTGAGTTTAATTAATCATTTAAAACTGATTTTAAATAGAACTGTGTTGGTTTTGCCGAAATTTGGTAAAAACAGTTAATTTGGCAGTGCATGTGCAAGAATTTCCTGTGCATGTATTATTTCAAATTTCTGAATCAGAGCTTGCTCTACTGATTCAGTTTTACTTTAAAATCTGTTTGGATTTTGGAAAACTTTTCTTCATGAAAGTTTTAGATACTGAAAAACTCCACAACTTTCATGTTTTGACAAAAACCCAGTTCTGAACTTAACTCATGCTTTTTCTTCGTTGAAACTGCCTGGCCGTGCATATAGGTCTGGGCAGTTTGGGCACGGGTTTTGATAAAAACGAAGGCCTTTGGAGCCTTATTTTCAAAAACTGTCCGCGTTGCCCCCTAGAATTTTCAATTTCCTACAACTTTTCAGTTTTGAGTTTTCTCAAATTCGGCCTCTAAAGGCCTCAAAATACCGTTTCCAATTCACTGCCCAGTTTTCACCCGAACTGGCAGTTTTTGGTTTCGGTTCGCTCTCACGTAATTTTACGCACACCCTACCTCAAACGGTCTCAGCCGTGAGCCTACGTCAAGCATGCAGCGTGTAATCTAACGTTCTCACATCCGTTCATTCAATCTCATACATGTAATTAATTAATTTTTTTTTTTCAAACCCATTTGGTGAAATTCACCAAACTTGGGTTTTCTAAGTTTCTATAGGGTTTTCTTGAACCCAAGTTTAGCATGCAATCATGCAACATAATAATCAGTCATTAATCAGCATACATAAGCCTATGGGGACACACATCAAACACCTAATGGTCACACAAAGCATCTACTTAATTTCTAAAGCACACATTACCAACCATGCACCAAATTGAAACATAAACATACTAAAACCTAAATCAAGCACATGCTAAGCAATTTAAGCAATAAAAGGACATAACTAAATGAGCTTAAGCTCTTACAAGCTTGCTGGAAAATACACTTAAATGGCTGAAAACAGAATTTAGAGGCTTAGAGAAACGAGGGTTTACCTCTAAACCGAAGGGGACTTGCTAGCTTAGTTTCCGAAATGGGTTTGGTTGCTGTCCTTCACTAAATTTTTCGACCACCACTCAAGGTTTTTGCTGTCTTTTGGGTTCAGCTTGGGCAGAGAAAGGGAGGAGAGAAATGGCAAGAGTTTGGGTGGGTTTTTGAATAAAAATGCCTAAAAAAATGTCCACCCATGACACCTATTTATAGGTGAAAAATAATTTTGTTTCTAGAATTATTTTTAATCCTTAAATTGCTCACCAAACCCTTAAAAAATTTAAATTGCTAGATACCCCCCATGAGGTGGCCGGCCATAATGGGAAAGATAAGGTTCAAGAATGTTCCAAAAATACTTTCCCAATTTTCCAAAATTTCACAATTTTGCTAATTTCCGATTGGACAAGGTGTCCAATACTTAGGCTTTGTTTGGCTTTAAATCATAAAAGCAGTCTATTTTCATACTGAAACAAGTATAACAAATACTGTTTTTCAATAAAAATCATACTGTCTACTAAACTGCAGTCTAAAATTTATCTGCATAAAAATGGACTGCGTTTAGGTTTTTTTTCTTAGAACTTAAAGCTCATTAGTCCTTATTGTCCTAAATATTGTGCTTGATTTTTCTAACATACTTCCATACCTTAAACTTACTTATCTGTCCGCAATGACGGTTTTTCGCAGTATAATTTCTATACTGCCTGTTATACAACAGTACCATCAAGCTTTGACTTTTCTGGTTAAACTTTGACCATTCTGGTCAAACTTTGACTAACGTAAAATTGTGAATTCCTATCATGCTTTAAATCATTCTAGCCAAACCTTGGCCGAAATATAATCATAAATTCCTAACATAGCTCAAATCATTCTGGTCAAACTTTGACCGGAATACATCCATACATAAATCCTAATTCTGATACTTAGATCAGGAAATTCATATACTTATACATAATACAAACTTTAATTCCTTGAGAAACAAGAAATCATAATTTGTAACAAGGTCAGTTATTACAATCTTCCCCCCTTAAAAATTTTCGTCCTCGAAAATTAAAATAAGTGGGGATAATTTGCTCTCATAACTCTTCTAATTCCCATGTTGTTTCTTCAACATTGTGGTTTCGCCACAATACTTTAACCATGGAAATTGTCCTATTTCGTAAGATCTTCTCTTCCCGATCCATGATCCGAACTGGTTTCTCTTCGTATGTCAAGTCGGATTGAACCTCGATCGGTTCTTGACTTAGCACATGGAAAGGATCAGGTACATACTTCTTTAATATCGAAACGTGGAAAACGTCGTATAACGAAGCTAATTCTAGTGGCAAGGCAGGCTTGTAAGCTACTTTGCCAATCCTTTCCAAGATTTCGAATGGCCCTGTGTATCTAGGACTAAGTTTTCCCTTCTTGCCAATGAATGGGAAATCGACGTTTCTTTTTCATAAAATGCTTCAAATGGAACCATACCAATTGAGGCGTGATAACTATTCTCATAAGGAACTTGATCAAAGGTAGCTTCTGATCCCAGCTTCCTATGAAATCCAAAACATATGATCTTAACATATCTTCCAGTGTTTGGATGGTTTGTTCCGATTGAACATCCATTTGGGGTGAAAAGCTGTACTAAACTTTAATTTCGACCCCATTGCGGTGTGAACACTCGTCCCATTTGAGAGTTCAAACATCCACCACAATCTGAAATGATCGATTTTTGGCACTTCATATAACCTAACAATCTGAAATACATAAATTCCGGTAAGCCTTTCTGCCGAAACAGTGGCTTTGATGGCAATAAAGTGGGCTGATTTGGTTATTCTATCGATAATAACCCAAATCGTATCCTTCCCACTTACAACTCTGAGCAATCATACTACTAAATCCATCTTTGTTTGTTCCCATTCCCATTATGGGAGCTCAATTTTTCTAAATGTCTCCACCTAGGTGGCGGTATTTAGCCTTAATTTTCTGACAAGTTAGGCACCTTGTCACGAATTTTGTGATCTCATTCTTCATATTTGCCACCCAAATTCTCCTTAATATCCTTGTACATCTTGGAACTCCGGATGTACTGTGCATGGCATTAAATGTACTTTCAACATAATCCATTTCTTAAGAAATTCAAAGTTAAGAACACAAATCCTTTCTTTGAAATAAATTACCTCATACTTAGAGGTCTTAAATTCCTTATTCTTTTCATCGAAAGTTGTGTCTTTTTGCAAAAAGGATTTCTTTCCTTGATGCAACTTAATGGATTCTAGGAGTTCAGCCGGGGCCATGCGATAAGGCGCTTTGGATACCGGGGTAGCTCCGGGCAATAAGTCTATCTCAAAAGAAATTTCCTGCTCGGGAGGAAGTTCAGGCAATTCTTTTGGAAAGACATCCACATATTCCCTGATAATGGGAACATCTTCCGGCTTCAGTTCCACCTCTTCCTCCTTGTCCATCATGTTGGCTAAGTATCCTTAGCATCCGTTAGCCAACATTTTCCACGCGTTCAGTGCCGATACTAACCTACTTGAGGAGTTACGAGACTGGCCGTAAAAGTTGAATTCCTCCTCATCATGCAAACTAAACATAACACAACGCTTGCGGCCATTTATCTTAGCGTTGTACTTGCCTAGGAAATCCGTTCTTAGAATCACATAAAAATCTTGAAGCTTGCTCGCAACGAGATCCACATACAAATTTTCTATTACAAATGACTATTGAAGCACTTCATATTCAGTAGTCATACAAAAAATTTTCTTACAATCGAAGAAATATTCTTATAAATTACTTTAAACTACTAACTCCTAATCCTAATTTCTGGGCAACTCTATCGATACAATGGAATGAGTAGCACCAGGATCAAAAACGGTGATAGCGTTATGAGCGGTGTAAAAATAAAAAAATAAAAGTCTAATTTGTTACTACGTGAGAAGTTCCAGCCTCGGCATCCCCTTTTGTGTAGGCGTAAATCCTAGCTTGGGGTTCAGGAGCCTCTATCCTCCTTGGTTCGTATGAAGTGTCCTCGATTTTGACTGGCATTGCATGCAGTTGACTGCTCGCATTCCTTTGCAGATACTGGGGGTTCTGGTTCTGATTCTGGTTGTTGAGGTTGCAATTCCTCGCGTAATGACCTTCTTTGCCACAAAGGTAGCAAGCATTGGTTCCCAATCTACATATTCCCAGGTGCTTCTTCCCGCATTGAGCGCACACTGGGAAGTTATTATTATTACCCTCATTCCCTCGGTTACTGCTCTTCTGAGGGTAATTTCTTTGCTGTCCCTGGCCAGCAGCATTTCCCTTCCTCTTGTTCTTTCCAAACTGCTTAGCATGCTGAATCGCATTACTCATCTGGCCCCTTGCATATGCGTCCTGATTCTGCCTAGGCTGCAGTTGCTTCTCCGTAGCCTTTTCCTCTTTCTTGGCCTTAAATATCTGCGCCCTCGCCTCCTTGTCTTGATTGATCCAATACTCAGCCCTAATTGCCCGACTAATACAGTCAGACACTAGGGTAGGAGGGCTGCTTCCCGCACTCACTTGTTTAGCTATATCCGTCCGAAACATCTTCATCATTCGCCTTACTTTTTCTGTTTCGGTCGGTATGAGTTCAGGACATAGGCGGCCTAGCTGTTCAAACTTCTTAACAGCTTCCATAACTGACATCGATCCTTGCTTTAGACTATTAAACTCGTCCTGCTGTGCGGCGAGGATCTCCCGGTTGTAGTACATTGCCTTGAACTCAGCTACAAAATCTTGCCAACTCATGGCTGCAATATTCCTACGCATTTGCACTGTTACCCACCAATGCCTAGCATCCTTTTTCAGTGCAAATGATGCACAGAGCACTTTCTCCTACTCGGTGAGTCCCATGAAATCCAAGATAACTTGGATGTCCATAAGCCAGTTATCAGCTTCTATTGGATCCGTAAGACCCTCAAACTCAGGCGCTTTCATTCGCCTGAAACGCTCGTACAGTAAATCTTCCCGAACTACTGGTGGGTTCGCCTGCATCCCTAAGGGTGCTAACGGAACTCCGAAATTCCGCGGAACCTCCTGACGAACCTCCGGTACTTGGGGCACTACCGGGGGTGCAGGGTTATCCTGAGGTGGAATTTCATTCGCATGAGGTATTTGGTTCAATCGGGCTACCTGTTCACGTAGCCGATTTGTTTCTTGCTGTTGTTGTAGCAATTGTTGTTGCAACGTGGCTACAACGTTCGCAAGATCTGGCTCTTGCGCGTTCTGGTTAGCTTGCTTTCGCGTACGCACCATCTTATCACTCCTAATACATTTCAAGAAAAGATTTTGTTAATCTCCGAAAATCTTTCCTTTCATTTATTTCCTATAAAAACACATCATCATATCATACTTAATCTTATCATATAGAAATCCTTCGGGATTTCTTCATAGCATATCATAAAACATTATGCAGAAATCCTTCATGATTTCTTCATAACATATCATATCATAAACTTATTATAAACTTATCGTATACTTATCATGGAAACTGTTTATCATGACATCATAATTATCATGATACTCATTTCATATAAAATATATCGTTTTATACATTTTTTTTTTTTTTTAAAATACATCATTTTTACTATATACACAGTCAAAATAGGATGGAAGTGTCTACCACTTAACCATCATTCCTATCCTATATACAACCCTAACGTCAAAAGAACAAAAAGTCGGAGTTAGTTCTAAAACTATCTACTCGGTCATCGTGTCAGAAAATACGTCTCGATCCTCGTCGTCGAATGGAATCTCCTCGGGATCTTCTTCCTCCTGCTCCTCGGGATTGTCTAGCTCCTCCTCTACATCCTCAAAATCATCCCATTCTTCCCACACCTCTTGTTCCTCATCATCACTCTCGATGAGGACTACCGGAGGATCTCCGGCGTTTTCCTCGGGGTTTTCCGGAGCCTCGATAGGATCCATATCGTCATCTAGTTCAGCCTCTGCCTCCTGTGGTGGTATCTGCTGAAGTGGAACCACCGGAATCGGATCCTCGGGCATAACCGGAACTCCCTCGAAAACTGGCTCTGGAATGCCGGCGCCGTCAATTGGATCGACGTGGTAAACATCCACCGGGTTGGCCTCTTGTACCATATATGCTATTACCTCAGCCTCTATAATAGCATCTATCATGTCCTCCAAGGATATTCCCACAACCGGAGCGGGGACATAAAACTTAACTGCCAGAGGTAGTCCGTCCCTGATAAGTTGTAACGCTCGCCACTGTGGATCCACGAGCTCCTGAGGTATATAGGGCAACATTGCCTCACGGAACCTACGGCAATAGTGGCCCATGGTCTCATCCGGATAAGCATGCCATTCTGCGGCGAAGTTGAGATATCGCCTTCTATTCATGTCGCCGTAAATAGCCGGGTCGCGGTACGGCGCATTGGCCCCCTCATCAGGTGGAGGTCCGTATCGTGCTATCATACGGGCACGGAAATCTGCCCATGGTGTCCCGTGAATAGCCAGATCCCCCTGCGCCATCCACCAGGCTCTAACCTCTCCCATCAAACATCTACTTGCTAATAAACCTGAAGATGGGCTTCGATATGGCATACCCTAAAAATCACCTCCATATCAAAAAGCCATCCTGTTAGCGAGATCGTCTGCTGAGTCCCATCGAAAATATAGGGCTTCATCTTGTGGAAGGCCGTAGCGGCATCTCGATCCTCATCCATACTCATATCTCGATAATCGAATCTATCAATTTACGAGCGCATAATAATTACTTATCTATGTACTAAAAAAAAATTAACTCTTACTTACAATGACGGTGGCGCTGGCAGGTAGACTGTGAAACTGGAAGGCAGGATCCCGCTCTGATACCAACTCTGTAACGACCCGCCCTTACGTAGGCCATTACAGTTACTTATCTTACATATTAACTTAACATACTATAACGACCCGTTCTTATGTAGGCCGTTACCGTATTTATCATACATACCAGAATAACATATTTACTTACTTATGCGGAAATAACGTACATATTTTTTTTTTTTTTCTTTTTAAAACCACTTGAGTAAAAACTTTACTACTTACTTATTTACATCATATACAATACTTATTTAGTATTTACTTTTCAAAAGTATCGAAATCTTAAAATAACTTTGCACTAAACAAAGCATACACATATATATTTCAAAACGCGTAGCAGTCTCCATTCCCACGTTTCACAGTTCGCCCTGCCAAGCTTCCCCGTCTTGTACCAAGAATTGCCAGTAGGAAGCTTACCTACAGCATAAATGTAAGTTGTGAGCTTTCGCTCAGCAAGTACAACCTTGAACCCGCAAAAACAACTTAATAAAGCAATGCATGAACCAATTATGCTTTCATTTTTGCTTTCATAGTTTTGGGCCCCTTATAAGTGTACGTACCGTGGCGCGCAGTCATGGAGTGGTTGGGGCGGCCAGCCCAGTCCAACTCAAACCATGAACCAAACCTGACCTGGAGCAGGTCGGTACGACACCATACTTAAAAACCTTTTCTTAAAACATTTCTTTCTTAAAAACATAATCTTCTTCTTACCATATGATTTATTATTTGTGAACATGCCTCATGATGTCACAATAATAAGCATACATCATAATAAACATACATCATACATAACACATAAATGCATGATATTTTAAAAACATGCAAACTCATAAAACCATTTGCCTATGCTGTAGGCGGAGTTGTACTTACAGGTTTTGCTATATCCTGGACGTATCGTTCCGATAGGTTACCTCAAAAGGTTACCTCCTGTTTCCAAAAAGGGAAGTAAGATAAGAATCATCCTATCTTACTTTAACTTACTTTATTAAATGTTGGTACCCGAACCAACATTCATCCGTGACCATAGATATATGTCCCCCCCTCATAAGCTTAATAATAACCCTTATTGGTTACTAAGTGTAACCTTAGGGCATAAGCCCTAATGGTAATCAAACAGTATTCTGTTTGATTACTTAATAAACTTTGGGCTTAAGGCCTAATGATCTTGGTGTGGGCATCCTATTAGGTTACTACGAGTAACCTTAAATGTAGGCCCATTTTGGGTGAAATTTAAAAAGCCTGTTGGGCTTATAAGGCCCAACAATTAAGGTGGTATCCTGTAAGGTTACCTTGCATAAATCTTGGACTCAAGGCCCAACATACAACCTTTGTTCTTAAATAACTAGGTCCAATTAAAATTAGGTAACCTATATGATTATAATAGGTTACCAATTGGCTTACCTTGCTTAATTTGCTTAATAAATTTATTTCTTGCTAAACTGAGTTTAATTAATCATTTAAAACTGATTTTAAATAGAACTGTGTTGGTTTTGCCGAAATTTGGTAAAAACAGTTAATTTGGCAGTGCATGTGCAAGAATTTCCTGTGCATGTATTATTTCAAATTTCTGAATCAGAGCTTGCTCTACTGATTCAGTTTTACTTTAAAATCTGTTTGGATTTTGGAAAACTTTTCTTCATGAAAGTTTTAGATACTGAAAAACTCCACAACTTTCATGTTTTGACAAAAACCCAGTTCTGAACTTAACTCATGCTTTTTCTTCGTTGAAACTGCCTGGCCGTGCATATAGGTCTGGGCAGTTTGGGCACGGGTTTTGATAAAAACGAAGGCCTTTGGAGCCTTATTTTCAAAAACTGTCCGCGTTGCCCCTAGAATTTTCAATTTCCTACAACTTTTCAGTTTTGAGTTTTCTCAAATTCGGCCTCTAAAGGCCTCAAAATACCGTTTCCAATTCACTGCCCAGTTTTCACCCGAACTGGCAGTTTTTGGTTTCGGTTCGCTCTCACGTAATTTTACGCACACCCTACCTCAAACGGTCTCAGCCGTGAGCCTACGTCAAGCATGCAGCGTGTAATCTAACGTTCTCACATCCGTTCATTCAATCTCATACATGTAATTAATTAATTTTTTTTTTCAAACCCATTTGGTGAAATTCACCAAACTTGGGTTTTCTAAGTTTCTATAGGGTTTTCTTGAACCCAAGTTTAGCATGCAATCATGCAACATAATAATCAGTCATTAATCAGCATACATAAGCCTATGGGGACACACATCAAACACCTAATGGTCACACAAAGCATCTACTTAATTTCTAAAGCACACATTACCAACCATGCACCAAATTGAAACATAAACATACTAAAACCTAAATCAAGCACATGCTAAGCAATTTAAGCAATAAAAGGACATAACTAAATGAGCTTAAGCTCTTACAAGCTTGCTGGAAAATACACTTAAATGGCTGAAAACAGAATTTAGAGGCTTAGAGAAACGAGGGTTTACCTCTAAACCGAAGGGGGACTTGCTAGCTTAGTTTCCGAAATGGGTTTGGTTGCTGTCCTTCACTAAATTTTTCGACCACCACTCAAGGTTTTTGCTGTCTTTTGGGTTCAGCTTGGGCAGAGAAAGGGAGGAGAGAAATGGCAAGAGTTTGGGTGGGTTTTTGAATAAAAATGCCTAAAAAAATGTCCACCCATGACACCTATTTATAGGTGAAAAATAATTTTGTTTCTAGAATTATTTTTAATCCTTAAATTGCTCACCAAACCCTTAAAAAATTTAAATTGCTAGATACCCCCCATGAGGTGGCCGGCCATAATGGGAAAGATAAGGTTCAAGAATGTTCCAAAAATACTTTCCCAATTTTCCAAAATTTCACAATTTTGCTAATTTCCGATTGGACAAGGTGTCCAATACTTAGGCTTTGTTTGGCTTTAAATCATAAAAGCAGTCTATTTTCATACTGAAACAAGTATAACAAATACTGTTTTTCAATAAAAATCATACTGTCTACTAAACTGCAGTCTAAAATTTATCTGCATAAAAATGGACTGCGTTTAGGTTTTTTTCTTAGAACTTAAAGCTCATTAGTCCTTATTGTCCTAAATATTGTGCTTGATTTTTCTAACATACTTCCATACCTTAAACTTACTTATCTGTCCGCAATGACGGTTTTTCGCAGTATAATTTCTATACTGCCTGTTATACAACAGTACCATCAAGCTTTGACTTTTCTGGTTAAACTTTGACCATTCTGGTCAAACTTTGACTAACGTAAAATTGTGAATTCCTATCATGCTTTAAATCATTCTAGCCAAACCTTGGCCGAAATATAATCATAAATTCCTAACATAGCTCAAATCATTCTGGTCAAACTTTGACCGGAATACATCCATACATAAATCCTAATTCTGATACTTAGATCAGGAAATTCATATACTTATACATAATACAAACTTTAATTCCTTGAGAAACAAGAAATCATAATTTGTAACAAGGTCAGTTATTACAAGAACTGTTAGGGCCTTGCAAACCCTAGCTTTATCTGGAGGCTGCGCGCTTTCGGTACGTACACTATGGGCCCACAAGTTAAGACAAGATAAGTTAAAGGTTGAGTCTATAATGAAACATAAGACATTCAATCAATCATAAATGGTTCATGCATAAGTTACATGATGATGGACATGTTTTAAGATGTTTGAATTATTTCGTGAGATTATGTTTGTACTTGCTGGGCGAAAGCTCACTCTTATATTTCATACTGTAGGTAAGAAGCCTGCAATTTAAGTGATGGGCTATGCGGACGATGCGGCGGGTGAAGGGCGGTGTGGGATACCACTACGCAAAATTTTCCGCAACCGCTTTTGAATCTCAAAAGTAAATTATGTTATGCAATATGTATGAAGTTTAAAGACTTAAAAAGATATCTTCAGTATAATATGTATACATGACAAGTTTTTCTCTATAAGATAACTTATGTAAATATGTTTTAAAGAAAAAAAAAATTTATTCTCAAATTTTCAAGTAAGTTAAGTACAAGTAAGTATGGTGTCGACCCGGCTTGGAAGTCAGGGCGTCACAAATATTTTGCTCTTAAGGACCAATAGGCAAAGTATGAAAAATTTGAAGTTCATTAAAAATTTGAAGTTCATTAGCTTTGCCTAATAAGCAAAGTAGTTTTGCTTACTAAGCTATGTTGCATTTTGCAACTTTTTACACTTAGCAAAGTATGGCCGGCCACCTCATGAAGAATTTCAAGAAAATTATGATAGAATTTTCTTACTAAGTATTCAAATTCAACTAAGCCAAGGATTGGTTACAAAATTTAGTTACCATAGTTATGTTAAAACCAAGGAAGTAAACTAGGTTTGTTAATTTAGTTAGTCTAACTATTTGCTTCCATTTTGACTCATCATGGCCGGCCATCACATGATTCCATTGAGTAAATATGTTACTCTTGGGAATTAATATGCAGCTTAGAAGTCATAATTTCTCAAAGTTTTAGAGAGAATGACAAGTGTAACATATAGCTTAGGTGAGCAAGCTTATAGCCTTGCTTGCTTGGCTAGATTAATCAAGTTGGTGTTGACACCTCTTGGCCAGCCATCACAAGGTGAAGACACCTCATGTGTCTAGCTTTGATGAGCCACCTCTTAGCCTTGATTAATTGGCCATCTAGAGCTTTCTCAACCGGCCACCTCATTGGACTTGGCAGCAAATATGTTATCTAAGGGAGCTATAAGCAATTCTAGAAAGGAAGGAAATTCTAAATGAATTTCTTTTCCTCTCACCTATATATATAGGAGGTGGTACGTACAAGCATAATCCTTTGGACAATAAACCTTAGATTGGCAGCTCATTCTTTGGTTCTTCTCTTCCTTAAGAGCCGAATAAAAAGTGAGAGGGAAAGCTGAAGACAGATTGGTTTTCGGTTGGTGTTGGTCTAGTGCAAAAGAAAACCTCCAAAACCCTAAGCTAGAAATTATCTTGTGAAGCTTGATGTAAATCTTTTTAACCTCTAGTGTTCATTCACATTTTTGTTAAGAGAATTAAGAGTGTGATGTTATGTACAAGTATGATGTTTTGTATAAGCAGATTTCGGTACCATGTTTTATACGTGGTTGATAATTTTCGGTTTGATATGCTAGTTTCAAGTTAAGTTTTTATACAAGTTTAAGATTTTTGATTTCATAATTATATGAGTAAGATCTGATTGTATGATTATGAAATGGTTGGGTAACGTCTGCATGCTTGTCATAAGCTCACGGGGTACCCGTTTGAGGTAGTGTGCATGTTAGTTACCTAAAAACCAAACCGAACAAAAAACTGCCAGTTTCGGGTCAAACTGGACAGTAATTTGGAAAGTGAATTTTGAGGCCCTTAGAGGCCGAATCTTTAAAAAATCAAAACTACAAAGTTGCAGAGAAGGGAAAATTCTAGGGGCTAACTTGGACTGTTTTTGAAAATAAGGCCTCTAAGACCTTCGTTTTTATAAAAACCCGAGACCAAAATTAGAATTAAGGAAAATGGTCGAAGAATTTTCAAAGGCAGAAACAAGTATGTTAGGGTCAGATTTGGGTTTTAAGTTTAAAACAAAAGTTGTAGGAACCTTCAAGATCTACAACTTTCATGAAGGAAATATTTTCAAATTCGAAACAGATTTGTTAGAAAAGGATCAAATTTAAAGACTGATTTCAAATACAGTTTGTTTTTAGAATTTTAGAGTTTTAAAAGATAGTAAGATTTTAAAGTTTATGCTATGTTTTTGATATCCTTGTACTGAGATAAGTTAATAACTGGGGTTGTATGATACTATGATAGGATGATTCTCATCCTATGATTTTTTTTGTGAAAACAGGAAAAACCACTCGGTTAGGAGAAGCGCTAAATTTGAGATTTAGTATATCTGGTAAGTACAACTCCGTCTACAGCATAGACTTTCCGTTGTATACTTACCCAAGTATGATGAATGATTGCTATTAGAATGTGATGTAAATGTATGCTAGAATTGTTTGATGCGGTGTTATGATTATTATGATGATATCAAGCTTATGATTATTATGGTGATATCAAGCTTATGATTATTATGATGATATCAAGTTTATGATTATGAGATAAAGCATGTTGTTAAGATATGAGTATGATTTAATTTTAGTGACATCACGAAGCATGTTCACTAACAAGATCAATTATGAGATCACGAAAAGCAAGTATGATGGCAAGCGAGCTTGCCGTGTCGTACCGACCTGCGTTAGGTCGGGTTGGACTATGGTTTGAGTTGGAAATGGTCTGGTCGCCCCAACCACTCCATAGTTGCGCGCCCGGTACGTACACTTATGTTATGGGGCCCATAAACAAGATAAGTTAAGAATGCATAAGATGGCATAATACGAGCATAATCGGTTCATGCATATATTATGCAATGCTATGATATGTTATGTATTAAATGTTACGATATGATGAGTTAAGTATGAAATGCTATGATATGAGATGTTATGTAAGATTATGATATGTTATGTATGAGATGTTACGATATGATGAGATAAGTAGGAAATGTTATGATATGAGATGCTGTGTAAGGTTACGATGAATTATGTTTTGAGTTGTATTGTCGCAGATAATTATGTTGTACTTGCTGAGCGAAAGCTCACGTCTTACGTCTATGCTGTAGGTAAGCAACCTACAGGCAGTTGTTGATACAAAATGGCGAGCGTGGCAGGGCGAACTGTGAAATATGGGATTAATAGCCGCTACGCGTTTTGTTCTCTTTATGTATATGATTTTGTATTCCGAACATCATTATATTATTATGCTTTCCGCTTATCCGCGCCGTATATATATATATATATATATATATATGGCTAATCGCTCGTACGCGTTACGTATATAAAAAAAATAAAAAAATTTCCGCTGCTTACGCTAAATAAGTAAGAACGTATGTATGTATGTATGGTAACGGCCTGTGCAAGGCGGGTCGTTATAGAGTTGGTATCAGAGCGATTTCCTGCTATCCAATTTCACAGTATGCCTGCCATCGCCACCATCATTGTAAGTAATTTTATTTTATGAGTAAATACTTATTACGTAATTATGTTATGCTAGACGCGACGTTATAGATCCCGCGCATGTAGATGAGAATCGGCGTGCAGTGATGTCGTTCTACGAGTCGCATCCTATGATTTTTGATGGCACTAGACGGACGGTGTCGTTCGCAGCATGGCTATACGACATGGAATTGATTTTCCATCTTTGCCATATCGAGGAGCGACTACAGGTCTCATTAGCCAGTCGATGTCTCGCAGTAGACGTTCGACTTTGGTGGATGACGATAGGAGAGAAAGAAATGCCGAGTCGGACCTGGGCGCATTTTCGTACGTTACTAGTTGCACGCTATGGACCGATACCAGATGAGGGGGCAGATGAGCCCTATCACGATCCTGCGATGTACCAGGATACGCACCACGCCCGATATCTGAGTTTTTCAGTGGTTTGGCACGCCTACCCGCAGGAACCTATGAGCCACTACTGTCGGAGGTTCCAGGAGGAGTTATTGCCATATGTCCCGCAGGACCTAGCTAACCCGGTGACATTGGCATTGCAGACGTTTCAAGACGGACTGCCTCATCAAATCCGGCAGTATGTTCCTATACCGATGCCTGGCACGACGGTGGGGAACATGATCAATGATATTTTAGAGGCAAAGGCTGTCATGCAGGCCATGCAGGTTGCTGAGGTTGCGGGTGGTCCGCAGGCACCAGTCAATGAGGCTGGGTTGGGAGAGCCGCCTTTCGAGGCCGGACAAGCATTTCCCGAAGACGCCGAGGCTGATATGGTCGTAAATGAGTTCGATGACTTCCTAGTCGCTCTGGAGGATCAGCCTGAGGATCCCCCGATCATTGACATTTCTAGCGACGACGAGGAGGATATAGAGCCAGTGCCAGAATTTGAGCATGCGGGCTGGCTAGAGAACGACGATAATATGTTTGATTTTGGCGAGGACCCCGAAGAGATTTTATTTCATAACGGAGCTGAGGAGTCAGATTCCGACACATCCTCGGTGGTTACGATCGAACACCTAGAATAGGCTAACCGTGTATATGTATTTTTGTTTAGTTTATGACTAATATGTATTAGTTTAGGTTTTGTTTCTTTTGACTATAGGCTTGTACTGTTATATGATGTGAAAGTGTTAGACACTTCCATCCGAAATGCTGGCCATATATGTACAGAGATCGTATCAAATATGAAGTACTTTTTGTAAGAATACAAAAAGCCAGTTTAGTATGAAAGTTATGATATGATTATGAAAGGCATATTACGAGTTGTATGTGCTATAATACGATGAAAACGTTCTGATATGATCAGTAATAACGTCTGATGTACGTAATATGTTATGCTATGATAAGAAGGTATGAAAGAAAGGTTATTTCTAGTATGATAATATCTTTTCTTATGATTAGATAGGAATTAGAAAATGTTGTACTCGTCGTACTGTACCTGTAATCAGCCAGAACCAGATTTCGCAACCGTTGTAACAATTTGCATGGCAGCTGCTGGACAGCACGAGAAACTATAGATTGCGGGAACAATTAGCTCAGGTGAACCAAAGACCTCGAGCTGAGGAAGTTCCTCTACAACAGAATAGAGTACCTCCGAACCAGAAGTTCAACCAGAGGTACAGCCAGAAAACCCACGGAATTTTGGAGTTCCGTTAGCACCTGCTGGAGTTCCAGTAATCATGCAGCCAGTACGAGAAGATTTACTGTACGAGATTCAGGCGAATGATGGCACCTGATTCGAAGGACTAATGGACCGATAGCTGCGGATAATTGGTTAATCGATATCCAAGTTATCTTAGACTTTATGAGGCTATCGGAACAGGAACAAGTTCTATGTGCTTCCTTCGCACTCAAGAAGACGCTAGACACTGGTGAGACTGTCAGATGCGTCGAGATGTTGCCACCATGGGTGGCAAGACTTTGTGACGGAGTTCGACCACGTACTTCAACAGGGAAATCCTGGCAGTCAGCATGAGTTCGCCAGTTGAAACAAGGTCATGACAGTATTAGAGGCTATCAAGAAATTTGATCAGTTAGCCGTTGTGTCCAGGTGGTCCCAATGAAACGGAAAGGTGAGAGGATGATGAAGATGTTCCGTACTGTAATAACTAGAATTTTCTATGTTACAATTTCTTGTATAGAAATTTGAATTGTACCGTGAAGGTAGTTATGCAAAGCCCGGTTTAGGGTTTTTATTCAGAATTGTGAGTTTTATGCTTTTATAAGATTCAAAAATGATTGCTTAGTTGAGCATACGACCTTTTGAGGAAAAAGGTATAAAACGCTATGATTTTTGCGAAAGTCAAAGTTTGACCAGAAAGTCAAAGTTTGACCAGAAACCGTCAAGTTGACCAAGAGAGTCCATGTTGACAGGATAGGCAACATTGACCACGAAAGTCAAAGATTGGCTAGAAAGATCAATTCTTTGACGATATCGAAAAATGGTAAGCAGTATAGGAATATACTGCGGAAAATCAAATTTTTCAGATAAAATGGTTTAAGTTAGATTCAAGACCACCATAGAAAAATCAAGCACACTAAGTAGGAGATTCAAGGCTAAAAGGCTCGAAACGAAAAGAGAATTTTTCGTATAGTCCATTATTAGACAGATAAATTTTGGACTGCATTTTAATAATCGGTACTGTGAATCAAAGACCACAGTGTCAACTATATCTGTTTAGTATTGAAAGATACTGTCTAATCAAAATTAGGCCAAATAAGGCTTAATGGTGATGTCACATTACTTTTGATTTATGACATCATTTTAAGGCTTTAATGAAAAATTGGAAAGTATTTGGTTGGTTCTAGAACAACCATGGCCGGCCACCTCACCCCCCTAATGTGCAATTTGGTGAACTTTGAAGGACTATTTTGCAATTTTGGAAAGCTCAAAATGCCTATAAATAGGAGTGCTTCCTATTCACAAAAATTAGAAAATCTAGCCAAACTTTGGTCAATTTCTGCCCAAAAATCCGAACCTTAGGAGCTGCCAAAGAGAAAGAAAAAGCTTAGAAATCAAGGAATTGGTCTTAGGAGTGTTAGGCATTCACTAGGAAGTAAGCCAAGAAGTTGGAGAAAATTTGGAGACCATTTGGCCATTGCTGGTCAGTTCTGTGGCAGCAGCAAGGGGGAAGAAAATTGAAGGGGAAAACATATAGGGAGTGGCTGATTCTTGTGGAAGTGGCCGGAGTCTTGGGAGGAGCTGTCCCTAGGTGGCTGGAAAATTTTAGGCTCATTGGAGGAGCTAAGGCCGGCTGCACCAAGGAGAAAAGAAGAGAGAAATTTGAGCCAAGCAAACCCATATTTGGGCTAAGTAAGGTAAAATTTTCTTGGCCCTTAAATCTCTTAATTCAAGTTCTAAATTAGAGATTTAAGTGTATTACAAGCTGTTTTGTAATGAGCATAAGCTCAATTTAAATTTCTGCTTTAGGTCAGATTTTAGTGTGTGCTTGATTAGTTAGTTAAGGGTGGTTGATTTAGTGTTTGATTGATGTTTAATTGTGCATTTGTATGTGCTTATGAGTATGATTGTATGTTAGATTAATTAGGGTTGTATGTTTCCCCAAATTTGCCCAACAACATTTAAATGGGATGTTAGGGTGTTAGATTGAAATGTGTATGCTATGTTGGTAGAAATTAAGAAACAAGCAAAACCCTAACCTTAATTAGGGTGATTTTGTTGTTTGATTTACATGATCATGTGGGGGCTCATGAAAGTCAATTTGGGATGATAGAAAAATGTTGCATGGTGATTTTAGGCTCCCACTGAGTTCGGTTGAGGTAGTGTGCACGAATTAGGACGAGAAACCAAGAAACGAACAAAAACTGCCAATTCGGGTTCAGACTGACCAGTTTTCTGGAAAGTCAGTTTTGAGGCCCTTAAAAGCTGATTTTGGAAAAACGTAAAACACAAAAGTTGTAGATAAGGGTTTTTCCTAGGGGACAGCGTGGACAGTTTTTAAAAATAAGGCTCCAATGGCCTTCATTTTTGAGAAAACCCGAGCCTGACCGTGCCCAGACCCTATACACGGCCAGGTGATTTTAACAGATTAAAGGAGTGGGTTAGAGACCGATTTGGGTCTTGAGTTCAAAACGAAATTTTTAGGATTTTGAATGCACATGGACTTCTAAAACAGTGCAGGAAAAGGGCATTTCTGCACATCCACTGACTAATTCTCAGTGAGAAACTGTTCCAAAGGCAGTGTATGTTTTTAATGATTTTTACAAAGACCCACTCATCAGATTCTGAGTTTTTAATAAAATGATCTTAAAACTCTAAGTTTTTCCGAAATAAAGAAAGAATTTAAATCGAGTTAAATGAACCATAACCAGGAGAGATTCCGAGTTACTGGTTTGGGCCCTAAGCCCAAGGGTTATCCAACGTAACCCAATATAATAGTGAAAATGATTAAGTTGGGCCTAAAAACCAGGGTTACTCAAGAGTAACCCGATAAAATGAATTTTCAAACAAGCTTAGGCCCAAGGTTAGGTTTAATAACCTAACACAGTTATGAAAGGCTGTTTAGCCAATGTTACTTTATGTGACCAACTTAAGTATGTTCTAAACCATAGGGTTATCTGTGATACTGAGAAAGTATCCGGCATTGTTTAAAGGAAGGGGGAACATATAACCACAAATAGGTATGAATGTTGGTTTGATTACCAACATTCTGTAAGAACATAATTCTTACTCTATGTCCTTTGATATAGCAGGGAATAGCCTGCTGAGGTATCCTGAAGTGGATCAACAAGTCTCGGGACATAGTACTCAAGGTAAGTACAACTCCGCCTACAGCATAGGCTTTTGTTGTATACTTGCCAAGTATGTTTGCTGTATGTGATGCTGTGTTTAATATATGACTATGTTAAGTTCATTAGCATGAGAAAAAGATATAATGTCAAGATATGATCATGAGTTATGAATAGTGATATCACGAAGCATGTTCACTAATAAGAACAAATATGAGTTCATGAAAAGTAAGTATGATGGCAAGCAAGCTTGCCTGTGTGTCGTACCGACCCGCATTAGGTCGGGTTGGACTGTGGTTTGAGTTGGAATTGGTTTGGCCGCCCCAACCAAATCATAGTTGCGCACCCGGTACGTACACTCATGATAAGGGGCCCATTAGTAAGATAAGTTAAGAATGAATACAATAGCATAAAAAGAGCATAACTGGTACATGCATATATTATGCAATGTTATGACATGTTATGTATGTTATGATATGTATGCTATGAGAAGTTTTGTATGATGAATTATGTTTATTGTCGCGGATATGTATATGTTGTACTTGCTGAGCGAAAGCTCACGTGACTTTCGTCTATGCTGTAGGTAAGCAACCTACAAGTAACTGATGGTGCAAGGTGGCGAGCGGGGCAGGGCATACAGTGGAATGTGGGGATTATAACCGCTTCGCGTTTTAATCTTTTTATGTAAATTATTTTGTATGCAAACATCGTTATATATTGCAAGCATCCGCACTGTATAAAAAAAAAAAAAAATTTCCGCTGCTTACGCCAAATAAATAAGTACGCATGTATGTATGTATGTATGTATGGTAACGGCCTGTGTTAGGGAGGTTGTTACAGAGTTGGTATCAGAGCGGTTCCCTGCTACCTAATTTCACAGTATGCCTGCCGTCGCCGCCATCATTGTAAGTAATTTTATATTTATGAATAATTAATTATTAAATGATTATGTTATGATAGATACGACGTTATGGATCCCGCTGGAGCCGATGGGGATCGACGTACGGTAACGTCTTTTTACGAGTCGCATCCGATGGTTTTTGATGGGACGAGACGGACAGTGTCGTTAGCTGCCTGGCTATACGACATGGAGTTGATATTCCTTCTATGTCATATAGAGGAGCGACTACAGGTTTCATTAGCCAGCCGGTGTCTGGCAGTAGACGCACGGCTATGGTGGATGACGGTAGGGGAGAGATCGATGCCGAGTCGCACTTGGGCGCATTTCCGTGCGTTATTAGTCGCATGTTTTGGACCGCTACCGGACGAGGGTGCCGGTGTACCTCATCGCGATCCTGCGATGTATCGGGATATGTATCATGCCCGATACCTTAGTTTTTCAGCAGTGTGGCACGCCTACCCGCAGGAGCCCATGAGCCATTACTGCAGACGGTTTCAGGAGGAGCTGTTGCCTTACATCCCCCGGGACTTGGCTAACCCGGGGATGATTTCACGACAGACTTTCCGGGACGGATTGCCTCCGCAGATCCGCCAGTACGTTCCCATGCCGTTGCCTGAGACGACAGTGGGGAACATGATAGAGGATATTATGGGGGCCGAGGCCGTGGTACAGGCTATGCAGGCCGCTGAGATCGCAGAGGGCCATTAGGCACCGGTCGACGACGCTGGGATGGGAGAGCCATTTTTCGGGCCTGGTCCAGTCTTTCCTGAGGACCCGATTCCAGCCGAGCCAGTACAGGCGGTGCCGCCCCAGGACGCCGAGGCTGACGAGGTCGGGGATGATTTCGACCCCGATGATATTATAGTTATTCCAGAGGATCCGCCAGTAGACCCCCCGATCATCGATATTTCTAGCGATGAGGAGGAGGATATGGAGCCGGAGCCAGAGCATGAGGACTGGTTCGCGGACGATGAGGAGAATATGGAGCCCGGGCCAGAGTTTGAGCCTGAGGACTGGCAGGAGGAGGATTTTGATGAGGACCCTGAGGAGTTTCCATTGCACGATGGAGATGACGATGCAGACTCCGACGCGCCCTCAGTAGTTACGGATGAGCAGATAGATTAGGCTAACTCTGTATATATTTTTTTTTATTTTACGACGGATATGTACTAGCTTATATTTTTGGATGATAGGCTTATACTGATGTATGATGGGAAAGTGTTAGACACTTCCATCCGAAATTTTGGCCCTATGTGTACAGAAATCGTATCAAAATGTATTTACAAGATTGTGAATATAATGTACTTTTTGTAAGAATACAAAAAGAAAGTTCAAGTATGAAATATTATGATATGATGATGAAAGGCATGTTACGAGTTGTTATGTGCCATGATACGATGATAAAGTTATGATATGAAGAATTATGTTATGTATGACGATAAATGTATGAAGAAGGGATATTTCTGGTATGATAATATCTTTTCTTATGTTTTAATAGTGTAACGACCCGCCCTTACGTAGGCCGTTACAGTTACTTATCTTACATATTAACTTGACATACTATAACGACCCGTTCTTATGTAGGCCGTTACCATATTTATCATACACACTAGAATAACATACATACTTACTTATGTGGAAATAACGTACATATTTTTTTTTCTTTTTTTTTTTAAAACCATTTGAGTAAAACTTTACTACTTACTTATTTACAACATACACAATACTTATTTAGTATTTACTTTTCAAAACTATAGTGACGTAAAATAACTTGTACTTAACTAATATTTACTTATCAAAAGTATCGTAATCTTAAAATAACTTTGTACTAAACAAAGCATGTACATATATATTTCAAAACGCGTAGCAGTCTCCATTCCCACGTTTCACAGACAGCCCTACCAAGCTTCCCCGTCTTGTATCAAGAATTGCTAGTAGGAAGCTTACCTACAGCATAAACGTAAGTTGTGAGCTTTGGCTCAGCAAGTACAACCTTGAACCCGCAAAACAACTTAATAAAGCAATGCATGAACCAATTATGCTTTCATTTTTGCTTTCACAGTTTTGGGCCCCTTATAAGTGTACGTACCGTGGCGCGCAGTCATGGAGTGGTTGGGGCGGCCAGCCCAGTCCAACTCAAACCATGAACCAAACCTGACCTAGAGCAGGTCGGTACGGCACACCATATTTGAAAACCTTTTCTTAAAACATTTCTTTCTTAAAAACATAATCTTCTTCTTACCATATGATTTATTATTTGTGAACATGCCTCATGATGTCACAATAATAAACATACATCATACATAACACATAAATGCATGATATTTTAAAAACATGCAAGGTTATAAAACCAATTGCCTATGCTGTAGGCGGAGTTGTACTTACCGGTTTTGCTATATCCTGGGACTTATCATTCCGATAGGTTACCTCAAAAGGTTACCTTCCTGTTTTCAAAAAGGGAAGTAAGGTAAGAATCATCCTATCTTACCTTAACTTATTTCATTAAATGTTGGTACCCTAACCAACGTTTATCTATGACCCTAGATATATGTCCCCCTCATATGCTTAACAATATTCTTGTTGGTTACTAAGTGTAATCCTAGGGCATAAGCCCTAATGGTAATCAAACAGTATCCTGTTTGATTACTTAATTAACTTTGGGCTTAAGGCTCAATGATCTTGGTATAGGCACCCTATTAGGTTACCATAAGTAACCTTAGGCCTAGGCCCATATTGGGTGAAATTTTAAAAAGCCTGTTGGGCTTATAAGGCCCAACAATTAAGGTGGTATCCTTTAAGGTTACCTTACATAAATCTTGGACTCAAGGCCCAACATACAACCTTTGGTTCTTAAATAACTATGCCCAATTAAATTTAGGTAACCTATATGGTTATAATAGGTTACCAATTGGCTTACCTTGCTTAATTTGCTTAATTAATTTATTTCTTGCTAAACTGAGTTTAATTAATCATTTGGAACTGCTTTTAAATAAAACTATGTTGGTTTTGCAGAAATTTGGTAAAAACAGTTAATTTGGCAGTGCATGTGTAGGAATTTCCTGTGCATGCATTGTTTCAAATTTCTGAATCAGAGCTTGCTCTACTGATTCAGTTTTACTTTAAAATCTGTTTGGATTTTAGAAAACTTTTCTTCATGAAAGTTTTAGATACTGAAAAACTCTACAACTTTTATGTTTTGACAAAAACACAGTTCTGAACTTAACTTATACTTTTTCCTTGTTGAATCTGCCTGGCCGTGCATATAGGTCTGGGCAGTCTAGGCACGGGTTTTGATAAAAACGAAGGCCTTTAGAGCCTTATTTTCAAAAACTGCTCACGGTGCCCCCTATAATTTTCAATTTCCTACAACTTTTCAGTTTTGAGTTTTCTCAAATTCGGCCTCTAAAGGCCTCAAAATACCGTTTCCAATTCACTGCCCAGTTTTCACCCGAACTGGCAGTTTTTGGTTTCGGTTCGCTCTCACGTAATTTTACGCACACCCTACCTCAAACGGTCTCAGCCGTGAGCCTACGTCAAGCATGCAGCACGTAATCTAACGTTCTCACATCCGTTCATTCAATCTCATACATTTAATTTTTTTAATCAAACCCATTTGGTGAAATTCACCAAACTTGGGTTTTCTAAGTTTCTATAGGGTTTTCTTGAACCCTAGTTTAGCATACAATCATTCAATACCATAATCAGCCATTAAACACAGAATATAAGCCTATGGGTACATACATCAAACACCTAATGGTCACACATAGCATCTACTTAATTTCTAAAGCACACATTACCAATCATGCACCAAATTAAAGCATAAACATGCTAGACATAAATCAAGCACATTCTAGGCAACTTAAGCAATAAAAGGACATAATTAAATGAGCTTAAGCTCTTACAAACTTGCTGGAAAATACACTTAAATGGCTGAAAACAGAAATTAGAGGCTTTAGGAGGTTGAGAAATTACCTCCAAACCGAAGAGGACTTGCTAGTTTGTGTTCCGAAAAATGGTTTCCTAGCTGTCCCTCACCAAAATTTCCGACCACCACTCAAGGGTTTTGCTGTCTTTTGGGTTCGGCTTGGGCAGAGAAAGGGAGGAGAGAAATGGCAAGAGTTTGGGTGGGTTTTTGGAATAAAATGCCTAAAAAAATTTCCACCAAAGACACCTATTTATAGGTGTAAAATAATTTTATTTCTTGAATTATTTTAAATCTTTAAATTGCTCTCCAAACCCTTAAAAATTTTAATTTGCTAAAAGAACCCCATAAGGTGGCCGGCCATTTGATGTAGATAAGGTTCAAGAATGTTCTTGAATACTTTCCCAATTTTTCAATAATTCAAAATTTTGCTAAATTCCTATTGGACAAGGTGTCCAATACTTAGGGCTTTGTTTGGCTTTAAATATTAAAAACAGTTTCTTTTCATACTAATACATATATAACAAATACTGTTTTCCATAAAAAATAATACTGTCCACTAAACTGCAGTCCAAAATTTATCTGCATAAAAATGGATTGTGTTTAGGTTTTTCTTATAACTTAAAGCTCATTAGTCCTTATTGTCTTAATTATTGTGCTTGATTTTTCTAACATACTTCTGTACCTTAAACTTACTTATCTGTCTGAAATGACGGTTTTTCACAGTATAATTTCTATACTGCCTGTTATACAACAGTACCATCAAGCTTTGACTTTTTGGTCAAACTTTGACTATTTTGGTCAAACGTTGACCAACATAAAATCATAAATTTCTATCGTAGCTCAGATCATTCTGGCCAATACTTTGACCGGAATTCATTCAAACATAATTCCTAATTCTGATTAGGCAAAACATATACTAACACATAATACAAATTTTGATTCCTTGAGAAACAAGAAAAACATAATTTGTAAGAAAGTCAGTCATCACAAATAGGATCAAGAAAATGGTTCGTCCACGACGAGCAGTGCCTGAAAATCCACCCGAGCCGGATCTCGCAACCATTGTTGCAAATTTGCAACGGCAGCTGCTGGAACAGCAGCAAGAGACAAATAGACTGCGAGAACAATTAATTCAGATGAACCAGAGACCTCGAGCTGATGAGGTTCCTCTTCAGCAGAACAGGGTGCCTCCGGTACCAGAAGTCCAACCGGAAGTACAACAAGAGGATCCACGGAATGTTGAAATCCCAGTAGCACCTGCAGGAGTTCCAGTAAACTTACCGCCAGTACGGGAAGATTTACTGTATGAGAGATTCAGGAGGATGAAGGCACCTGAATTTGAGGGATTAATGGATTCGATAGCTGCGGATAATTGGTTGATTGATGTCCAAGTCATCCTGGACTTCATGAGGCTATCGGAGCAGGAAAAGGTTCTCTGTGCTGCCTTCGCCCTCAAGAAAGACGCCAGACACTGGTGGATGACTGTTCAGATACGGCGAGATGTTACCGCCATGGGCTGGCAAGATTTTGTGACAGAATTCCGCACCATGTACTACAATAGGGAAATTCTGGCAGCCCAGCAGGATGAGTTCGCCAGTTTGAAACAGGGATCAATGACAGTAATGGAGGCTGTCAAGAAGTTTGAACAGTTGGCCCGGTTGTGTCCGGAACTGGTTCCCAACGAAACAGAAAAAGTTAGAAGAATGATGAAGATGTTCCGGACAGATATCGCCAAGCAAGTTAGCGCTGGCAGTAGCCTGCCTACCCTGGTATCCGACTGCGTGAGTCGTGCGATAAGAGCCGAATACTGGATTAACCAGGACAAGGAAGCAAGGGCTCAGATCTTCAGGGCAAAGAGGGATGAAAAAGCCGTGGCAAAGCCGACGCAGCCCCGCCAAAACTTTGAAACGCCCCCGAAAGGACAAGTCAGTAACCCTGCCCAAGGTTCCAAACAGTTTGGGAGGAACAAGAGAAAGGGAAATTTCTCGGGTCAGGGACAACAAAAGAACTACCCTCATAAGAGGAATAATAGAGGAAATGAGGGTAATAACACTGACTACCCGGCATGCGCCAAGTGTGGAAGGAAACACCAGGGAGTTTGTAGAATGGGGTCGAATGCCTGTTTCCTGTGTAGCAAGGAGGGGCATTATGCGAAGAACTGCCATCTGAATAACCAAGGCCAGAATCCTCAGTACCCGAGTCGGAACACCAACAGCCAGTTGCATGTTGTCCAAACTAGGCTTGAAGGACCCTCAATCACCCAAGGCAGATTAGAGGCTCCTGAACCTCAAGCCAGGATATATGCTTACACCAGAGGTGATGCTGAAGCTGGGACTTCACATGTGGTGACAGGTCAGATCTCTATCGCCACTTATGATGCTATTGCCTTGTTTGATTCTGGAGCTACTCACTCATTTGTATCCCTGGAGTTCGCCCAGAAGTTAGGAAGAGGTGTGGATAGTTTAGACCAACCCTTCAAAACCACTTTGCCGTCCGGAGAGATTTTGTGGTTCAATTTTTGGATACGAAATACTTCCGTGACTATCTGTGGCCGGGAATTGTTTGTAGATCTCATCGCGATCAAGCTGCAGGATTTCGATGTGATCTTAGGAATGGACTTCTTAGGCAAATACGACGTAAGGATCGACTGCCGAAAACGCTGTGTAACATTCAATCCATACGGAAAGGAGGAGTTCAATTTCTACGGGCAATCCCGGAACTCAGCAACTAAACTAGTTTCAGCAATGAAGGCTTCGAAAATGTTAGCTAACGGCTGCCATGGATATTTAGCTAACATGGTGGATAAAGATTGTGAAGTGGAATTGGCACCGGAAGATGTTCCCATTATAAAGGAATATGTGGATATCTTTCCGAAAGACTTACCAGGACTTCCGCCGGAACGCGAGATTTCGTTCGAAATCGAATTACTGCCTGGAGCTGCACCGATATCGAAAGCGCCTTATCGTATGGCACCTGCAGAGCTTAGGGAACTGCAAGTGCAGTTACAAGAATTGCTGGACAAGGGATTCATCCGACAAAGTTACTCTCCATGGGGAGCACCAGTGTTGTTCGTAAAGAAGAAGGATGGATCACTACGAATGTGTATAGACTACCGTGAGCTTAACAAGATTACGATCAAGAACAAGTATCCCCTTCCGAGGATTGACGATCTTTTCGATCAACTTAGGGGAGCGGTAGTATTCTCGAAAGTCGATCTACGATCAGGCTACCATCAGCTCAGGATCAAGGAGTCAGATATCTCCAATACGGCTTTTCGAACACGTTACAGGCACTATGAGTTTTTGGTTATGCCATTTAGGCTAACCAATGCCCCAGCTGCATTCATGGATCTCATGAACCGAGTATTCAAAGAGTACCTGGATAAGTTCGTCATTGTTTTTATTGATGACATTTTGATTTAGTTAAGGTCCAAAGAAGAGCATGAGCGTCACCTTAGATTGGTGATGGAGAAGCTTAGACGAAACCAGCTGTATGCCAAATTTACAAAATGTGAATTTTAGCTGGAAAAAGTTCACTTTTTGGGTCATGTGGTGACAAAGGAAGGAATTTCAGTAGACCCTGCTAAGATCGAGGCGGTTAGTGCGTGGCCAGCACCCAAGAATGTTACGGAAATAAGGAGTTTCCTTTGATTAGCTGGTTACTACCGACGGTTCGTCGAGGGATTTTCTAAGATCGCTACACCCCTCACCGCTCTTACCCGTAAAGAAAAGAAATTTGAATGGACTCAGAAATGTGAGGAGAATTTTCAAGAGCTCAAGAGGAGATTGACAAGTGCACCGGTGTTGATAATTCCTGATGTTGATGCAGGAAATTTCGTGATCTATGGTGACGCTTCTAAAAATGGTTTAGGAGCCGTCTTGATGCAGAATGGGAAGGTAGTTGCCTACGTATCCCGACAGCTGAAGATTCACGAAAGAAATTATCCCACGCATGACTTGGAGCTCGCGGCAGTAGTTTTCGCACTTAAGATCTGGAGACACTACTTGTACGGGAACAAGTGTGAGATCTACACCGATCACCAGAGCCTCAAGTATATTTTTACTCAGAAGGAGCTCAACATGAGACAACGTAGATGGCTGGAACTTGTAAAGGATTATGATTGTGAGATCCTTTACCATCCTGGAAAGGCAAACAAGGTAGCAGATGCCTTAAGCAGGAAGCCCGTAGGCATGCTGATGTCTATTGGAATGTTTCCTAGACCACTACAAAAGGAGATTTCAGAGTTCAACTTGGAATTGATAATGGGGAAATTATCTGTTCTGTCCCTCCAGTCCAATCTTCTAGAGACTATCAAGTCACATCAAAGGAAAGATTCTTCTTTGCTGAAAGCACAACTCTTTGACGAGAAGAACAAGGAGTTTAGAGTCTCCAAAGATGGTACTATTTACTTCAAAGGAAGGATTTGTGTTCCTAACTTTGAATTCCTTAAGGACCAGATCTTGTTTGAGGCACACAAGACGCCGTATTCAGTACATCCAGGAGCTTCCAAGATGTATAAAGACCTCCAAGAAAATTATTGGTGGCCCAATATGAAGAATGAGGTAGCAGAATTTGTGTCAAAATGCCTAACTTGTCAGAAAGTTAAGGCGGAGCATCGACATCCTGGCGGAGTACTGCAGAAAATAGAGCTTCCTGAATGGAAATGGGAGCAAATTACTATGGATTTCATAGTAGGGCTACCCAGAACCTCAAGTGGGAATGACTCGATTTGGGTTATTGTGGATAGATTAACCAAATCAGCCCACTTTATTGCTATTAAGGTCACCTTCTCAGTGGAGAAATTGGCTGAAATCTACGTATCCCAGATCGTCAGATTTCATGGAGTACCAAAATCGATCATTTCGGACCGTGATGGACGCTTCACTTCTCGATTTTGGACTAGTGTTCACAATGCTATGGGGTCGAAATTGAAGTTTAGTACGGCATTTCACCCTCAAACTGACGGTCAATCAGAACGAACCATCCAGACACTGGAGGATATGTTAAGGTCATGTGTGCTGGATTTCAAAGGAAACTGGGATCAGAAGCTGCCATTGATCGAATTCTCCTACAACAACAGTTATCATGCTTCGATTGGTATGGCTCCATTTGAAGCATTGTATGGAAGAAAATGTCGATCGCCTATCCACTGGCAGGAAGTGGGGCAGAAGCAGCTGCAAACTACAGACTTCATCAAGAAGACCTCTGAGGATATTCAGATGATCAAGCAGAGACTCGACATAGCTTTTAGCAGACAGAAAAGTTATGCCGATAAACGTAGGAGGCCCTTGGAATTCCAGGTGGGAGATGCGGTGTTCATCAAGATTACTCCTATGAAAGGAGTAATGCGATTTGGTAAAAAGGGAAAGCTTAGTCCGAGGTATACTGGACCATTTGAGATTCTTGAACGAGTTGGAAAAGTTGCCTATAAACTTGCCCTACCGCCTGAGTTAGCTTCGATGCATAATGCTTTCCATGTGTCGATGTTAAAGAAGTATGTGCCAGACCCTTCCCATGTGCTTAGTCAGGAACCAGTGGAGATTCATACGGACTTAACCTATGAAGAAAAGCCAGTTCGAATTCTGGATCGGGAAGAGAAGGTCTTAAGGAATAAAACCATTCCCATTGTTAAAGTATTGTGGCGAAACCACATGGTCGAAGAAGCAACCTGGGAGTTGGAAGATGAGATGAGAAAGAACTACCCTGAATTGTTTTAATTTTCGAGGACGAAAATTTTTAAGGGGGGTAGATTGTAATAACTAGAATTTTTCTATGTTACAATTTCTTGTATAGAAATTTGAATTGTACCGTGAAGGTAGTTATGCAAAAGCCCGGTTTAGGGTTTTTATTTAGAATTGTGAGTTCTTATGCTTTTATAAGACTCAAAAATGATTGCTTAGTTGAGCATACGACCTTTTGAGGAAAAAGGTATAAAAACGCTATGATTTTTGCGAAAGTCAAAGTTTGACCAGAAAGTCAAAGTTTGACCAGAAAGTCAAAGTTTGACCAGAAACAGTCAAGTTGACCAAGAGAGTCCATGTTGACAGGATAGGCAACATTGACCCACGAAAGTCAAAGATTGGCTAGAAAGATCAATTCTTTGACAATATCGAAAAATGGTGAGCAGTATAGGAAGTATACTGCGGAAAACCAAAATTTTCAGATAAAATGGTTTAAGTTAGATTCAAGACCACCATAGAAAAATCAAGCATACTAAGTAGGAGATTAAAGGCTAAAAGGCTCGAAACGAAAAGAAAATTTTTCGTATAGTCCATTATTAGACAGATAAATTTTGGACTGCATTTTAATAATCGGTACTGTGAATCAAAGACCACAGTATCAACTATATCTGTTTAGTATTGAAAGATATTGTCTAATCAAAAATTAGGCCAAATAAGGCCTTAATGGTGATGTCACATTACTTTTGATTTATGACATCATTTTAAGGCTTTAATGAAAAATTGGAAAGTATTTGGTTGGTTCTAGAACAACCATGGCCGGCCACCTCACCCCCCTAATGTGCAATTTGGTGAACTTTGAAGGACTATTTTGCAATTTTGGAAAGTTCAAAAATGCCTATAAATAGGAGTGCTTCCTATTCACAAAAATTAAAAAATCTAGCCAAACTTTGGTCAATTTTCTGCCCAAAAATCCGAACCTTAGGGAGCTGCCAAAGAGAAAGAAAAAGCTTAGAAAATCAAGGAATTGGTCTTAGGAGTGTTAGGCATTCACTAGGAAGTAAGCCAAGAAGTTGGAGAAAATTTGGAGACCATTTGGCCATTGCTGGCCGGTTCTGTGGCAGCAGTAAGGGGGAAGAAAAATTGAAGGGGAAAACATATAGGGAGGTGGCTGATTCTTGTGGGAAGTGGCCGGAGTCTTGGGAGGAGCTGTCCCTAGGTGGCTGGAAAATTTTAGGCTCATTGGGAGGAGTAAGGCCGGCTGCACCAAGGAGAAAGGAAGAGAGAAATTTGAGCCAAGCAAACCCACATTTGGGCTAAGTAAGGTAAAATTTTTCTTGGCCCTTAAATCTCTTAATTCAAGTTCTAAATTAGAGATTTAAGTGTATTACAAGCTGTTTTGTAATGAGCATAAGCTCAATTTAAATTTCTGCTTTAGGTCAGATTTTAGTGTGTGCTTGATTAGTTAGTTAAGGGTGGTTGATTTAGTGTTTTGATTGATGTTTAATTGTGCATTTGTATGTGCTTATGAGTATGATTGTATGTTAGATTAATTAGGGGTTGTATGTTTCCCCAAATCTGCCCAACAACATTTAAATGACATGTTAGGGTGTTAGATTGAAATGTGTATGCTATGTTGGTAGAAATTAAGAAATAAGCAAAATCCAAACCTTAATTAGGGTGATTTTGTTGTTTGATTTACATGATCATATGGGGGCTCATGAAAGTCAATTTGGGATGATAGAAAAACGTTGCATGGTGATTTTAGGCTCCCGCTGAGTTCGGTTGAGGTAGTGTGTGTAATACCTGATTTTTATGTCTGAACGATTCTATGTATAAATTTACATTGAACCGTAAAGGTATTTATGGAAAAAGCCCAGTTAAGGGTTTTTAATTATGTTTTGTGAGTTTTATGGCTTTATAAGACTAAAAAATGGTTATGTATTTAAGAAAACGACCTTTTTAAGTAATAAGGAACAAAATCATGAAATTTTGTAAAATGGTCAAAGTTTGACCAAAAACGTCATGGTTGACCAAAAAGTCAACTGTTGACCATGAAAGTCAAAACTTGACAAGAAGGTCACTAATTGACAAGGAAGTCGATGGTTGACCCGAAAAGTTCAAGAAAATGATTGTATGCTTAAATGTTTATCTGTATAAAATTACACCGGGTAAAACCGTGTTTTTACAGATAAAAAGTTATGTTTAAGATATAAGAACCACCCTAGAAAATCAAGCACATTAAGTTGAAGTATAGGGCAAAAGGGTTTTAAGAAATAAGGAAAAATTTCATACCGTCCATTTTTACACGGATGAATTTTGGACTGCAGTTCGGTAAACCAATACTGTGCATAAGTGAATCCAGTATTGAAAATACCTGTGATAACTTAAAAATGGACTGCTTAATAGCAAGAAAAAGAGAAAAAGAGCCAAACAAGCTTAAGCCTTGCTTACCTCATTGCCTTTTTGAATTTTGACATCATTAAGTTGGTTTAGGAAAATTGGAAGAAATTAGTTGTCTTCCACCTAGCTTGATGGCCGGCCACATGCCCCCCTAGAAGTCCAATTTCTGATTTTTTTGAGGACTAAATTGTGCAATTACAAGAAATTCACAAACTCTATAAATAGGGGAGCATTGTTCACAATTTAAGATTGTTAGCCAAACTCTTGCATTTTTGCTCCACAAAATCCGAACTTTGAGTGGAAGAGAAAGGCAAGAAAAATTTGCAAAACCAAGAGTGTGTAGGGCTTAGGGGTGGTCGGATTCAAGTAAGAAACCAAGCAAAAAGTTGGAAAAAAATTTAGTGCCCATTTCCCTAGCAAGGCCGGTTCTAAGGGGGGAGGAACCAAGCTTGGATCCAAACCGGGTTTTGGAGTTGGAGGCAGCAGATTTCGTGCCATTTGGTGGCTGGATTTAAGGCAAGAAAGGCAGCAAGTTTGCACTTGCCAATCACCAAAACAGCCGGTGATTTGAGGAGGAGGAAGGAAGAGGAAACCCGAGCTCACCGAGCCAAACCGAGTAAGGTAAAAACCTTAACCAATCAAGTTTTCATTTAAATTTCATATGGAGAAATTTAAATGTATTTAAGCCATGGTTTGTAAGGGTATAAGCCCACTTTCAAGTTCTGCCCTAGCTTGTAAATTATGAGCATGTGCTTGGTTTGTTTAGGTTTAGGATTTGGTGGTTCAATTTTATGCATGTTGTGTATGTTAGGTGTTTGATTAAATGTTTAGGGTTTTGTAGGATTATGAATGATGTTTAATTTGACTTGCATGTTGAAATCTGAACGTTAGAAACGTCATGCATGACTGATTTAGGCTCCCGCTGAGTTCGGTTGAGGTAGGGTGGACGTTTTAGGATGCAAACGAAATTTTAAACCGAAAACTGCCAACTCGGGTAGAAATTGGCCAGTTTCGGGGAAAACAGTTTTTGAGGCCTCTAGAGGCCGAATCAGGGAAAACTCAAAACATGAAAGTTTTTAAGTAGAGTTTTTCCTAGAGACCAACGTGTACAGTTTTGTAAAATGAGGCTCCAATGGCCTCGGCTTTTACCAAAAACCGTGCCTGAGTGCCCAGGACCCGTGCCTAAAGTGCCCAGGACCCGTGCACGGCCAGGACTAGTTCCACAGGGTTTTTGACCATGAAAACGTCCGAACTAGGTTTTATCCAAAACACGAAAGTTGTAGAACTTTTCAATGTCTAAAACTTTCGTGAAGACAAGTTTTTCAGAATCAGTCTTGATTTTAAGATGAAAATGGATTTCGGAAAACTGTACAGGAATTATGGAAAACTCTGTACAGGATTTATAAATTAACACAGAAAAAGTGTAATTTCATAATTTCACTGCAAATTGACATTGTGAAACTGTTCCAAAGGCAGTTTCTAATAGTCAATAATTTTATAAGTTTCAGTTTAAGGTTTTCAGTTTTAAAGTTAAACAAAAAGGATTTTTATACCAAAAATAAAAGTTTTCTTGTCTAAGAATAAGATTTTAAAAACCAAAGTTAAAAACAAACCGATTAGGGTTACCAAAGTAACCAATTAGGATAACGTAAAAATAAGTAAGGGCCTATAACTAAGGTTATGAAAGAATGTTGGTTATTCTACCAACAGTTATAACCTTTACTTTTATTTTATCTCAGAACGTTATACGCGGACGTGTCCCAGCAGAAATTAACTCCACATTGGACACAGCTTTTACAAACAAGGTAAGTACAACTCCGCCTACAGCGTAGGCTTGTTGTGAATACTTGCCTAAGTATGATTGCTATTTATGAATGTTACATGCTAAGTGCTATAGAATATCCTAGGAATGCTATGATTTTATATGAATGATAAGTGCTATGATTTTATGTTATGAATGTATGTCATGATGTATGAAATGTCAAGTATGCTATAATTTATAGGAGCATGATTAGGGTTAAGGTATGTTAAGATTAATTAAGTGAAACATCACGATGCATGTTCACTAATTAACAAAAGAAGGTTAAGCTATGATGGCAAGCAATTGCCTGTGTCGTACCGACCCGCGTCAGGTCGGGTTGAGCTATGGCAAGAGTAAGTCCATAGAGCGCGCCCGGTACGAACACTCATGTTATGGGGCCCATAAGTAAAGATAAGTTAAGAAAGCATAACAAAGCATAAACGATTCATGCATATGTTATGATAAGTCATGATAAGAAATATTATATTATGGTAAGTTATGTTATGTTACGATAAGTCATGATAAGTTATTTATGTTACGA
>CM046372.1:9156677-9220695 GCA_025413025.1 Ficus hispida | reverse complement strand
GGTGTGGATAGATTAAACCAACCTTTTAAAACCTCCTTGCCATCTGGAGAAGTTTTGTGGGTCCAACTGCTGGATACGAAATACCTTCGTGATGATTTGTGGCAGAAAGCTGTATGTAGATCTCATCGCAATCAAGCTACAGGATTTCGATGTGATTTTAGGGATGGATTTCCTTGGGAAATACAACGCTAAGATCGACTGTCGGAAGTGTTGTGTGATCTTCAACCCGTATGGCGAGGAAGAATTCAGCTTCTACGGACAACCTCGTAGTTCAGCAACCCGATTGGTTTCAGCTATGAAGGCGTGGAAGATGCTAGCTAATGGCTGTCAAGGGTATTTAGCTAACATGTTGGACAAGGAGCAAGAAGTGAAGTGGACACCGAAAGACGTGCCATTATCAGGGAATATGTGGATATCTTCCCAGAAGAGCTACCAGGGCTTCCGCCGGAACGCGAAATTTCATTCGAAATTGAGCTATTGCCCGGAGCTGCTCCAGTATCGAAGGCGCCTTATCGTATGGCACCTGCGGAACTTAGGGAACTCCAATTGCAGCTACAAGAACTGCTTGATAAGGGGTTCATCCGACAGAGTTACTCTCCATGGGGAGCACCTGTGCTATTCGTGAAAAAAAAGGATGGATCACTACGTATGTGCATCGATTATCGCGAACTGAATAAGATCACCATTAAGAACAAGTATCTCTTCCAAGGATTGACGATTTGTTCGATCAACTCAGAGGAGCAAGAGTGTTTTCAAAAGTCGATCTACGATCTGGCTATCATCAGCTCAGAATCAGAGATTCAGATATTTCCAAGACGGCTTTTCGGACACGCTACGGACATTACGAATTTTTGGTTATGCCTTTTGGGTTAACCAATGCTCCAGCTGCTTTCATGGACCTGATGAACCGAGTGTTCAAGGAATATCTGGACAAGTTCGTCATTGTCTTCATCGACGATATCCTGATCTATTCAAGATCCCAGGAAGAACATGTGCAGCATTTAAGGATAGTGATGGAAATGTTACGACGACATCAGCTCTACGCAAAGTTCACAAAATGTGAATTTTGGCTCGAAAAGGTGCATTTCTTAGGCCACGTGGTGTCACAAGAAGGAATTTCTGTGGACCCAGCCAAAGTAGAAGCAGTTAGCTTATGGTCCAGACCCACGAGCGTAACGGAAATAAGGAGTTTCCTCGGATTAGCCGGTTATTATCGTCGCTTTGTTGAGGGATTTTCGAAGATAGCAGCCCCTCTCACGAACCTTACGCGCAAAGGAAAGAAGTACGAATGGACTTCTAAATGCGAAGAGAATTTCCAAGAGCTTAAGAGGAAGCTGACAAGTGCGCCTGTTTTGATTATTCCAGATGTTGAAGCAGGAAATTTCGTGATCTACAGCGACGCTTCTAAGACGGGACTAGGAGCAGTCCTAATGCAGCAAGGTAAAGTGGTCGCGTATGCTTCTCGACAACTGAAGGATCACGAGAAGAATTACCCGACGCACGATCTAGAGCTCGCTGCGGTGGTGTTCGCATTGAAGATTTGGAGGCACTACCTATATGGGAATAGATGTGAGATTTTCACCGATCACCAAAGTCTCAAATACATCTTTACCCAAAAGGAGCTCAATATGAGGCAGCGAAGATGGCTTGAACTTGTAAAGGACTACGACTGCGAGATCCTTTACCATCCTGGCAAAGCAAACAAAGTAGCAGACGCCTTAAGCAGGAAGTCATCTGGCGTACTGATGTCTTTGGTACTGCTGCCCAAGCCGCTTCAAAAGGAAATCTCTGACTTCAACCTTGAGATGATAACGGGAAAGTTATCCGCCTTAACCCTCCAGTCCAATTTTATGGAGTCTATCAAGAACCTTCAAGGAAAGGATTCTCAGTTGATCAAGGTACAACTCTTTGGCGGAAAAAATAAGGAGTTTAGAACCTCTGCAGATGGCATGATCTACTTCAAAGAAAGGATCTGCATTCCTGATTTCAAGTTTTTGAAGGATCAGATACTAGCAGAGGCGCACATGACACCGTATTCAGTACATCCCGGAGCCTCTAAGATGTACAAGGATCTCCGAGAGAACTACTGGTGGCCAAATATGAAGAATCAGATAGCGAAGTTCGTGTCCAAATGCTTAACTTGTCAGAAAGTTAAGGCAGAACACCGACATCCTGGAGGAGAGTTGCAGAAAATAGAGCTCCCCGAATGGAAATGGGAGCAAATTACCATGGATTTTGTCGTGGGACTGCCAAGAACTTCAAGTGGGAATGACACGATTTGGGTTATTGTCGACCGATTAACCAAATCTGCCCACTTTATCGCTATCAAAGCCACTTATTCAGTGGAGAAGTTGGCCGAAGTCTATGTATCCCAGGTCGTTCGACTGCATGGTGTACCAAAATCGATCATCTCGGATCGAGACGGACGTTTCACTTCCCGATTTTGGGCAAGCGTACACAATGCTATGGGGTCGAAACTGAAGTTCAGTACAGCTTTTCACCCCCAAACCGACGGTCAGTCAGAACGGACCATCCAGACACTAGAAGACATGTTGAGATCATGCGTGCTGGATTATCAAGGAAACTGGGATCAGAAGCTGTCTTTGATCGAATTTTCCTACAACAATAGTTATCATGCTTCGATTGGTATGGCTCCATTCGAAGCACTGTACGGAAGAAAATGTCGATCCCCTATTCACTGGCAAGAAATTGGACAGAAGCAGCTTCAGACCACGGACTTCATCAGAAAGACTTCTGATGATATTAAGAAGATTAAACAAAGGCTTGACATAGCTTTCAGTCGCCAGAAAAGCTATGCGGATAAACGAAGAAGGCCTTTGGAATTTCAGATCGGAGATGCGGTTTTCATCAAGATAGCTCCGATGAAAGGTGTAATGAGATTCGGAAAGAAAGGGAAGCTTAGTCCAAGGTATACTGGACCATTTGAAATCCTGGAAAGGGTTGGAAAAGTGGCCTATAAGCTTGCCTTGCCGCCGGAGTTGGCATCCATGCATAATGTCTTCCATGTATCGATGCTCAAGAAGTATGTTTCAGATCCTTCGCATGTGCTCAGTCAAGAACCAGTAGAGGTTCAAACTGACTTAACCTATGAAGAGAAACCTGTGCGAATCCTAGACCAAGAAGAGAAGGTTCTAAGGAATAAGACAATTCCCATGGTGAAGGTATTATGGAAGAACCATAAAGTAGAAGAAGCCACCTGGGAATTAGAAAGCGAAATGAGAAAGTGCTACCCCGGTTTATTCTAATTTTCGAGGACGAAAATCTTTAAGGGGGGTAGATTGTAATACCTGATTTTTATGACTGAACGATTCTTTGTATAGAATTTACATTGAACCGTAAATGCAATTATGGAAAAAGCCCCGTTAAGGGTTTTAATTATGTTTTGTGAGTTTTATGGTTATATAAGACTCAAACAGGATTAATTAAGTAAGAAAACAATCTTTTAAGTCAAAAGGAGCATTATGGCAAAATTTCTTGAAAAGTCAAACTTTGACCAAAAAACGTCACGGTTGACCAAAAAGTCAACTGTTGACCAAGAAAGTCAAAAATTGACAAAAAGGTCACTAATCGACAAGAAAGTCGATGGTTGATCCAAAAAGTTCAAGAAATGATGCTTCGAGTCTGTACGACTTATTAAGAAACAGTATGGAAATTGTACCGGACAAAGACCGGTTTTTCAGATAATAAGAAATGTTTAAGACTTAAGAACCACCCTAGAAAATCAAGCACATTGAGTTCAAGTAAAGGGCAAAAGGGTTTTACGAAATAAGAAAAATTCTATACCGTCCATTTTTACGCCGGTAAATTTTGGACAGCACTTCGGTAAACCAATACTGAGTTTAAGTAAATCCAGTATTGGAAATACCTGAATTAACATAAAAATGGGCTGCACAAAACAAGAAGAGCCAAACAAGCCTAAGATAAGCTTACCTCATCAAACTTTTTGATTATTACATCATTAAGTGATTTAAGAAAAAAATTTTGGAAATTAGTTGTCTTCCACCTCCTTTGTTGGCCGGCCACATGTCCCCCTTTTGTGGAATTTGTTGCTTCTTGAGGGGCCAAATTCTAATTTCAAGAAGTTTCCCAACCTCTATAAATAGAGGTGGTCATTGTTCACAAAAAAAGAAAAACTTAGCCAAACTCTTGCAATTTTGTCCCACAAAATCCGAACTTTGTGTGAGTGAGAGACAAGAAAAAAATTGCAAACCAAGTGTGTGGGAAGCCTTAGGGTGGTCGGAATTAGGCTAGTGACCAAGCAGAAAGTTGGAGAAAAGTTTGGAACCCAAACCCTTAGCCAAGGCCGGTTGTGGTGGGGGAGAACCAAGCCAAGAATCCAAACCGGGTTTTTGAGCCTTTGGCTGGAAATTTGGTGCAAATTGGTGACCGGACTTCAAGGGAAAGGAGGCTGGAAATTTTGGACCTCTCTTGGCCAGCAAGACCAGCGGCTGCCGGTTGGGAAAAAGGAGGAAACCGAGCCACCTTAAGCCAAGAAAGCGAGGTAAAACCCTAACCGATTCAAGCTTTCATTTAAATTTCGTGAGAGGAAATTTAAATGTATTAAAAGCTATGGTTTGTAATGGCTTAAGCCACTTTTAAGTTCTGCCCTGTTTTTGCAAGTTATAGGCATGTGCTTGATTAGTTAGGTTAGGGCTTGGTGGTTGATTATGTGCATGCTAGGTGTTTGTGTGAATGCCTAGGATTTTTTATATGTTTTGAATGAACGAAAATTTTGCTTGCATGTTTGAAGCTGAACGTTAGAAACGTTATGCATGTCTGTTTTAGGCTCCCGCTGAGTTCGGTTGAGGTAGGGTGAACGTTTTAGGACGTAAATGAGATTTTAAACCGAAAACTGCCAACTCGGGTAGAAATTGGTCAGTTTCGGGAAAAACAGTTTTTGAGGCTTCTAGAGGCCGAATTAGGAAAAACTCAAAACATGAAAGTTTTTAAGTAGAGTTTTTCCAAGAGGACAACGCGGACAGTTTTGTAAAATGAGGCTCCAATGGCCTCGGTTTTGACCAAAACCCGTGCCTTAGTGCCCAGGACCCGTGCCTTGTATGCCCTGGACCCGTGTACGGCCAAGTCGACTTCCACAGGGTTTTTGATCATGAAAATGTCCGAACTGGGTTTTACCCAAAACATAAAAGTTGTAGAGTTTTTAAATGTTTACAACTTTCATGAAGACAAGTTTTACAGATTAAATATGGGTTTTTAGATAAAAAGGAATTTCGGAGAACTGTACAGGAATTATGGAAATCCTGTACAGAATTTACAAGTTGACACAGAAAATGCATATTTTTGCAGTTTCACTGCAAATAGACATTGAGAAACTGTTCCAAAGGCAGTTTCCAATAGTCAATAAATTTATAAGTCTCGTTTCAAGATTTTCAATCCTTAAAATTAAACAAAAGAGTTTATATACAAAAACTAAATTAATTAAGGTTTTATTTCCTAAAAATAAGATTTTTAAAACCAAAGTAAAAAACTACCCGAATAGGGTTACCAAAGTAACCAGTTAGGATAATGTAAAATAAGTAAGGGTTTATAACTAAGGTTATAAACAAATGTTGGTTATACTACCAACAGTTCTAACCCTTACTTTTATTTAATTTCAGAACGTTACACGACGAGGTGTCCCAAGCGGAACCTAACTCCATTATTGGACACCGCATTTACGAACGAGGTAAGTACAACTCCGCCTACAGCATAGGCTTGTTGTGAATACTTGCCTAAGTATGATTGTTAGTTATGATGCTATATGTTACATGTTCAGTATTATAAATTAGCTTAAGAATGCTATGATTCTATGTTATGAACGTATGTTTTATATGCTATGGTCTATAGAAGTATGATTAAGGTTAAGTTATATTAAGATTAATTAAGTGAAACATCATGATGTATGTTCACTAATTAACAAAAGAAAGATTAAGTATGATGGCAGGCAAGCTTGCCGGTGTCGTACCGACCCGCGTCAGGTCGGGTTGAGCTATGGCAAGAGTAAGTCCATAGAGCGCGCCCGGTACGAACACTCATGTTATGGGGCCCAAAAGTAAGGTTAAGATAAGAAAGTTATGAAGAGATAAGAGAGCATAAGGAAGCATAAACGGATCATGCATACGATATGTCAAGTTATGTTATGAAATGTTATGCTATGCTATGATTAAGTTATGTCATGAAATGTTATGCTATGCTATGATTAAGTTATGTCATGAAATGTTATGCTATGCTATGATTAAGTTATGTCATGAAATGTTATGCCATGCTATGGTTAAGAAAGGTTATGGAATGTTATGTTAGGTTAGATTATGTTGTGTTTTTAATATTGCGGTATTAATAGTTGTACTTGCTGAGCTTTCGCTCACTGTCTTACGTCTATGCTGTAGGTAAGCAGCCTACCAGCAATTAATGATACAAGATGGAAGGCGAGGTGTGCTGGACTGTGAAATGTGGGAATAATGCCGCCACACGTTTTGTTTATTATGTTAATATTTTATAAGTTTTATTTATACCTACACCACGTTTTAATTATTCAGTATAATTATTTACGTAGGTGTGTATACATATTGATACTGCTTATAAAAAAAAAAAAAAAAAAATATAATCCGCTGTTTTACGTATAAGTACGTAAGTGTGTATGTATGTATGTACGGTAACGGCCTGTGCTAGGCGGGTCGTTACAGTGTCATTCCCACTTGAAGTTCTGGGCAGTCCCACGACAAAATCCATGGTAATTTGTTCCCATTTCCATTCGGGAAGCTCTATTTTCTGCAATTCTCCACCAGGATGTCGATGTTCTGCCTTAACCTTTTGACAAGTTAAACACTTTGACACGTACTTCGCTATCTGATTCTTCATGTTTGGCCACCAATAGTTTTCTCGGAGATCTTTATACATCTTGGAGGCTCCTGGATGTACTGAATACGGTGTCATGTGAGCCTCTGCCAGTATCTGATCCTTTAAAAACTTAAAGTTAGGAACACAAATTCTCTCTTTGAAGTAGATCATGCCATCTGCAGAGGTTCTAAACTCCTTATTTCTTTCGCCGAAGAGTTGTGCCTTGATCAACAGAGGATCCTTTCCTTGAAGGTTCTTAATGGACTCCATTAAATTTGACTGGAGGGTTAAAGCGGATAACTTTCCCGTTATCATCCTTAGGTTGAAATCGGAGATTTCCTTTTGAAGCGGCTTGGGCAGCAGTACTAAGGACATCAACATGCCCGATGACTTCCTGCTTAAAGCATCTGCTACTCTGTTTGCCTTGCCAGGATGGTAAAGGATCTCGCAGTCGTAGTCCTTTACGAGTTCAAGCCATCTTCGCTGCCTCATGTTGAGCTCCTTCTGGGTAAAGATGTATTTGAGACTTTGATGATCTGTGAAAATCTCACATCTATTCCCATACAGGTAGTGCCTCCAAATCTTCAATGCGAATACCACCGCAGCGAGCTCTAGATCGTGCGTCGGGTAATTCTTCTCGTGATCTTTCAGTTGTCGGGAAGCATACGCGACCACTTTGCCTTGCTGCATTAGGACTGCTCCTAGACCCGTCTTAGAATCGTCGCTGTAGATCACGAAATTTCCTGCTTCGACATCTGGAATAATCAAAACAGGCGCACTTGTCAGCTTCTTCTTGAGCTCTTGGAAATTCTCCTCGCATTTGGACGTCCATTCGTACTTCTTCCCTTTGCGTGTAAGGGCCGTAAGAGGGGCTGCTATCTTAGAAAATCCCTTAACAAAGCGGCGATAATAACCGGCTAATCCGAGGAAACTCCTTATTTCCGTTACGCTCTTAGGCCATGGCCATAAGCTCACTGCTTCCACTTTAGCTGGGTCCACAGAAATCCCTTCTTGTGACACCACGTGGCCTAAGAAATGCACCTTTTCCAACCAAAATTCACATTTAGTGAACTTTGCATAGAGCTGATGTCGTCGCAACATTTCCATCACCATTCTTAGATGCTGCATATGCTCTTCCTGGGACCTTGAATAGATCAGGATATCGTCGATGAAGACAATAACGAACTTGTCCAAATATTCCTTGAACACTCGGTTCATCAGGTCCATGAAAGCAGCTGGAGCATTGGTTAGCCCAAAAGGCATAACCAAAAATTCATAATGTCCGTAGCGTGTCCGAAAAGCCGTCTTGGAGATATCTGAATCTTTGATTCTGAGCTGATGATAGCCAGATCGTAGATCGACTTTCGAAAACACCTTTGCTCCTCTGAGTTGATCGAACAGATCGTCAATCCTTGGAAGAGGATACTTGTTTTTGATGGTGATCTTGTTCAGCTCGCGGTAATCGATGCACATACGTAAAGATCCATCTTTCTTTTTCACGAATAGCACAGGTGCTCCCCACGGAGAGTAACTCTGTCGGATGAATCCCTTATCTAGCAATTCTTGCAGTTGGACTTGGAGTTCTCTAAGTTCAGCAGGTGCCATACGGTAAGGCGCCTTCGATACTGGAGCAACTCCGGGCATTAGCTCAATTTCAAATGAAATTTCGCGTTCCGGTGGAAGCCCTGGTAGCTCTTCCGGGAAGATATCCACATACTCCCTGATAACAGGTACATCTTCCGGTGTTAGCTTCATTTTGTGCTCTTTGTCCACCATGTTAGCTAAATACCCTTGACAGCCATTAGCTAACATCTTCCGAGCTTTCATAGCCGAAACCAATCGGGTTGTTGAGTTCCGAGCTTGTCCGTGGAAACTGAACTCTTCCTCGCCATAAGGGTTGAAAATCACACAACGCTTCCGACAGTCGATCTTAGCGTTGTACTTGCTAAGGAAATCCATACCTAAGATCACATCGAAATTCTGTAGCTTGATTGCGATGAGATCTACATACAGTTCTCTGCCGCAGATAATCATGGAGGTATTTCGTATCCAAAAATTGGACCACAAAACTTCTCCGGATGGCAAGGAGGTCTTAAAAGGTTGGCTTAATCTATCCACACCTCTTCCTAACTTCTGGGCGAACTCCAATGATATAAATGAATGAGTGGCACCAGAATCAAACAGGGCAATTGCTTCATAAGTGGTGATAGAGATCTGACCTGTCACCACATGTGAAGTGCTTGCATCCGCATCACCCCTTGTGTAGGCGTAGATTCGAGCTTGAGGCTCAAGAGCTTCCAATCTTCCTTGGACAATGGAAGGTCCTTCTAGTCTGGTCTGGGCCGCATGAAGCTGACTGTTTGTGTTCCTGTTCTGGTATGGAGGGTTCTGGCCTTGCTTGTTCATGTTGCAATTCTTCGCAAAATGTCCCTCCTTTCCGCATAGATAGCATGCGTTGGTCCCCATTCTGCAGACACCCGGATGTTTTCTCCCGCACTTTGTACATACCGGGTAGTCAGAGTTATTACCCTCATTTCCCCTGTTGTTCTTCTTTTGAGGGAAATTTTGTTGCTGGCCCTGTCCTGAGAAATTTCCTTTCCTCTTGTTCCTCCCAAACTGTTTGGAACTTTGAGCAGGGTTATTGTTCTGGCCTTTCTGATTCGTCTCAGCACTCTGACGGGGCTGTGTCTGCTTAACAACGGCCTTTTCTTCCTTCTTGGCTTTGAAAAACTGTGCCCTTGCTTCCTTATCCTGGTTGATCCAATATTCTGCCCTTATCGCTCTGCTCGCGCAGTCGGATACCAGGGTAGGTGGGCTGCTTCCGGCACTAACTTGCCTAGCTATGTCTGTCCAGAACATCTTCATCATTCTCCGGACTTTTTCAGTTTCACTCGGTACCAGCTCCGGGCACAAGCGTGCTAACTGTTCAAACTTCTTAACGGCTTCCATCACCGTCATAGACCCTTGCTTAAAGCTGGTGAATTCGTCTTGTTGAGTGGCAAGGATTTCTCTGTTGTAGTACATACTACGAAACTCAGCCACAAAATCCTGCCAATTCATTGCCATGACATTTCGACGCATTTGAACAGTTATCCACCAGTGTCTCGCGTCCTTCTTGAGAGCAAACGAGGCACATAGAACCTTTTCCTGTTCGGTGAGCCGCATAAAATCCAGGATGACTTGGATATCTATCAACCAGTTGTCTGCGGCTATTGGGTCTGTCGTCCCCTCAAATTCGGGCGCTTTCATCCGCCTAAATCTCTCATACAATAAGTCTTCTCTTGCTGGAGGTGGATCTGCCGGCACCCCAGCAGGTGCTATTGGTACCTCAGCATATTGCGGAAAATTGGGCACTGGAGGTGCCATTGGAGCTGCTTGGTCTGCGGGTAAGGGAACCTCATTGACCTGGGGTCTTCGATTTAGCTGATCCAGTTGTTCTCTCAACTGGTTTGTCTCTTGTTGTTGCTCTAGCAACTGCCGTTGTAAATTGGCTACAACGGTCGCTAGGTCCGGCGCAGGTGGATTAACTGGTGCAGCCTTGCGCGTACGAACCATCTTAATCTTCCTATTTAAATCATAAGAAAAGATATTATTAACTATCAATATCATTTCTTTGCATTCATATCTTAACATATTGTAATATTATACATTATGTCACAATATTGTCATACCATAATATCATATACTTATCATATCATATCATAAACATTCATCACATTCATATCATATCATTCATAATTGAGATTTCATACATCTCACATTTAACTGCCTTTCTATATCTATATAAAAAGTACATCATATTTACTTTGTCAAAAATTTAGGATAGAAGTGTCTACCACTTTACCATCATACATAGGTACAAGCCTATTGTCAAAAATAATAAGCTGGTACATATAGTTTCAAAAATAAAAACATACATATTCGGTCGAGTGATCTAAACCTAATCTGACTCCGCTACTGTAACAACCGAAACATCGGAGCCATCATCATCATCGTCATCTGGGATCTCCTCGGGGTTCTCCTCGAAATCGTCGCCCTCATCGAGCCATCCTCCGAATCCTGGCTCGTGATTAGGCTCCTCCTCATCATCCTCATCATCGCTAGATATAACGATGATCGGAGGGTCCTCGGGAGCATCTAATCCTCATCAGCATCATATCCATCATCATCGGCCTCCTGTACCGGGTCGACGGGTATCGGGTCCTCCGGGTCGGCTGGGCCGGGCTCATATACTGGCTCTGGCTCATATGCTGGCTCGGGCTCATAAACCGGCTCGGGCATATCGCGTCGTCACCTGGCATCTCAAGCTCCGCTACATGGGCATCGGCCTGTGGATCCTGTGCAAGCATCTCCGCGGCTAAAATGTACCCGATCATTGGGCCACTGTCATATCGGCGTCGGTATGGGCGTGTGACGGATCTGTGCAGGTAGTCCATTCGCAGGACCACTAAAGACCGTAATCCTGGGTTTGGTATGTCCATGGGGATGAGAGGCAACATAGCCTGCTGGAACCTCTGACAGTAATGGTCCATCGCTCGTGGGGGTACGCTCGCCAGTAATTGGCCATAATGTAGTATCGCTATGCTGCATTTCCGTAATATCGGGATCTGATAGGCAACATAGCCTGCTGGAACCTCCGACAGTCAATGGCGTCCGGTCATCGTCGTTACCGCAGTCATCCAATGTACGCTGGCAATCCGACTCGATGCCATCCCATCCCACCGTACGGTCATACACGAAATGTGCCCGTACGGCTGGCAAGTCCCCCGTCGTCCACACAGTCGGCGTCACTCCAGCATCGCTAGCCAGCGAGACGTGCAGATGTGCCCTACGTGGCAAAGGTGGAAAATCTCTCCAGATCGTATAGCCAGACTGATAAGCTACCGTTCGGGGTGTGCCGTCAAAAGCAGGGGCCGTGACTCGTAGAACGCTGAAACCGGCGTCGGTCCTCTTCTATGGGTGCCGGGTCCATAATCGTAATCTAATCATACATAATCGCATAATACATATTAACATATGAAAATAAAATTATAACTTACAATGATGGCGGCGATGGCAGGCTGACTGTGAAATTTAGTCGCAGGGAACCGCTCTGATACCAACTCTGTAACGACCCGCCTAACACAGGCCGTTACCGTACATACATACATACATACTTACATGCATACATACTTATACGTAAAATAGCGGAATAATTTTTTTTTTTATAAGCCGTATAAACATATTTGCACATACGTAATAATTATACTGATTAATTAAAACGTTGTGCAGGCATAAATAAAGCTTATAAAATAATCACATAAAAACAAAACGCATGGCGGCATTGGTCCCACATTTCACAGTTCAGCACACCTCGCCCTCCATCTTGCATCACGGGTTGCTACTAGGCTGCTTACCTACAGCATAGACGTAAGACAATGAGCTAACGCTCAGCAAGTACAACTATTAAATACCGCAATAACATAAACACAACACGATCTAACCTAACATAACATTTCATAATATTTCAATGACTTATCATAACATAACATTTCTTATCATGACTTATCATACATAACATTTTATATGATCATGAATCGTTTATGCTTTCTTATATCATCATATCTTTCTTTCTTAACTTATCTTTACTTATGGGCCCCGTAACATGAGTGTTCGTACCGGGCGCGCTCTATGGGCTTACTCTTGCCATAGCTCAACCCGACCTGACGCGGGTCGGTACGACACAGGCAATTGCTTGCCATCATAGCTTAATCTTTCTTTTGTTAATTAGTGAACATGCATCGTGATGTTTCACTCAATTAATCTTAACATATCTTAACCCTAATCATGCTCCTATAAATCATAGCATACTTGACATTTCATACATCATGACATACATTCATAACATAAATCATGCACTTATCATTCATATAAAATCATAGCATTCCTAGGATATTCTATAGCACTTAGCATATAGCATGTAGCATTCATAAATAGCAACATACTTAGGCAAGTATTCACAACAAGCCTATGCTGTAGGCGGAGTTGTACTTACCTTGTTTGTAAAAGCTGTGTCCAATGTGGAGTTAATTCCGCTGGGACACTCCGCGTATAACGTTCTGAGATAAAATAAAGTAAGGGTTAGAACTGTTGGTAGTATAACCAACATTCTTTCATAACCTTAGTTATAGGCCCTTACTTATTTTTACGTTATCCTAATTGGTTACTTTGGTAACCCTAATCGGTTTGTTTTTAACTTTGGTTTTAAAATCTTATTCTTAGAAAGAAAACCTAATTTTTGGTATAAAAATCCTTTTTGTTTAACTTTAAAACTGAAACTCTTAAACTGAGACTTATAAAATTATTGACTATTAGAAACTGCCTTTGGAACAGTTTCACAATGTCAATTTGCAGTGAAATTGTGGAATTACACTTTTTCTGTGTTAATTTATAAATCCTGTACAGAGTTTTCCATAATTCCTGTACAGTTTTCCGAAATCCATTTTCATCTTAAAATCAAGACTGATTCTGAAAAACTTGTCTGCATGAAAGTTTTAGATATTGAAAAGTTCTACAACTTTCGTATTTTGGATAAAACCTAGTTCGGACGTTTCATGATCAAAAACCCTGTGGAACTAGTCCTGGCCGTGCACGGGTCCTGGGCACTTTAGGCACGGGTTTTGGTAAAAACCGATGCCATTGGAGCCTCATTTTACAAAACTGTCTATATAGTTCTCTAGGAAAAACTCTACTTAAAAACTTTCATGTTTTGAGTTTCCCTGTTTCGGCCTCTAGAGGCCTCAAAAACTGTTTTCCCCGAAACTGGCTAATTTCTACCCGAGTTGGCAGTTTTCGGTTTAAAATTTCGTTTGCGTCCTAAAACGTCCACCCTACCTCAACCGAACTCAGCGGGAGCCTAAATCAGACATGCATAAGGTTTCTAATGTTCGGATTTCAACATGCAAGCCCAATTGAACGTCATTCATAATCATACAAAAACCCTAAACATTCAATCAAACATCTAACATGCACGTAATTGAACCACCAAACCCTATACCTAAACAAATTAAGCACATGCTCATAATTTACAAGCTAGGGCAGAACTTAAAAGTGGGCTTATACCCTTACAAACCATGGATTAAATACATTTAAATTTCTCCATATGAAATTTAAATGAAAACTTGATTGGTTAAGGTTTTTACCTTACTCGGTTTGGCTTGGTGAGCTAGAGTTTGGTGATTGGCAAGTGCAAACTTGCTGCCTTTCTTGCCCTAAATCCAGTCACCAAATGGCATGAAATCTGGCTGCCTCCAACTCCGAAACCCGGTTTGGATCCAAACTTGGTTCCTCCCCCCTAGAACCGGCCTTGCTAGGGAATATGGGCACTAAACTTTTTTCCAACTTTTTGCTTGGTTTCCCCCTTGAATCCGACCACCTCTAAGCCCTACACACTCTTGGTTTTGCAAAAATTTCTTGCCTTTCTCTTCCACTCTAGGTTCGGACTTTGTGGAGAAATTTTGCAAGAGTTTGGCTAACAATTCCAAATTGTGAACAATGCTCACCCCTATTTATAGAGGTTGAGAACTTCTTAAAATTGCACACTTAGTCCTCAAAAAAATAAGAATTTGGACTTTAGGGGGGGTATGTGGCCGGCCATTAGCATAGGTGGAAGACAACTAATTTTTCCAATTTTCTTAAATCAACTTAATGATGTCAAAATTCAAAAGTTAATGAGGTAAGCAAGGCTTAAGCTTGTTTGGCTCTTTTTGCTATTAAGCAGTCCATTTTTAAGTTATCACAGGTATTTTCAATACTGGATTCACTTATGCACAGTATTGGTTTACCGAACTGCAGTCCAAAATTCATCCGTGTAAAAATGGACGGTATGAAATTTTTCTTATTTCTTAAAACCCTTTTTGCCCTATACTTCAACTTAATGTGCTTGATTTTCTAGGGTGGTTCTTATATCTTAAACATAACTTTTTATCTGTAAAAACACGGTTTTACCCGGTGCAATTTATACAGATATATATTTAAACATACAGTCATTTCTTGAAATTTTCGGGTCAACCATGGACTTTCTTGTCAATTAGTGACCTTCTTGTCAAGTTTTGACTTTCATGGTCAATAGTTGACTTTTTGGTCAACCGTGACGTTTTTGGTCAAACTTTGACCATTTTACAAAATTTCATGATTTTGTTCCTTATTACCTAAATGGTCGTTTTCTTAAATACATAACCATTTTTGAGTCTTATAAAGCCATAAAACTCACAAAACATAATTAAAAACCCTTAACTGGGCTTTTTCCATAAATTCTTTCACGGTTCAATGTAAATTTTATACATGGAATCGTTCAGACATAAAAATCAGGTATTACAGAAGCTGCTTTTGTCCAACTTCTTCCCAGTGAATAGGGGATCGACATTTTCTTCCATATAGTGCTCCTCGAACGGGAAGAGCCACTATACTGCAATTGAAGTTCATGATAGTCTTTTTGATTGATCTTTTTGATCCTGTTGTTTTGGTATCAGCGCCAACCAATATCCGTCTGATCGAGATATCGATTTATATTTCCTAGCTATACCATATGACATCGGTGCCATGATGAATGTTCGATCTGTAACTGGTCTGGATCCCTGACATGCCATGTTTGATAATCCATCTTGAACTCTACCATAGCAGTTGTGTTTCTTGTCCAAAATTTGGGAAGTGAAACGCCGTCTTCGATCTGATTCGATTTTGGTACCATGTTGTCGAACACCTGGGATACATAGACGTCGGCCTTTCTCCACTGAATATGGCTTTGATAGCATGAGTGGCAGATTTGGTTAAGATCACATAAGCCATCGTGCAATTCCCACTTGAAGTCTGGCAGTCCAACGACAAATCTGTATTTGTTCATCTTCCATTGGAAGCTATTCTTCATTACTCCACCAGGATCGTGTTTCCTTAACCTTTGACAAGTTAAACCTTTGCACGTCTTCGCTATCTGAATTCTTCACTGTTTGGCCACCTAGTTTCTCCGGATCTTTACATTTGAGCTCTTGTACTTCTGGATACATAGTTCAGGATATCTGTCCTAAACATGATTAGAGCATTCTCTCTTTGAAGTAGATCATGCCATCTGCAGAGGTTCTAAACTCCTTATTTCTTTCGCCGAAGAGTTGTGTCTTGATCACAAGGATCCTTTCCTTGAAGGTTCTTGATGGACTCCATTAAATTGACTGGAGGTTAAAGCGGATAATTTTCCCGTTATCATCCTAGGTTGAAATCAGAGATTCCATTGAAGCGGCTTGGGCAGCAGTACTAAGGACATCACATGCCCGATGACTTCCTGCGTAAGGCATCTGCTACTTTGTTTGCCTTGCCAGGATGGCAAAGGATCCGCAGTCATAGTCCTTTACGAGTCAAGCCATCTTCACTGCCTCATGTTGAGCTCCTCTGGGTAAGATGTATTTGAGAGTTTGATGATATGTGAAAATCTCACATCTTTCCTCATAGGCTAAATCTTATCGAACCCTACGCGCGATAATCTGCTCAATTTTCCGGACCTTCAGTTGTCGCATAGCAGCTCTGTAGACCTCTACCGTTAGATGCTTGATCACGAATTTCTCTTCACTCTTTAAAGCTGTCACATCTTCTTGGTCAATTCCTGATTGACTCTTTCACTTCTTTTGCGTTGCGTAGACTGCTTCTAGAAAATCCCACGACCATAATAACTGCTAATCCGAGGACTCCTTATTTCGTTAGCTCTTAGGCTTGGCATAAGCTAACTATTCACTTTACTGGTCACAGAATCCTTTTGTAACCACGTGGCTAAGAAATGCATTTTCCAACATTCAATTTAGTAACTGCGTAGCGTGTCCGCAAATAACCTCTTAGATCTGCTTGTCTTGACTGATGATCAGGATGTCGATGAACATAACGAACATGTCCGATATTCCTGATCGTCATAGTCCGAAAGCACGGTGCTTGTTGAAAGGATAATCAAAATTCATATTCGTGCCCGAAATCGTCTTAGAATAATCTTGGTTTTAGCGATGATGCAATTAAGGATTTAATTTATATGTGATTTTTTTTTTATACTCTATAATCTATGCAGTTCTTGCAGTTGTACTTGGAGTTCCCTAAGTTCAACAGTGCCATACGTGTAATATCCGAAAATTTACATGGACTCATGATTTCCTTATACATAAGAAATCTATGTTCATATTATGTGTTTTGTAATGTTTCATGAAAATTATGAATATCAATACGAAATTCATAATTTTTCAAGAGCAAGAACTTTCGTGAAGACAAGTTTTTCAAAATCAATCTGGATTTTTAAATACAACCTGAACTATGAAAACTGTGCAGAGAGCAAGAAATTCCTGCACAGGATTTTCTAAAAACATGCAGAAAAACTGTATTTTTGCATCAACACTCCTGTTTTGACTATCAAAACTCTTTTAAAAGCAGTTTTCAGTCTTCAACAATTTTTATAAAGTCTTATTTTGAAAACCACGAATTTTGAAGTAAAACAAAATATTTTCTAGCCAATTTTCCAAATTGGATTTTAAAAGTCAAAACATATTAACAAGACAATGACGAATGGAAACCGGGAAGGATACCCGAGTTACTAAAACTTAGGCTCGATAATAAGAATAATCTAATACGGGTTTAATACCCAAGGTTACCTCAAGTAATCTAATGGGTCAAGACGGTTAACCATAATCTCTAGGGTTACGATTAGTAACCTAATAAATGATCAAGGTATGTAAGGAGAGCATATAACTATGATGCTGGAAAGGTTACCAATGTTTTATAGGATCCTTATCCTATGTTCTTTCTAATAGCAGGAAGTAACCTGCAATTGAGATCAGGGTGGAAACAACAAAGCCTGGAATATAACGAATCAGGCAAGTATCGAACCTCACCTACAGTATGAAAATAGTAAATACTATATATATTATGTTAAACTATACTATTTACATTACATGTTTAAATGTACATGCTATGTTGTATGATGTTATGTAATGCTATGTGATGATGTGCTATGACATGTTACATATTATGCCATGTTTTCTAAAATGTCATGGTTTTAAAAATGTCATGATTTCAAGAATGCCATGATATGGGAAATGTTAAGTTTGAATATGATATAGTGACATCATGAAGCATGTTCACTAATGTTAAGTCACATGGTAAGATAATCAAGTAAGGTGTCGTACCAACCTCCCGTGATCGTGGAGGATACATGTTTAACACCAATTGTGATATTAACCTCTCGTTGATGCGTGAGGGTCACGTTATGATTCCCAGAACTGTTAGGGCCTTGCAAACCCTAGCTTTATCTGGACGCTGCGCGCTTTCGGTACGTACACTATGGGCCCACATGTTAAGATAAGATAAGTTAAGGATTGAGTCTATAATGAAACATAAGACATTCAATCAATCATAAATGGTTCATGCATAAGCTACATGATGATGGACATGTTTTAAGATGTTTGAATTATTTCGTTAGATTATGTTTGTACTTGCTGGGCGAAAGCTCACTCTTATATTTCATACTATAGGTGTAATACCTGATTTTTATGACTGAACGATTCTTTGTATAGAACTTACATTGAACCGTAAATGCATTTATGGAAAAAGCCCAGTTAAGGGTTTTTAATTATGTTTTGTGAGTTTTATGGTTATATAAGACTCAAACAGGATTAATTAATTAAGAAAACAACCTTTTAAGTCAAAAGGAGCAATATGGCAAAATTTCTTGAAAAGTCAAACTTTGACCGAAAAACGTCACGGTTGACCAAAAAGTCAACTGTTGACCAAGAAAGTCAAAATTTGACAAAAAGGTCACTAATCGACAAGAAAGTCGATGGTTGATCCAAAAAGTTCAAGAAATGATGCTTCGAGTCTGTACGATTTATTAAGAAACCGTATGGAAATTGTACCGGACGAAAACCGGTTTTTCAGATAATAAGAAATGTTTAAGACTTAAGAACCACCCTAGAAAATCAAGTACATTGAGTTCAAGTATAGGGCAAAAGGGTTTTACGAAATAAGAAAAATTCTATACCGTCCATTTTTACGCCGGTAAATTTTGGACTGGATTTCGGTAAACCAATACTGAGTTTAAGTAAATCCAGTATTGGAAATACCTGAATTAACTTAAAAATGGGCTGCACATAGCAAGAAGAGCCAAACAAGCCTAAGATAAGCTTACCTCATTAACTTTTTGATTATGACATCATTAAGTGATTTAAGAAAAATTGGAAGAATTAGTTGTCTTCCACCTTAGCTAATGGCCGGCCACATGCCCCCTTCAAAGTCCAATTTCTGATTTTTTGAGGACTAAATTGTGCAATTAAGAGAAATTTCCAACCTCTATAAATAGGGGGAGCATTGTTCACAATTTAGCATTGTTAGCCAAACTCTTGCAATTTTGTTCCACAAAATCCGAACTTTGAGAGGAAGAGAAAGGCAAGAAATTTTTGCAAACCAAGTGTGTGGGAGGCCTTAGGGTGGTCGGATTTAGGTTAGTAACCAAGCAAAAAGTTGGAAAAAAATTTGGTGCCCATTTTCCCTAGCAAGGCCGGTTCTAGGGGGGGAGAAACCAAGCTTGATCCAAACCGGTTTTGGAGTTGGAGGCAGCCGGATTTGGTGCAATTTGGTGGCTGGATTTGGGGCAAGGAAGGCAGCAAGTTTGCACTTGCCAATCACCAAAACAGCCGGTGAATTGAGGAGGAGGAAGGAAGTGGAAACCCGAGCTAACCAAGCCAAACCGAGTAAGGTAAAAACCTTAACCGAGCAAGCTTTCATTTAAATTTCATATGGAGAAATTTAAATGTATTTAAGCTATGGTTTGTAAGGGTTTAAGCCCACTTTTAAATTCTGCCTTAGCTTGTAATTTATGAGCATGTGCTTGATTTGTTTAGGTTTAGGGCTTGGTGGTTGATTATGTGCATGCTAGGTGTTTGTGTGAATGCCTAGGATTTTTATATGTTATGGATGAACGTAAATTTGGCTTGCATGTTGGAAACCGAACGTTAGAAACGTTATGCATGTCTGTTTTAGGCTCCCGCTGAGTTCGGTTGAGGTAGGGTGAACGTTTTAGGACGTAAACGAAATTTTAAACCGAAAACTGCCAACTCGGGTAGAAATTGGCCAGTTTCGGGAAAAACAACTTTTGAGGCTTCTAGAGGCCGAATCAGGGGAAACTCAAAACATGAAAGTTTTAAGTAGAGTTTTCCTAGAGGAAAACGTGGACAGTTTTGTAAATGAGGCTCCAATGGTCTCGGTTTTTACCAAAACCCGTGCCTAAGGTGTCCAGGACCCGAGCACGGCCAGGACAAGTTCCTCAGGGATTTTGACCACGAAAACGCCAGAACTGGGTTTTACCCAAAACATAAAAGTTGTAGAGTTTTAAATGTTTACAACTTTCATGAAGACAAGTTTTACAGATTCAGTCTGGATTTTAAGATGAAAATGAATTTCGGAGAACTGTACAGGAATTATGGAAATCCTGTACAGGATTTACAAAGTTGACACAGAAAATGCATATTTTTGCAGTTTCACTGCAAATGGACATTGAGAAACTGTTCCAAAGGCAGTTTCCAATAGTCAATAAATTTATAAGTCTCGTTTTAAGATTTTCAGTCCTTAAAATTAAACAAAAGGGTTTATATACCAAAAATTAAGGTTTTCAATTCCTAAAAATAAGATTTTAAAACCAAAGTTAAAAAAACTACCCGAATAGGGTTACCAAAGTAACCAGTTAGGATAACGTAAAAATAAGTAAGGGCTTATAACTAAGGTTATAAAAGAATGTTGGTTATACTACCAACAGTTCTAACCCTTACTTTTATTTAATTTCAGAACGTTGCACGACGAGGTGTCCCAGCGGAACCTAACTCCACGATTGGACACCGCATTTACGAACGAGGTAAGTACAACTCCGCCTACAGCATAGGCTTGTTGTGAATACTTGCCTAAGTATGATTGCTAGTTATGAATGCTATATGTTACATGCTCAGTGTTATAGATTAGCTTAGGAATGCTATGATTTTATGAACGTATGTTTGGTATGTTATGATTCTATGTTATGAACGTATGTTTTGTATGCTATGGTCTATAGAAGCATGATTAGGGTTAAGTTATGTTAAGATTAATTGAGTGAAACATCACGATGCATGTTCACTAATTAACAAATGAAAGATTAAGTTATGATGGCAAGCAATTGCCTGTGTCGTACCGACCCGCGTCAGGTCGGGTTGAGCTATGGCAAGAGTAAGTCCATAGAGCGCGCCCGGTACGAACACTCATTTTATGGGGCCCAAAAGTAAGGTTAAGTTAAGAAAGTTATGAAGAGATAAGAGAGCATAAGGAAGCATAAACGGATCATGCATACGATATGTCAAGTTATGTTAAGAGATGTTATGCCATGATTAAGAAAGGTTATGAAATGTTATGCCATGTTATGATTAAGAAAGGTTATGAAATGTTATGCCATGTTATGATTAAGAAAGGTTATGAAATGATATGCTATGTTATGTTATAAAATGTTATGTTAGGTTAGATTATGCTGTGTTTTTAATGTTGCGGTATTAATAGTTGTACTTGCTGAGCTTTCGCTCACTGTCTTACGTCTATGCTGTAGGTAAGCAGCCTGCCAGCAACCAATGATACAAGATGGAAGGCGAGGTGTGCTGGACTGTGAAATGTGGGAATAATGCCGCCACACATTTTGTTTATTATGTCAATATTTTACAAGCTTTATTTATACCTACACAACGTTTTAATTATTCAGTATAATTATTTACGTAGGAGCGTATATATATTTATACGGCTTAAAAAAAAAAATATATTCCGCTGTTTTATGTATAAGTACGTAAGTAAGTATGTATGTATGTACGGTAACGGCCTGTGCTAGGCGGGTCGTTACAGTAGGAAAGAAGCCTGCAATTTAAGTGATGGGCTTTGCGGACGATGCGACGGGTGAAGGGCGGTGTGGAATACTACTACGCATAATTTTCCGCATCCAATTTTTCAGAAAATATGTTAATATGATAAAAGTAAATGATGTTTTGTTATATGTAAAGAATTTGAAGACACAAGAAGGTATTTTCAGTTTGGTATATATGAGTGACAAGTTTTCTCTACAAGATAACATATGAGAATATGTTTTTTTAAAAAAAAATTTATTCTCAAATTTTTAAGCAAGTTAAGTACAAGTAGTATGGTGGCGACCCGGCTTGAGAAGTCGGGGCGTCACAGTTTGGTATCAGAGCTGATTCCTGCCAGCCTACTTCACTTCGTCTCACATCGCTTCTGCAACGGCCCAAGTAAGTTATGTTATTTTCTTACGATTAGAATTAAGATTTTATGTGCATAGTAAGCATCTTTCTTCAACGGCCACGCTGGAGAATGTTGGATACAGGGATGACGTTGGGTGGTATCTTGGCTTGATAGTGCCAACTAGATGACGTATGGAAATGATGGGAAAGTTTTATATCTTCCCCAAATGTTATATGTACTCCTGTTGCGAAGGAGATACAAACAAGAACATGATGAATTCAGATATGTTCATGTTATGCTTTTATATGGAATGAAGATTATGGTTCTATATAAAAGGCATGATTTCAAGAAGCTGAATTTATTTCCTTATTTCCGTACAGAACCATGCCGCCAAAGAGTAGAAGAGTACCAACCCAAGACATCGATCTCGCGGCTCAGTTGAATGAGCTAAGGCAGATGATGTTAGCACAACAGCAGGAGATAGGAGGACTTAGAGCTCAGATAGCTCAACAGAATCAAGGACCTCCTGATGCTGGGGTACCACCAGCACATGTGAATCAGCCTGCGGTACCGGAAATTCCTGATGATGTTCCGGTGATCCCAGAGAACCCCATAGCCCCTGAAGTACCTATTGCGCCTGCAGCTGTGCCACCAGCACCTCTGGTTCGAGCTCCAGAAGAACTCTATGACAGATTTCGGCGCATGAAGGCACCGGAATTCGAGGGGTCTACAAACCCAATCGAGGCTGAAAACTGGTTAATTGATCTCCAGGTCCCCCTAAATTTCCTCAGACTCAACGATCAGGAGAAAGTCCTTTGTGCATCATATATGTTATGAAAAGATGCTCGCCTCTGGTGGGAAACAGTTCAAATCCGGCGAGATGTTACTCAGATGACATGGGAGGACTTTGTGGAGGAGTTTAAGGGAATGTATTTCAATACTGAAGTCATAGAGGCTCAACAAGACGAGTTCGACAAGTTTCGCCAAGGAAATCTATCAGTGGCCGAAGCTGTTAGGAAGTTTGAGCAGCTAGCCCGTCTTTGCCCTCACCTTATCAGTTCTGAAAGGGACAAAGTTAGAAGAATGATGAGAATGTTCCGCTCAGATTTAGCAGTGGTAATCAGCAGTGGCCCCCATCCACCACTCACTGTTGCTGAATGTGTCAGCAGGGCAATTCGAGCTGAATATTGGGTGGGTCAGAACAAGGAGCAAAGGGCTAAGTTTTTCCAAGAAAAGAGGGAAGAGAAGGCCCAAGCTAAACAGATTCAGGCAAGACCAAGCCAAACTCCGCAACAGAAGGGTCAAGGAGGACCTACGGGCCAGAACAACAACAACAGGCAGTACGGCAACAACCAGCAGAAAAGGAAGTGGAATGCAGGAGGACAGGGGAATCAACAAAATTTACCCCAGAAGAAAAATACTCCTGATGGCAACAGTTATCCCACTTGTCAGAAATGTGGGAAAAAGCACCCGGGAGACTGCCGTGCTGGAAGTGGTCGCTGTTTTCTATGCGGCAGGGAAGGCCACTATACGAAAAACTGCAATTTAAATCCCCAGAGTCCGCAGAATCAACAGAGAGGATAGGGATCTCAACTTCACGCTGCACAGATGAAGCTCGAGGGACCTAAAATCTCTCAAGGCAGGCTGGAAGCTCCGGAACCTCAGGGACGTATTTACGCCTATACAAAGGAGGATGTTCAAGCAGGACCTTCTACTGTGGTGATAGGTCAGCTTCCTTTTGCTCAACAAGATGCCTATGTGTTAATTGATTCTGGAGCTACGCATTCGTTCACATCACCTAGATTCGCTAAGAAACTAGGTAGGGCAAGTGATAGAATTGGAAAAACATTTAGGACTGCATTACCCTCCGGGGAGATTCTGTTATCTGATTATTGGATCCGTCATGTTCCAATAATTATATGTGGTAGGGAAATGTATGTCAACCTGATCATCATAGACCTATATGACTACGATGTCATCCTGGGTATGGATTTCTTGGGGAAATATAACGCGGTGATCGACTGTCCACGACGAACGGTTACGTTCAAGCCAGTTGGAGATGAGGAGTTTATTTTTAGAGGATCAACTTCAAAACAGCCGAAAATGTTCATTTCTGCGTTAAAGGCTAGAAAATTGTTGGCAGAAGGATGTAAGGGATTTCTAGCCAACATAGTGGACAAGACGCAAGAGACCGAGAGCAGGCCGGAAGAAGTACCGATAGTCAAGGAATATATAGAGGTTTTTCCTGAAGAGTTACCAGGACTGCCACCAGAACGAGAGATCTCCTTTGAGATTGAGTTACTTCCTGGATCAGCACCAGTATCCAAGGCTCCGTACAGGATGGCGCCTGCCGAACTTAAGGAACTGCAGATTCAGTTACAAGAGCTTCTGGATCGAGGATTCATTCGTCAGAGTTACTCGCCATGGGGAGCTCCAGTTCTGTTCGTCAAGAAGAAGGACGGCACTCTTAGGATGTGCATTGACTATCGGGAATTGAACAAGATAACTATCAAGAACAAGTATCCCTTGCCTCGGATCGACGATCTGTTTGATCAGCTGAGAGGAGCTTCAATTTTCTCGAAGATTGACCTACTATCCGGATATCACCAGCTTCGAATTAGGGAAGGAGACATTCCCAAGACAGCTTTTCGAACACGATATGGACACTACGAGTTCCTCGTTATGCCATTCGGGTTGACAAATGCTCCAGCAGCCTTTATGGACCTGATGAATCGAGTATTCAAGGATTACTTGGATAAGTTTGTTATCGTCTTTATAGATGATATCTTGATTTATTCAAGATCAAAGGAGGAGCATGAAGAGCATTTAAGGATTGCTTTACAGATTTTAAAGCAAAATCAGCTCTACGCTAAATTCACAAAGTGTGAATTTTGGTTGGAAAAGGTCCATTTCTTAGGACATGTGGTCTCCAAGAACGGCATATCTGTAGATCCGGCTAAGATTGAAGCAGTAAGCGAATGGCCAGCTCCGAAAAACGTCACCGAAGTACGTAGTTTCCTCGGCTTGGCGGGCTACTACCGACGTTTCGTTGAAGGATTTGCTAAGATTGCAGCGCCACTCACCGCACTTACACGGAAAGGAAAGAAGTACGAATGGACTGCAAATTGTGAAGAGCACTTCCAAGAGCTGAAAAACAGGCTGACTCGTGCTCCGATTCTCACAATTCCGAATATGGAAGAAGGAAACTTCGTGATATACAGCGATGCTTCTAAAATAGGATTGGGAGCCGTGCTCATGCAAACTGGAAAGGTGATCGCTTATGCTTCACGCCAGCTAAAGGATCATGAGAAGAACTACTCGACGCATGATTTGGAACTTGCGGCGGTAGTATTTATGCTCAAAATCTGGAGACACTACCTTTACGGCAGTAAGTGTGAAGTCTACACAGATCATCAGAGTTTGAAGTATATCTTCACACAAAAGGAGCTTAACATGAGGCAAAGAAGATGGCTCGAATTGGTGAAGGATTATGACATAGACATCCGTTACCATCCAGGGAAGGCTAACAAAGTAGCTGATGCCCTTAGTCGGAAGTCATCTTCCGCATTGATGTCCATACAGTCGCTGATTGAACCACTTCAGAAGGAGCTAGTGGGAGCCGGAATAGAGCTCATCACAGGAAGTTTAACTGCCCTAACCTTCCAACCTACCATTTTGGATGGCATGAAGGAGCGTCAAGAAGGAGATGCCTCACTGCTTAGGACGAGGAACGAAGTCCTAGAAGGGAAGGAGTCAGACTTCAACATATCTGATGAGGGCATACTCTATCGAAAAAATAGACTATGCATTCCTAATCAAGACGAGTTGAAGGAACAGATCTTGAAAGAAGCTCATGAGACTCCGTATTCCGTTCATCCTGGAGCCACAAAGATGTACAAAGACTTGAAGGAAAGCTTTTGGTGGCCCAAGATGAAGAATGACGTTGCCACGTTCGTTAGTAAATGCCTTACGTGTCAAAAAGTGAAGGCTGAACACCAACGTCCCGGGGGAGAATTGCAGAAAATTTCCATCCCAGAATGGAAATGGGACCAAGTGACGATGGATTTCGTAGTTGGTCTACCCCGAACTCCCAGCGGCAACGATGCTATTTGGGTGATTGTCGATCGATTGACGAAATCCGCACACTTCTTGGCCATCAAGCTTAGCTTCTCAGTGGAGCAGCTAGCGGACCTGTACGTCGCGCAGATCGTTCGCTACCATGGGATCCCCAAATCGATCATCTCAGATCGTGATGGTCGTTTCACTTCTAAATTTTGGAGGAGTGTACATCAAGCAATGGGTACAAAGCTTACTTTTAGTACAGCTTTTCACCCACAGACGGATGGACAATCAGAGAGGACCATCCAAACTCTAGAAGATATGTTACGAGCATGTGTGATGGACTTTAAGGGAACTTAGGATAAGAAGCTTCCTTTGATTGAATTCTCGTCCAACAACAGTTTTCATGCTTCGATTGGAATGGCTCCTTATGAAGCTCTCTATGGAAGAAGGTGTAGATCTCCAATCCATTGGTACGAAACAAGGGAGAAAGAACTTGTGTCTACGGACTTTATACAGAGAACCACTAAGGCCATAAATGTAATGACTAGAATTTTCCAATGTTATAATGTCTTGTAAAGATATTTGAATTGTGCCTTGAAGGTATTTATGAAAAGCCCGGTTTAGGGTTTTTTATTAGATATTGTTAGTTCTTATGCTTTTATAAGACTCCAAAAATTATTGCTTTGTAAAGCAAATGACCTTTTGAGTAAAATGGAATAAAACGTAATGATCAGCTTGTTTACAAATTTTGATTTCTGTTATGAATAATCAAAGTTTGTAATTAAGAAATGTTTATGTGTTATGTTAAATTCTTTGAAAGACCTTTTTGTAGTAAAAGGCAAATCTATGATATATGATTCTCTGTTAGTAGTTTCTAATATTAAGAGAACCCTAGACACAGTTCAAAAGAATTCTGGATAATAGTCCAGTGCCAGTATACTGTTATCAGTTGAAAACAGTATCTGAATATGTATGCCAGTATGAAAATGAACTGTGTTTAGGAGTTAAGCCAAGTAAGGTCTTAATCAGTGATACCTTGTCTTAAAAAGAATGACAAATCTCACTTTGAAAATTGGTCACCCTTTAAGGACTAAAATGTAAATATTTGTCTATAGGGGCCAATATGTAATTTTAAGAAAAGTGAATGGTTATGGATTTTAAGAAAGTTAAGATAGTATTAAGTGATAGTTTAAGCAAGAATTGGAGGCCAAATGCTATCACCATAATCGGCCACTTTACAGGGACTAAAGCACAAATATTTTCGCCTTTAGGGGCCAAAGTGCAATTTTGTGAAAATTGTGGTTCGATAGATAAATTTGTAAATTTATGGAACTATGGATTTTTCTAGTTAGATTTCCTAGTTCAATTTAGTGTATGATGGTTTTTAAGATTTGGTTAACCTAGTTGGAAACCAAGGAATTAGGTTAAGTTTGATTAGTTCAAAAATTGACCAATCATTTGCTTATTTTTGTGCACAATGGGACCGGTCATTTTAAGGGTTAATGAGCAAATATTTTGCTCTTAAGAACCAATAGGCAAAGTATGAAAAATTTGAAGTTCATTTGAAATTGACACTTCACAATTTTAGCTTTGCCTATTAAACAAGGTAGTTTTGCTTACTAAGCTAGATTGCATCTTGCAATCTTCACATTTAGCAATGTATGGCCGGCCGCCTTATGATGAATTGCAAGGAAAAATTATGATAGATTTTTCTTACTAAGCATTCAAATTCAACTAAGCCAAGGATTGGTTACAAAATTTAGTTATCATAGTTATGTTAAAACTAAGGAAGTAAACTAAGTTTGTTAACTTAGTTAGTCTAACCATTTGCTTCCAATTGATTCTTCCTTGGCCGGCCACCACTTAGTTCCAATAAGTAAATAAGCTACTCTTAGGAACTAATTTGCAGCTTTGAGATAATAGTTTTTCAAAAAGTTTGAGTGAATGACAAGTGTTGTATGTAGTGTAAGTGAACAAGCTTGCTTAGCTTGATTAAGGCAAGCTAGTGCTGCCACTTCATTGCCGTCTAACAGAAGGTGAAGACACCTAAGGTGTCTAGCTTGGATGAGTCAATAATTAGGCTTGGTTATGTGTCCACTAAGACCCTTCACAGCCGGACACCTAAGGGGATTTGGAAGCAATATGCTGTCCGTGGAAGCTAATAAGCAAAGTTAGGAATAAGAGAATTCAAAATGGAATTCCCTTTGTCATTCATCTATAAATACGTAGTGAGTGATCAATTGCAAACCTTTAGACAATTAAACATTGGTTAGGCAGCTTCTTCTCTGGCTTTCTTCTCCTTAAGAGCCGAACATAAAGTGAAGAAGAAAAGCTGGAAATAGATTTCGGTGGATTGGTGTTGGTTTGGTGAGAAAGAATATCTCCAAAACTTTAAGCTAGAATTATTTTGTGAAGCTTGAGGTAAACTCCTCTAACCTCTAGTTTCATTTACGTTTTTGTTAGGGAGATTAAGAGTGTGATGTTATGTATAAATATGAGCTTATGATAAGCAAATTTAAGTACTATGCTTTATGTAGTTTTCGGTTTCGGTTATGCTAGTTTCAAATTAGGGTTTTATGAAAGTTTAAGATTTTTGGTTTGAAGAAGTTATATGAGTAAAAAATTGAAGGTATGTTTATGAAATGTTTAGGTAACGCATGCATGCTTGAAATAGGCTCACGGGGAATCCGTTTGAGGTAGTGTGCACGTTAGATTACTTAAAACTCAAATGAACCGAAAACTGCCAGTTTCGGGTAGATTCGGACAGTATTTTTGAAAGCGAATTTTGAGGCCCTTAGAGGCCGAATCTTGAAAATATCAAAACTACAAAGTTGTAGAGAAGGGAAAATCCTAGGGGCATCGCGGACATTTTTTGAAAATAAGGCCTCTAAGACCTTCGTTTTTTTTACAAAAACCCGTGACCTATTTCAAGATTAAGAAAAATGGTCGAAGAATTTTCAAAGGTAGAAACAAGCATGTTTAAGTTAGATTTGGATTTTAAGTTTAAAACAGAAGTTGTAGGAATCTTCCAGATCTACAACTTTCATGAAGGAAATATTTTCAAATTCGGAATAAATTTGTTAGAAAAGGATCAAATAAAAGACTGACTTCAATTATAATTTGTTTTCAAGAATTTTAGTGTTTTAAAAGATAGTAGGATTTTAAAGTTTATGCTATGTTCTTGATATCCTTATACTGAGATAAGTTAATAACTAGGATTGTATGATACTATGATAGGATGATTCTCATCCTATGATTTTTCTGTGAAAACAGGAAAACCACTCGGTTAGGAGAAACGCTAAATTTGAGAGTTAGAAACTGGTAAGTACAACTCCGTCTACAGCATAGACTTTCCGTTGTATACTTACCCAAGTATGATGAATGATCGCTATTAGAATGTGATATAAATGTATGCTAGAATTGTTTGATGCGATATTATGATTATTATGATATTAAGCTTATGATTATTATGATGCTATCAAGTTTATGATTATGAGATAAGGCATGATGTTAAGATATGAGTATGATTTAAGTTTAGTGACATCACGAAGCATGTTCACTAACAAGATCAATTATGAGATTATGAAAAGCAAGTATGATGGCAGGCGAGCTTGCCGTGTCGTACCGACCCGCGTCAGGTCGGGTTGAGCTATGGCAAGAGTAAGCCCATAGAGCGCGCCCGGTACGTACACTTATGTTATGGGGCCCATAAACAAGATAAGTTAAGAATGAATATGATGGCATAATACGAGCATAATCGGTTCATGCATATATTATGCAATGCTATGATATGTTATGTATGAAATGTTACGATATAATGAGTTAAGTATGAAATGCTATGATATGAGATGCTATGTAAGATTATGATATGTTATGTATGAGATGTTACGATACGATGAGATAAGTAGGAAATGTTATGATATGAGATGCTATGTAATGTTACGATGAATTATGTTTTGAGTTGTATTGTCACGGATAATTATGTTGTACTTGCTGAGCGAAAGCTCACGTCTTACGTCTATGCTGTAGGTAAGCAACCTACGGGCAGTTGTTGATACAAGATGGCGAGCGTGGCAGGGCAAACTGTGAAATGTGGGATTAATAGCCGCTACGCGTTTTGTTTCTTTATGTATATAAATTTCGTATTCCAAACATACTGATAATATTATGCTTTCCGCTTATCCGTGCCGTATATATATATATATATATATATATATTTATATGGCTAATCGCTCGTACGCGTTATGTATATATAAAAAAAAAAAAAAAAATTCCGCTGTTTACGTTAAATAAGTTATAAGAATGTATGTATGTATGTATGGTAACGGCCTGTGCAAGGCGGGTCGTTACAATAAAGCTTATACGTCGACGGATGGAAACTGCATTTAGTCGACAAAAGAGTTATGCCGACAAACGCAGAAGACCTCTAGAATTCCAAGTAGGAGACTTGGTTTTCCTCAAGATTGCTCCGTTCAAAGGAGTCATGAGATTTGGAAAGAAAGGGAAACTAAGTCCGAGATACATAGGACCATTCGAATTACTTGAAAGAGTTGGTAATGTGGCCTATAAGCTGGCTTTACCCCAAGAATTAGCATATGTGCACAATGTATTTCATGTGTCGATGCTAAAGAAGTACATCTCAGATCCCTCACATGTATTAAGCCATGAACCAATTGAGGTTCACGAGGATTTGACTTATGAGGAGAAACCGGTCTGAATTTTGGCACGAGAAGAAAAGGTGCTAAGGCACAAAGTTATACCTTTAGTTAAGGTTCTATGGCGAAATCATGAGGTTGAGGAAGCAACATGGGAACGAGAAGAGGATATGAGGAAAAGCCACCCTGAATTATTCTGATTTTCGAGGACGAAAATTTTGTAAGGAGGGTGGGTCGTAATATCCGAAAATTTACATGGACTCATGATTTCCTTATACATAAGAAATCTATGTTCATATTATGTGTTTTTGTAATGTTTCATGAAAATTATGAATATCAATACGAAATTCATAATTTTAATTAGTAAATGTTTGAGTTCTCATTTAATTAGCTATGAAACTCAATAAGCAATTTGCTTAGCCAAGCAAGTAACCTTTTTGGTAAAAAGGGGTACAAAAATATTATGATTTTATGTTGGTCAAAGCTTGACCAAGAAAGTCAACGAAAGTCAATGTTGACCAAGGAAGTCAAGGTTGACCCGATAGGTCAAAGATTGACTGGACAAGTCAACTATGTGACGATAATGAAGTATGATGAGCGGTATAGGAAGTATACTGTGAAAAAAACCATTTTTCTGATAAAATGGATCATGTTATTTTTAAAACCACTATAGAATAAAATCAAGCACATTAAGTAGGTAATTAAGGGCCTAAGAGTTCTAAGTGAAAAGAGAATTTTTCGTATAGTCCATTTTTAAACAGATAAATTTTGGACTGCAGTTAGCAGCCAATACTGTGGATTAAAGATCACAGTATCAACAATATCTATTATGGCATTTAAAGGATTGTTTACTAAGGAAAAAAGGCCAAACAAGGCCTTAATGATGATGTCACCTAGCTTTAGAATTATGACATCATAATTAATTAAGTACATTAGGAAAGTATTCTTTCCTTGCCCACCAAGGGTTGGCCGGCCACCTAAGGCACCTTTTGTACAATTTTAAAAAAAAAATTGGAGGACTCTTTAGCAAGATGGAGAAGTTGTCTTCACCTATAAATAGGTGGAGGGGGGTGCCATTTTATTCACAAAATTTGGAAACATAACTAAACTCTGCCCATTTTTTTTTTCTTCAAAAATCCGACCCTAGGCAGCCAAGAAGGAAGGAACAAAAACCAAAAATCCAAGAGTGAAAATCATTTGGGAGTGTTCGGATTCAACAAGGAAGAAGGAGCAAGAGCTGAAAAAAAATTTGGAGACTCAATTTGGCCAAAGGGCTGGTTGTGAGGAAGCTGAAAAAAAAAAAAGAGAGAAAGGTGTTGGGAGCTAGGGGGGAGAGACCGGATTTAGTGATTTAGGCAACCAAGTGACAAAAAAAAAATTGTTGGAACCATAGTTAGGAGAAGGCCGGCTGCTGTGGGAACCAATTGGCTGGAAATTTTTGGAGCCATTACTAGGGGAGGTCGGTTGCTTGTTGGAGTCAAGTGGCTGGAAAATTTAGGGAGCCAAACCAACCAACTTCTCAATTGGATTAAGGTATAATCCTCTTGAACCTTAAATCTTTCAATTCAAGCTTTAAATTGAAGATTTAAATGTATTTCCAAGATTGGTTGTAAGAGCATAAGCTCAATTTATTTTGTTGCCTTAGTTTAGGATTTTGTGGTGGTTGATTTATGAGTTTTATGCTTATGCTTGTTTTGCATACTAGATGTTTGATGAATTGTATGTCCCCTAAATATGTTCAATCACGAGTTAGAATGGAACGTTAGAAGCGCTGCATGACTGGTATAGGCTCTCGGTTGCGGCCGATTGAGGTAGTGTGCGCCTATTAGGACGTAAACCGAATCTTAGCATAAAAAAACTGCCAGTTCGGGTAAAACTGGCTAGTTTTCTCGAAATCAGATTTTGAGGCCTTTAGAGGCCGAGTTTGGAAAAAATTAAAACACAAAAGTTGTTCAGAACAGTTTTCCTAGAGGGCAACGTGAATGGATTTGAAAAATGAGGCTCCAATGGCCTCTGTTTTTACGAAAATCCGAGGCTAATCTGCCCAGACCTAGTCTACACGTCCGGTAAGTTTCAAATTAAAACTGACAAGAATCCAAGCCGAACTGGGTTTTTCTTAAAACACGAAAGTTTTAGAATTTTTCAAGAGCAAGAACTTTCGTGAAGACAAGTTTTTCAAAATCAATCTGGATTTTTAAATACAACCTGAACTATAAAAACTGTGCATAGAGCAAGAAATTCCTGCACAGGATTTTCTAAAAACATGCAGAAAAACTGTATTTTTGCATCAACACTCCTGTTTTGACTATCAAAACTGTTTTAAAAGCAGTTTTCAGTCTTCAACAATTTTTATAAAGTCTTATTTTGAAAACCACGAATTTTGAAGTAAAACAAAATATTTTCTAGCCAATTTTTCAAATTGGATTTTAAAAGTCAAAACATATTAACAAGACAATGACGAATGATAACCGGGAAGGATACCCGAGTTACTAAAACTTAGGCTCGATAATAAGAATAATCTAATACGGGTTTAATACCCAAGGTTACCTCAAGTAATCTAATGGGTCAAGACGGTTAACCATAATCTCTAGGGTTACGATTAGTAACCTAATAAATGATCAAGGTATATAAGGAGAACATATAACTATGATGCTGGAAAGGTTACCAATGTTTTATAGGATCCTTATCCTATGTTCTTTCTAATAGCAGGAAGTAACCTGCAATTGAGATCAGGGTGGAAACAACAAAGCCTGGAATATAACGAATCAGGCAAGTATCGAACCTCACCTACAGTATGAAAATAGTAAATACTATTTTCATATATATTATGTTAAACTATACTAGTTACATTACATGTTTAAATGTACATGCTATGTTGTATGATGTTATGTAATGCTATGCGATGATGTGCTATGACATGTTACATATTATGCCATGTTTTCTAAAATGTCTTGGTTTTAAAAATGTCATGATTTCAAGAATGCCATGATATGGGAAATGTTAAGTTTGAATATGATATAGTGACATCATGAAGCATGTTCACTAATGTTAAGTCACATGGTAAGATAATCAAGTAAGGTGTCGTACCAACCTCCCGTGATCGTGGAGGATACATGTTTAACACCAATTGTGATATTAACCTCTCGTTGATGCGTGAGGGTCACGTTATGATTCCCAGAACTGTTAGGGCCTTGCAAACCCTAGCTTTATCTGGAGGCTGCGCGCTTTCGGTACGTACACTATGGGCCCACATGTTAAGACAAGATAAGTTAAGGATTGAGTCTATAATGAAACATAAGGCATTCAATCAATCATAAATGGTTCATGCATAAGCTACATGATGATGGACATGTTTTAAGATGTTTGAATTATTTCGTGAGATTATGTTTGTACTTGCTGGGCGAAAGCTCACTCTTATATTTCATACTGTAGGTAAGAAGCTTGCAATTTAAGTGATGGGCTTTGCGGACGATACGACGGGTGAAGGGCGGTGTGGAATACCACTACGCATAATTTTCCGCATCCAATTTTTCAGAAAATATGTTAATATGATAAAAGTAAATGATGTTTTGTTATATGTAAAGAATTTGAAGACACGAGAAGGTATTTTCAGTTTGGTATATATGAGTGACAAGTTTTCTCTACAAGATAACATATGAGAATATGTTTTTTAAAAAAAAAATTATTCTCAAATTTTTAAGCAAGTTAAGTACAAGTAGTATGGTGTCGACCCAGCTTGAGAAGTCGGGGCGTCACAATACGGTAAGGCGCCTTCGATACTGGAGCAGCTCCGGGCATTAGCTCAATTTCAAATGAAATTTCGCGTTCCGGTGGAAGCCCTGGTAGCTCTTCCGGGAAGATATCCACATACTCCCTGATAACAGGTACATCTTCCGGTGTTAGCTTCATTTCGTGCTCTTTGTCCACTGTTATTCAATTTGAACACTCGCAAGTATACGAGTCGTACAAGTAATAAAGTGTACACAATCGTACGGATATCGTCCCTCGAGGATTAAATCACCAAAAATATCAAGTAAAAGCTATTTTAACACCAAACAAGGTATGAAATAAAATAAAGCTGAATTGGAAATTCACTAACAATTATGGAACAATCCAAAGCAAAGCAAAAACAAACAAAACTAATGAAAAGAACGGGAATGCAATTGAGTTTGGGAAACCAATGGATTAAACAAGCTAGGACACCTAATTTCACCTCCGTTGCAGGTCTGCCACACGAATGCTACTAGAATGCTATAGCATATTCTGCGCCTGTTAACCAAACCTCCGTTTTAATGCATAAAAATCTTCCGAATTATTATGGCTAATTCCTCAAACCTTTTTCAACATATTCCTATGTGAATCCAGCTCTTAGAATGCAATTTTAATGCTCGGGTCTTATGGGTTATGCAAGATGAACAATATATTCCTATACCATTCATAAATCAATAAACCTAGCTAAGCATATTAAACTTACATCATTCATGGTATTTCCAACTTAAATTAACCCTTCCGGTATTAATCTAAATCTGATTTCCTATAGTTGATGGCCAGTCAAACAAGTAGAAATAAACATAACACACACATGAATGAACAAGAGCAAAATAATATCTAGCAATCCAACATCAACATAACATTCCTACAACCTTGGTTCCATTAGGGTCCTAGCTAAACAATTTAGTTCATGATCGAAAAATCAAGTTCCATAATCCAATAATAATCCATGAACAAATCCATGAGCAGAATACAAAAAGATTAATCTAGCAAGAGAGAGAAAAGAAATCAGCCAAGTTTGGAAGCTCCTCTCGCTCTCTTGTTGCTCCTTGCTCATGCTTCCTTGTTCTCTCAGCTGTACCCTCTGTTTTTTTCTTCCGAAGCTGCTATGGGTATTCACGTCTCTTCCTCTCTATTTTTCCTCTTTTTTCAGCTCATCCCTTCTGGCGGCTGCCCCCTTTCCTTTCCTTTCCTTTTTTGTTTTCTTCCTAGGCTAGGGCAACAGTGGTACACGTGGCAAAAATGGTGGAGGACCAGCTGACCACAAATGTCCCGCTCATTCATCCCACACGGACTCTCCACATAATAGTCTGATGTCAGCAAAATCTGCCAGCGATGCCCAGAATTCCACCCAGAAATGCTACAGCATAGTTGTAGCATTTACCTGAAAAACACACCACTAGCACTTTAACGCTTTGGCCCTCAAATTTTCTCTATGATCCTACAATTCAGTTCAAGAAGAGCAATGTTTCAGAAGTTGACCATAACAAAATAAAACTTACAAAATCCAAAACAAAACACGAAGAAAAATAATAAAAGTGCTCTTGGCTAAGCAAATTTGAACTAGAAAAGCAATGGATAACTCTAATGTCTTAGAGTTATCACACCCCCAAACTTAAAACATTGCTTGTCCTCAAGCAAAACAGAAACAACAGCAAAAACAAGACGCAAAACAAAAACAGAGAAAAACAAAGGCACACACTTTGTGGATGAATTTGCACAAGGGCTGTTCTCAAGAGATGGGTTAAAAACATACTTAAAAGAGAAACACCATACTCATACAAGCGCTGATTTTTAAATTCACAAGATGGCTTCTTCTCAGATTGGACCTGCTTTGTGAGTGTGTGAGCACCAAGTGCCATTTCATCAATGGCAAAATAAATAGAACCAAGCACCTTATTTTAAACAAAACATTTTCAAATTAAAGCTCAAACTCCATAAGCTTGCTTTTCAAAACTCTCTCCACTAATGTCGATTAACATCCAACCAAAGATCAATAGGACTTCATTGCGGTTGCGATGACGGGCTAGGATGAATGTAGGGTACGAGGATGCATTTTTGGCTCATCTCATCCTAAAACACATCAATACTCTAGGACCTTAAAGCACAAAAATTGTTATAAAATAGCACACCCCCAAACTTAGTTTTTACTTTCTCTCGCCATTTATTCCCTTTTTTTTTTTTTTTTTAACTTGCTTCCTTGTCATGCCACGCTTGCCTTTTTACGCGAATGCCAACATTTGTGATGAAGTCACCCGGTTACTCAACAAAGTCGCAATTCAAGGTTCTTCTTCTTTTTTTTCTTTTTTTTTTTAACTTGCTCATGCTTCGGTTTACCGTTTGACGCAAAAATGAACATGGGGCTCATGAACACTCCTGGTTACTAAGCAATCCAAAACAGCGGAGCAAACAAGTTTTTTTTTTTTTTTTTTAAATATAATAATAATAAGTTTCCCACACCCCCAAACTTAAAATCAACAGTGTCCTCAATGTTGTAAGAGCTATGTCCGAGAATAACATATGCTTAGGAGAGAAGGGAAAACAAGCAGAAACTTATTATTAAGATAGGCTAAAAAAAAAGGGTAGATAATGGCGAAAAACAGTGCAAGGGGGGCTTGAAAAACTCAATCGGTCCAAAAATCATCCTACATCATATCGTTGGTCACATGCTCATCAAAAATTTCGTCTCAAGAATTTATTAAGCAAGTTCTAGAGTTTAGAGTGCTTGGTCTAGGGAACCATTGAGGCTATAACACAAGGTGTAGTGCATAATGCTAAGAGGAATCCAATCAAAGTTCAAAGCCTGCAAATGAATAGAAAAACCAACACCTGATGAATGCAATGTTTTTCCAAAAAGTACGCTAACCCATGCAAATCATCATTGGCCGTGGCAAATTTCCACAAACTAGAAAACACGCAAAGACACACAAACAGAAATAAAACAGAACAAAAGAATAGCCATTAATGCAGAAATAAAAATGAAAATAGTAAAAGACAATAATAAAAAAAAAATCCCTGAACAATAAAAGAAAACATGGATATGTATGCAAAAGACAATAAAAGAAGAGGCGAAAACATCCCTGAACAGCTGAAAACAGGGCCATCAACTCTTCCATGTCCATTTCCTCGAAGAAGGCTCAGCGGCCACTATTTTCCCTTTGTCTCGGCGCTTTGATGGAGCTGCTTCTGCATATTCTGGCTGCTTGGGCCCTGATGGGCTAGGAGGGTCGACAGCTGCTTCTACATATTCTGGCTGCTTGGGCCCTGATGGCTTCTTCTGGCTGCGGTGCCCTCAGGAGGCGAATCACACAAATGAGGCGGAAATTTCGGGAAAGATTGGAACCTGTTGGAGTTAGCTTGAAAATGCTTCTGAAGTGCCAAATCTCTATCTGGCGCATATCTCCAAAAGTCCCGCATGTGCTGAATATGTTCATATTGCATCACCTCAATTTGGCTGAGCCGCTGCTCCATCCGATGAACCCCGACAACTAAATCAAGGTTAGGCCCCTCGGAAGCCGATGAGTTTGGCATTGCAGATCTTGGGGCATTTGGCGCCACTGCCTCAGGCTCAGTATCCCATGGAGGATTCTAGCGATGGAAGTCGGGTTGATTTGCGCTGCCAGCTGCTCCTTTGGTTCATGGGCGTCAATGATAACATCATGAGCAGCACATAACTGAGTGATTAACGATGGGAACCACAACCCACCGCTATTTCGCCGCGCACACACCAATTTGCTTCTGAATGAGCTTCCCAACATCAAAACTCCGCCCCTCCATAATGCAGTACAACAAGATTGCCCGCTCCTTGTTGATTAAATGATCATGTGATGACGGAATAAGCCTGAATTTGAGGAAATGGAACCACACCTTCGGCCCCGGCTTAAGAAATGCCCGAGGAAAAGTCATTGCTCCCCGCTTCCCTCGAGTCCACTCGGCTCCCTCCTCACATAATAAGTTAAGCACCTCTTTGAGCTCATTGGCATCTTACTGTTAAAGAACTCCTGATATTGATATTCAACTGCCGGGAGATCATAAACTTGGTTAATGGCCTCGGGAGTAAGAGGAACGTGCTTGCCTCGCACAAAAACAGAATCCGGCACAGCAGGGTCATAGTTGGCATAGAATTCCCGCACTAATTGAATCACTGTTGTGTGCTGGGCCCTACAGAAATTGCTCCACTGATGCTCTGAAATCACTTTATGCACAAATTCTGGGTATTCAGCTGTAGTGTTTGGATTGAAAATGAATCCTCTTTCCATGTATAACACCCTCTGATTGGTGCAAGATTGAAATCTGTCACTAGCAACGGCAGAACTAAACCGCTCCACCCCTTCAAGGCTCTGTTCAGGTTCATTCTCAGAGCTCTCCGGTTCAGTTCTCACTGGCGCCCTTCTACCTCGTCTAACTCTTGTGGTGACTGCCATAATGCACCAACTCGTTCAGGTATGCTTCAAGAGTCAGGTCAATCGGAAACAATCCTAGCAAAAATGTGTCATTGAAACCCAGAATCAAATTTTAAACCAAGTCACAGATTTAAATCAAAACTAACTCACAAAAACATTTTTTTTTTACTGTAAATTAACGATAAATTAGAAGGAAAATAAAATAAAATAAAAAACTAAAATAAAATCAAAAGAACTCACGCCCCTTTGGAATCTGGTGATTGGCCACGAATTTGATGAGCAAATCTCTGCCCACAATGCGAGCACAAACTATAAAGACACCTCCCCCAAACTTACCGTGTGACCCGAAATCAAAATACCCAAATCTTTGGGTCTTCTCTCATAAAAGCTATGGAAAAATAATCTGAGGAATAGGCGGCAAAGGGAGCTGGGTCAGCAAACCAGTGAAGCGATGGGGCGCGCTGGGCGGTGAGCGGCTGGGCGAAGGAGTGGGTGCTTGCGTGGACTGGGCTTGTGCGGTGGACGGCGAATGACTAACTCGACGGGACTGGCGGGTAGTGTGGTGATGGCGAGCGGGCCGGACAGCGAGGCAGCAAGGCAACGGAATGGGCGAATGGCTGGTTCGGAGAAGTGAAGGAGAAGACAAAATAATGGGTGGTGGACGGCGCAGAAGAGAGAGTACAAACATACAGGGGCTTCTACAGGGTTATGGGTTAATATATATATATATATATATATATATACACTATCATTATTATTATTATTATCGCTATATATATATATGTACAGATATGTGTATATAAATATATATATATTTTCTTCTTTTTCGTTTTGCTTTTTTTTTTCTTTTTTTTTTTTTTGGCTGCCGCATTCCTATAGCATTTTTAGGACAGATTGCTCCCCCAGACTGCTCTCCCCATTTTTCCAGAAATGCTGTAGCATTCTTGTAGCATTTTTAGCACAGATTGCTCCCCCAGAAGGCTGATTCCTATTTTTCCAGAAATGCTGTAGCATTCCTGTAGCATTTTTAGCACAGATTGCTCCCCCAGAAGGCTGATTCCTAGGCCAATATTCGCGCGCTGGGCTCGATGAATTAAGCTGGACTCTAGTATCCAAAATGCTAATAAAATGTTGTAACATAGTTGTAGCATTCTGGACCGTTTTATGTGAAATTGCTTCCTATTGTCACGACCAATTCTCGCAACTCTACCTCCTTTGCATTTGTTCATTTTCTCACTGCACAGAAACATATCCGAGATTAACTCTACAAGCTAACAAACGAATAGACTACACACAAAAACTAAAAAGAAGAAAAGAAACAAAACAAAATGCAGACATCAACTAGCACATATCAACTAAAAATTTTGAAAACAAAACTTGGGTTGCCTCCCAAAAGCGCTTGTTTTTAAGTCATCAGCCTGACTACTTCCCTTTTTCAAGCTTCTTCGAGAGTGATAGAGGTCTTAGAACGATCCACAGGACCTCCCCAATAATGCTTGACTCTCTGTCCATTCACTAAGAACTTCCTTCCAGACTTGTCATCTTGCAATTCCACTGCTCCATGAGGAAATACAGTAGTAATTGTGAACGGACCTGACCAACGAGACTTTAACTTTCCTGGGAAGAGCTTCAATCTTGAATTGAACAAAAGAACTTGCTGCCCCGGCTCAAAAGTTCTGCTCATGATTCTCTTGTCATGCCACCGTTTGACTTCTCCTTATAAAGCTTAGAGTTCTCATATACTTGCAACCGAAACTCATCTAACTCATTGAGTTGCATCAATCTCTTTTCTCCGGCTGCATTCATGTCCATATTCAGTTGTTGGAGCGCCCAATAAGCCTTGTGTTCCATCTCCAAAGGTAAATGACATGCTTTCCCAAACACCAATTGGTACGGAGACATTCCAATCGGAGTTTTGTAGGCAGTCCTATAGGCCCATAGTGCATCATCCAACCTTTTGGACCAGTCCTTTCTATTAGGGCTTACAGTTTTCTCCAAGATGGACTTGATTTGCTTGTTAGATGCCTCGGCTTGCCCATTAGTCTGTGGGTGATAGCTTGTAGCAACTTTATGGCGGACGTTGTACTTTGCCAGCAATGCCTCAAAGTACTTGCTGCAAAAATGTGTCCTTTCATCGCTGATTACTGCCCTTGGGGTGCCAAATCTTGTGAAAATTTGCTTCTTCATGAACTGCATCACCACCTTCGAGTCATTTGTAGGAAGGGCAACGGCCTCCACCCACTTTGAGACGTAATCTACTGCCACCAATATGTAAAGATTGCCAAAAGATGGAACAAAGGGACCCATGAAGTCAATCCCCCACACAACGAACAACTCCACCTCGATGATATTGGTTAGAGGCATTTCATGTCTTCTTGAGATACTACCAACTCTTTGACATCTATCACACCTTGATACAAAATTACGAGCATCCCGAAACAAGCTTGGCCAATAAAAGCCTGATTGTAAAACTTTTGCTGCAGTTCTATCACCTTGAAAATGCCCTCCATAGGGTGAATTGTGACATTGATGCAGTACCTTTTCCATTTCTTCCTCAGGAATACACCTCCTTAGGATTTGATCTGCACATTTTCTGAACAAGTATGGCTCATCCCAATAGTAAAACTTGACCTCATGCAGGAACTTCTTTCGTTGATGGGCATTCAAATCAGGAGGCATCAACCCACTAACTAGGTAGTTCACCAAATCTGCATACCATGGCACCACAGTTGAGACTCGATTAACAATAAGGAGCTGCTCATCGGGGAAGACCTCCTTAATAGCTTCTAAATCTGTGCCCTTTTCAGCTTTCTCCAACCGAGATAAATGGTCAGCCACTTGATTCTCCGTGCCCTTCCTATCCTTGATCTCCAGGTCAAACTCTCGAAGCAAAAGCACCCATCTAATTAACCTTGGCTTAGCATCCTTCTTCTCTACCAAGTATTTGATGGCTGAATGGTCTGTGAAAACCGTGACCCTTGCTCCTATCAGATAAGCTCGAAATTTGTCAAAGGCATAGACAACAGCCAACAACTCCTTCTCTGTTACTGTGTAGTTCAGTTGGGCTCCTGAAAGAGTCTTGCTAGCATAGTAAATGGGATGAAAAACCCTGCTTTTGCGCTGCCCTAAAACAGCCCCCACAGCCCAATCGCTTGCGTCACACATAACTTCAAACGGTAATGACCAATCCGGTGCTACAATGATTGGCGCTGAGATGAGCTTCCGTTTTAACTCTGAAAAGGCTGACAAACATGCTTCGTCCAAGATAAATTGGCTGTCTTTCTCCAATAGGCTACAAAGAGGCTTAGAAATTTTGGAGAAATCTTTGATAAATCTTCGGTAGAAACTCGCGTGTCCAAGAAAACTCCGAATCCCTTTTACATTTGATGGTGGCGGCAACTTCTCAATTATGGCAATCTTTGCTTTGTCAACTTCAAGGCCATTTCTCGAAACTCTATGTCCCAACACTATGCCCTCCTTGACCATAAAGTGACACTTTTCCCAATTGAGAACCAAATTGGTCTCTTCACAACGCTTCAATACCCTGGCCAAATTTGTGAGGCAATCTTTAAAGTTTTCTCCAAAAACAGAAAAATCATCCGTAAACACCTCCTATTCCCAAATTCTTGAAGATGGACATCGGCATCAAATTAATACTTGCTCCCAAGTCACACAATGCCTTACCAAAGTAGTGGGTTCCAATTGAACATGGGATTGTGAAACTCCCCGGATCCTTCAACTTAGGAGGGAGTTTGTTCTGCAAAATGGCATGCATTCTTCTGTCAAAGCTACAGTCTCAAATTCCCCAAGTCGACGCTTCTTAGTGACCAAGTCTTTCATGAACTTGGCATAATGAGGCATTTGCTCCAAGGCTTCAACAAGAGGTATGTTGATGTGAAGCTGCTTCAAGACATCCAGAAACTTACGAAATTGACCATCTTTTTGCTGCTTTTGAAACTGCTGAGGAAATGGTGGAGGAGGTCTGATTTCACTGCTTTCTGCTGCTCGAGAATGCTGCGTAAATGCTGTAGCATTTTCTGCAGCAGAGTCTGACGGTTGATTTTTCACCAGAATTTCTTCTTGTTGATTCTGCTCATCTTTTTCATGGATTGAAGTGGGCTCTGTCTGCACAACTTTTGACTTTTCGCTTCGCTCGATCTCCCTTCCATTTCGTAATAAGATTGCCTTGCAATGTTCTTTTCCTTCCCTCCTTGGATCTTCTGTATTACTTGGAAGAGAACCTTGTGGCCTAACATTCAAGGCGTTTGCAATCTGCCCAATCTGATTCTCCAAGCTCCTCAATGTTGCATCATGACTCTGAACTCTAGCATCATTCTTTGCTATATACTCCTTGATCAAATTCTCCAAAGAGCTAGATGAGTCCATAACTTGAGTTCTTGGTTGCTGAGATGGAAAACCCGGAGGGTGAGAAGGTCGATGATAAGCATTTGCTCCACTAGAACTGGCCCCTTGATTGCTCCATGAAAAGTTTGGGTGTTGTCTCAACCCTTGATTGTACGGCGCTGCATAATGATTGTTCCTGTTGAAATTACCCACATAGCAAGCAGAGGCTGGATTAGAGGGGCAATCATCATACAAGTGTCCCTCTCCACAATAAACACAATTGACGCCAACCAATTGTACCAAATTAACCCCAGCCGACATGTTCATAGTCTTGATCATATTTGTCAAACTCGACACTTGAGCAGAGAGTGCCGTAATAGCATCTACTTCATGAATTCCTGAAGCCTTTCGAGCATTGAGTCTCTCGGTGGGCCACTGATAATTATTGGTGGCCATCCTCTCTAAAATCTCGTAAGCTTCATTGTACGATTTAGCCAAAAGAGCACCATTGGCAGCTGCATCGACGATTGTACGTGTTTGCACATTAAGCCCATTGTAGAAAGTTTCCATCTGAATCCAATGGGGAATCCCATGATGAGGGCATTTTCGCAGCAATTCTTTGAATCTCTCCCATGCTTCATAAAAAGATTCTCCCTCCGATTGTTGAAATGCTGTGATGTCGTTTCTGAGCTTGGCATTCTTGGTTGGAGGAAAGTACTTCATGAGGAATTTTTCTGCCAAGACATTCCATGTTGCTATTGAATCCGGTGGCAGCGAATTAAGCCAGGCTCTAGCTCTATCCTTCAAGGAGTAAGGAAACAACTTCAGCCTCAATGCTTCCTCAGACACCCCTGGTAGCTTGAAAGAATCACTCACTTCCATGAATAATCGGAGATGCAAATGAGGATCCTCTATTGCCATTCCACTAAACTGGCCCACGGTTTGCAACATTTGGAACATAACTGGCTTAAGCTCAAACTGTGGCGCCTGTATTTCTGGCCTAACAATGCCCGGATTGAGCCCATGTAGAATAGGAATAGCGTAGTCTCGAATAGCCCTCTCTCTGTCATCCATCAAAACTGGCTGATGCACTAGATTGTTGACATTCACTTGCTGCCCATCATTAGCCATATTGACAGCAACTCTTTCAGCTATTTCTCCCACACCCAATCGACCTTGTTGCTCCCTTCTCCTTGCTAGATATGTTCTTTCAATTTCTGGATCCAAGGGTAGCAACTCTTGATTTCGCTGGTTATTCATGCAGAAAAAACAAGCTCCTGAAAATACAAAACTCAACCAATAAGAAAATGCAGAAACAAGAACTAAAACTAAATAACTTTTACAAATATTTTTAATGACTTTAATCCCCGGCAACGACGCCAAAAACTTGTTATTCAATTTGAACACTCGCAAGTATACGAGTCGTACAAGTAATAAAGTGTACAAAATCATACGGATATCGTCCCTCGAGGATTAAATCACCAAAAATATCAAGTAAAAGCTATTTTAACACCAAACAAGGTATGAAATAAAATAAAGCTGAATTGGAAATTCACTAACAATTATGGAACAATCCAAAGCAAAGCAAAAACAAACAAAACTGATGAAAAGAACGGGAATGCAATTGAGTTTGGGAAACCAATGGATTAAACAAGCTAGGACACCTAATTTCACCTCCGTTGCAGGTCTGCCACACGAATGCTACTAGAATGCTATAGCATATTCTGCGCCTGTTAACCAAACCTCTGTTTTAATGCATAAAAATCTTCCGAATTATTATGGCTAATTCCTCAAACCTTTTTCAACATATTCCTATGTGAATCCAGCTCTTAGAATGCAATTTTAATGCTCGGGTCTTATGGGTTATGCAAGATGAACAATATATTCCTATACCATTCATAAATCAATAAACCTAGATAAGCATATTAAACTTACATCATTCATGTTATTTCCAACTTAAATTAACCCTTCCGGTATTAATCTAAATCTGATTTCCTATAGTTGATGGCCAGTCAAACAAATAGAAATAAACATAACACACACATGAATGAACAAGAGCAGAATAATATCTAGCAATCCAACATCAACATAACATTCCTACAACCTTGGTTCCATTAGGGTCCTAGCTAAACAATTTAGTTCATGATCAAAAAATCAAGTTCCATAATCCAATAATAATCCATGAACAAATCCATGAGCAGAATACAAAAAGATTAATCTAGCAAGAGAGAGAAAAGAAATCAGCCAAGTTTGGAAGCTCCTCTCGCTCTCTTGTTGCTCCTTGCTCACGCTTCCTTGTTCTCTCAGCTGTACCCTCTGTTTTTTTCTTCCGAAGCTGCTATGGGTATTCACGTCTCTTCCTCTCTATTTTTCCTCTTTTTTCAGCTCATCCCTTCTGGCGGCTGCCCCATTTCCTTTCCTTTCCTTTTTTGTTTTCTTCCTAGGCTAGGGCAACAGTGGTACACGTGGCAAAAATGGTGGAGGACCAGCTGACCACAAATGTCCTGCTCATTCATCCCACACAGACTCTCCACATAATAGTCTGATGTCAGCAAAATCTGCCAGCGATGCCCAGAATTCCACCCAGAAATGCTACGGCATAGTTGTAGCATTTACCTGAAAAACACACCACTAGCACTTTAACGCTTTGGCCCTCAAATTTGCTCTATGATCCTACAATTCAGTTCAAGAAGAGCAATATTTCAGAAGTTGACCATAACAAAATAAAACTTACAAAATCCAAAACAAAACACGAAGAAAAATAATAAAAGTGCTCTTGGCTAAACAAATTTGAACTAGAAAAGCAATGGATAACTCTAATGTCTTAGAGTTATCATCCACCATGTTAGCTAAATACCCTTGACAGCCATTAGCTAACATCTTTCAAGCTTTCATAGCCAAAACCAATCTAGTTGTTGAGTTCCGAGCTTGTCTGTGGAAACTGAACTCTTCCTCGCCATAAGTGTTGAAAATCAAACAACGCTTTCGACAGTCGATCTTAGCGTTGTACTTGCTAAGGAAATCCATACCTAAGATCACATCGAAATCCTGTAGCTTGATTGCGATGAGATGTACATACAGTTCTCTGCCACAGATAATCACGGAGGTATTTCGTATCAAAAAATTGGACCACAAAACTTCTCTGGATGGCAAGGAGGTCTTAAAAGGTTGGCTTAATCTATCCACACCTCTTCCTAGCTTCTGGGCGAACTCTAATGATATAAATGAATGAGTGGCACCAGAATCAAACAGGGCAATTGCTTCATAAGTGGTGATAGAGATATGACCTGTCACCACATGTGAAGTGCTTGTTTCCGCATCACCCCTTGTGTAGGCGTAGATTCGAGCTTGAAGCTCAGGAGCTTCAAATCTTCCTTGGACAATGGAAGGTCCTTCTAGTCTGGCCTGGGCCGCATGAAGCTGACTGCTTGTGTTCCTGTTCTGGTACGGAGGGTTCTGGCCTTGATTGTTCATGTTGCAATTCTTCGCAAAATGTCCCTCCTTTCCGCATAGATAGCACGCGTTGGTCCCCATTCTGCAGACGCCCGGATGTTTTCTCCCGCACTTTGTACATACCGGGTAGTCAGAGTTATTACCCTCATTTCCCCTGTTGTTCTTCTTTTGAGGGAAATTTTGTTGATGGCCCTGTCCCGAGAAATTTCCTTTCCTCTTGTTCCTCCCAAACTGTTTGGAACTTTGAGCAGGGTTATTATTTTGGCCTTTCTGATTCATCTCCACACTCTGACGGGGCTGTGTCTGCTTAACAACGGCCTTTTCCTCCTTCTTGGCTTTGAAAAACTGCGCCCTTGCTTCCCTGTCCTGGTTGATCCAATATTCTGCCCTTATCGCTCTGCTCACGCAGTCGGATACCACGGTAGGTGGGCTGCTTCCGACACTAACTTGCTTGGCTATGTCTGTCCGGAACATCTTCATCATTCTCCGGACTTTTTCAGTTTCGCTTGGTACCAACTCCGGGCAGAAGTGTGCTAACTGTTCGAACTTCTTAACGGCTTCCATCACCGTCATAGACCCTTGCTTAAAGCTGGTGAATTCGTCCTGTTGAGTGGCAAGGATTTCTCTGTTGTAGTACATACTACAAAACTCAGCCACAAAATCCTGCCAACTCATTGCCATGACATTTCGACTCATCTGAACGGTTATCCACCAGTGTCTCGCGTCCTTCTTAAGAGCAAACGAGGCACATAGAACCTTTTCCTGTTCGGTGAGCCGCATAAAGTCCGGGATAACTTGGATGTCTATCAACCAGTTGTCTGCGGCTATTGGGTCTGTCGTCCCTTCAAATTTGGGCGCTTTCATCCGCCTAAATCTCTCATACAACAAGTCTTCTCTTGCCGGAGGTGGATCTGCCGGTACCCGAGCAGGTGCTATTGGTACCTCAGTATATCGCGGAAAATTGGACACAGGAGGTGCCACTGGAGCTGCTTGGTCCACGGGTAAGGGAACCTCATTGACCTGGGGTCTTTGATTTAGCTGATCCAGTTGCTCTCTCAGCTGGTTTGTCTCTTGTTGTTGCTCTAGCAACTGCCGTTGTAAATTGGCTACAACGGTCGCTAGATCCGGCGCAGGTGGATTAACTGGTTCAGCATTGCGCACACGAACCATCTTAATCTTCCTATTTAGATCATAAGAAAAGATATTATTAACTATTAATATCCTTTCTTTGCATTCATATCTTAACATATTGTAACAATATGCACTATGTCACAATATTGTCAAACCATAATATTATATATTTATCATATCATAAATATTCATCACATTCATATCATATCATTCATAATTGAGATTCCATACATCTCACATTTAACTGCCTTTTTATATATATACAAAAAGTACATCATATTTACTTTACTTATAATTACATTTTCTTTACATCATATATACATCGTCAAAAATTCAAGATGGAAGTGTCTACCACTTTACCATCATACATAAGTACAAGCCTATTGTCAAAAATAATAAGCTGGTACATATAGTTTCAAAAATAAAAACATATATATTTGGTCTAGTGATCTAAACCTAATCTAACTCCGCTACTATACCACCGAAACATCGGAGCCAGCATCTCCATCATCGTCTGGGATCTACTCGGGGTCCTCAAAGAACTCCTCCTCGGGATCCTCCCCGAAATCATCGCCCTCATCGAGCCATCCTCCGAATCCTGGCTCGTGATTATGCTCTTCCTCATCATCCTCGTCATCGCTAGATATAACGATGATAGGAGGGTCCTCGGGAGCATCCATATCCTCATCGGCATCATACCCAGCATCATCGGCCTCCTGTACCGGGTCGACGGGTATCGGGTCCTCCGGGTCGGCTGGGCCGGGCTCATATACTGGCTCTGGCTTGTATGCTGGCTCGGGCTCATAAACCGGCTCGGGCATATCAGCATCGTCGTCTGGTATCTCAGGCTCCACTACATGGGCATCGGCCTGTAGATCCTGTGCGATGACCTCCGCAGCTAAAATGTACCCGATCATATGGGCCACTGTCATAATCTGCGTCGGTATGGGCGTATGCTGACGGATCTGTGCAGGTAGTCCATTCCGACAGTAATGGTCCATCGGCTCGTGGGGGTACGCTCTCCAGTCATCGGCCATAATGTAGTACCGCTCGTGCTGCATATCCCGATAAATATCGGGATCACGATAGTGCTCATCTGCCCCATCATCCAGCACTGGTCCGTAGCGGGTGGTCACACAGACACTAAAATGTGCCCACGTACGGTCTGGCAAAGTCCCCTCGCCGATCATCATCCACCACAGTCGCGCGTCAGCTACCAGGCATCGACTAGCCAGCGAGACGTGCAGATGTGCCTCTACGTGGCAAAGGTGGAAAATCATCTCCAGATCGTATAGCCAGGCTGATAAAGCTACCGTTCGGGGTGTGCCGTCAAATAGCAGGGGCCGTGACTCGTAGAACGCTGAAACCGCACGTCGGTCCTCCTCTACGGGTGCCGGGTCCATAATCGTAAATCTAATCATACATAATCGCATAATACATATTAACATATGAAAATAAAATTATAACTTACAATGATGGCGGCGATGGCAGGCTGACTGTGAAATTTAGTCGCAGGGAACCGCTCTGATACCAACTCTGTAACGACCCGCCTAACACAGGCCGTTACCGTACATACATACATACGTACTTACATGCATACATTCTTATACGTAAAATAGCGGAATAATTTTTTTTTACAAGCCGTATAAACGTATTTGCACATACGTAAATAATTATACTGATTAATTAAAAACGTTGTGCAGGCATAAATAAAGCTTATAAAATAATCACATAATTAAACAAAACGCATGGCGGCATTGTTCCCACATTTCACAGTTCAGCACACCTTGCCCTCCATCTTGCATCAAGGGTTGCTACTAGGCTACTTACCTACAGCATAGACGTAAGACAATGAGCTAACGCTAAGCAAGTACAACTATTAAATACCGCAATAACATAAACACAACACGATCTAACCTAACATAACATTTCATAATATTTCATGACATATCATAACATAACATTTCTTATCATGACTTATCATAACATATGCATGAATCGTTTATGCTTTATTATGCTTTCTTATATCATCATATCTTTCTTTCTTAACTTATCTTTACTTATGGGCCCCGTAACATGAGTGTTCGTACCGGGCGCGCTCTATGGGCTTACTCTTGCCATAGCTCAACCCGACCTGACGCGGGTCGGTACGACACAGGCAATTGCTTGCCATCATAGCATAATCTTTCTTTTTGTTAATTAGTGAACATGCATCGTGATGTTTCACTCAATTAATCTTAACATATCTTAACCCTAATGATGCTCCCATAAATCATAGCATACTTGACATTTCATACATCATGACATACATTCATAACATAAAATCATAGCACTTATCATTCATATAAAATCATAGCATTCCTAGGATATTCTATAGCACTTAGCATATAGCATGTAGCATTCATAAGTAGCAAACATACTTGGGCAAGTATTCACAACAAGCCTATGCTGTAGGCGGAGTTGTACTTACCTTGTTTGTAAAAGCTGTGTCCAATGTGGAGTTAAATTCCGCTGGGACACTTCTGCGTATAACGTTCTGAGATAAAATAAAAGTAAGGGTTAGAACTGTTGGTAGTATAACCAACATTCTTTCATAACCTTAGTTATAAGCCCTTAGTTATTTTTACGTTATCCTAATTGGTTACTTTGGTAACCCTAATCGGTTTGTTTTTAACTTTGGTTTTAAAATCTTATTCTTAGAAAAGAAAACCCTAATTTTTGGTATAAAAATCCTTTTTGTTTAACTTTAAAACTGAAAATCTTAAACTGAGACTTATAAAATTATTGACTATTAGAAACTACCTTTGGAACTGTAAGATATAGAAAATTCAACGTTTTGAGTTCTCGTATAGAAATTTAATGTATATCATAATGGTATTTATGAAAAAGCCCGGCTAAGGGTTTTTATTAAATTTCATGAGTTCTTATGGCTTCGTAAGACTCAAATACGATCGCTTAGTCAAGTCTATGATCTTTTGTGTACAAAAGATAGAAAATTCTATGATTTTCTTGAAAGTCAACGTTTGACCAAAAAAGTCAAAGTTGACCATGAAGGTCAAAGTTGACCATGAAAGTCAAAGTTGACCCGAGAAGTCAAAGTTTGACTAAAGAGGTCAACTATGTGGCAAAACTTAAGTGTGTTAAACAGTATAGGTTCTATACTGAGAAAAACCATTTTTTTTCGGATAAAATAGTTAGAATTAAATCTAAAACCGCCATAGAAAAATTCAAGCACATAAATAGATGATTAAAGGCCAAAGGACTTGAAGCGGAAAGAAAAGTTTTTCGTATCGTCCATTTTATGACAGATCAATTTTGGAAGGAAATTTAAATTATGAAACTGTGTATTAAGTAACACAGTATTAACGATGTCAGATTGGCTTTAAATGGAATGCTTATAAAGATTTAAGCCAAACAAGCCTTAATGACATCATCTTATCAATGATTAATGACATAATATGGAATTAAGTTTAATTAGGAAAGTATTAGGTGCCAACCATGCATGAGCTGGCCGGCCACCTAACCCCCCCTTTTGTGTGAAATGCTGATTTTTGAGGGGTTATTTTGCAATTAAGCAAAGTTGTTAACCCTCTATAAATAGGTGATGGTTCCTATTCAGAAAATTCAAAATTTGCAGCCAAACTCTGCCCAAATTGCAGCTCCAAATCCGTCCCTTGCAGCCAAGAGAAATGTAACGACCCGCCCTTACGTAGGCCATTACAGTTACTTATCTTACATATTAACTTAACATACTATAACGACCCGTTCTTATGTAGGCCGTTACCGTATTTATCATACATACCAGAATAACATATTTACTTACTTATGCGGAAATAACGTACATATTTTTTTTTCTTTTCTTTTTAAAACCACTTGAGTAAAAACTTTACTACTTACTTATTTACATCATATACAATACTTATTTAGTATTTACTTTTCAAAAGTATCGAAATCTTAAAATAACTTTGCACTAAACAAAGCATACACATATATATTTCAAAACGCGTAGCAGTCTCCATTCCCACGTTTCACAGTTCGCCCTGCCAAGCTTCCCCGTCTTGTACCAAGAATTGCCAGTAGGAAGCTTACCTACAGCATAAATGTAAGTTGTGAGCTTTCGCTCAGCAAGTACAACCTTGAACCCGCAAAAACAACTTAATAAAGCAATGCATGAACCAATTATGCTTTCATTTTTGCTTTCATAGTTTTGGGCCCCTTATAAGTGTACGTACCGTGGCGCGCAGTCATGGAGTGGTTGGGGCGGCCAGCCCAGTCCAACTCAAACCATGAACCAAACCTGACCTGGAGCAGGTCGGTACGACACCATACTTAAAAACCTTTTCTTAAAACATTTCTTTCTTAAAAACATAATCTTCTTCTTACCATATGATTTATTATTTGTGAACATGCCTCATGATGTCACAATAATAAGCATACATCATAATAAACATACATCATACATAACACATAAATGCATGATATTTTAAAAACATGCAAACTCATAAAACCATTTGCCTATGCTGTAGGCGGAGTTGTACTTACAGGTTTTGCTATATCCTGGGACGTATCGTTCCGATAGGTTACCTCAAAAGGTTACCTCCTGTTTCCAAAAAGGGAAGTAAGATAAGAATCATCCTATCTTACTTTAACTTACTTTATTAAATGTTGGTACCCGAACCAACATTCATCCGTGACCATAGATATATGTCCCCCCTCATAAGCTTAATAATAACCCTTATTGGTTACTAAGTGTAACCTTAGGGCATAAGCCCTAATGGTAATCAAACAGTATTCTGTTTGATTACTTAATAAACTTTGGGCTTAAGGCCTAATGATCTTGGTGTGGGCATCCTATTAGGTTACTACGAGTAACCTTAAATGTAGGCCCATTTTGGGTGAAATTTAAAAAGCCTGTTGGGCTTATAAGGCCCAACAATTAAGGTGGTATCCTGTAAGGTTACCTTGCATAAATCTTGGACTCAAGGCCCAACATACAACCTTTGTTCTTAAATAACTAGGTCCAATTAAAATTAGGTAACCTATATGATTATAATAGGTTACCAATTGGCTTACCTTGCTTAATTTGCTTAATAAATTTATTTCTTGCTAAACTGAGTTTAATTAATCATTTAAAACTGATTTTAAATAGAACTGTGTTGGTTTTGCCGAAATTTGGTAAAAACAGTTAATTTGGCAGTGCATGTGCAAGAATTTCCTGTGCATGTATTATTTCAAATTTCTGAATCAGAGCTTGCTCTACTGATTCAGTTTTACTTTAAAATCTGTTTGGATTTTGGAAAACTTTTCTTCATGAAAGTTTTAGATACTGAAAAACTCCACAACTTTCATGTTTTGACAAAAACCCAGTTCTGAACTTAACTCATGCTTTTTCTTCGTTGAAACTGCCTGGCCGTGCATATAGGTCTGGGCAGTTTGGGCACGGGTTTTGATAAAAACGAAGGCCTTTGGAGCCTTATTTTCAAAAACTGTCCGCGTTGCCCCCTAGAATTTTCAATTTCCTACAACTTTTCAGTTTTGAGTTTTCTCAAATTCGGCCTCTAAAGGCCTCAAAATACCGTTTCCAATTCACTGCCCAGTTTTCACCCGAACTGGCAGTTTTTGGTTTCGGTTCGCTCTCACGTAATTTTACGCACACCCTACCTCAAACGGTCTCAGCCGTGAGCCTACGTCAAGCATGCAGCGTGTAATCTAACGTTCTCACATCCGTTCATTCAATCTCATACATGTAATTAATTAATTTTTTTTTTTCAAACCCATTTGGTGAAATTCACCAAACTTGGGTTTTCTAAGTTTCTATAGGGTTTTCTTGAACCCAAGTTTAGCATGCAATCATGCAACATAATAATCAGTCATTAATCAGCATACATAAGCCTATGGGGACACACATCAAACACCTAATGGTCACACAAAGCATCTACTTAATTTCTAAAGCACACATTACCAACCATGCACCAAATTGAAACATAAACATACTAAAACCTAAATCAAGCACATGCTAAGCAATTTAAGCAATAAAAGGACATAACTAAATGAGCTTAAGCTCTTACAAGCTTGCTGGAAAATACACTTAAATGGCTGAAAACAGAATTTAGAGGCTTAGAGAAACGAGGGTTTACCTCTAAACCGAAGGGGGACTTGCTAGCTTAGTTTCCGAAATGGGTTTGGTTGCTGTCCTTCACTAAATTTTTCGACCACCACTCAAGGTTTTTGCTGTCTTTTGGGTTCAGCTTGGGCAGAGAAAGGGAGGAGAGAAATGGCAAGAGTTTGGGTGGGTTTTTGAATAAAAATGCCTAAAAAAATGTCCACCCATGACACCTATTTATAGGTGAAAAATAATTTTGTTTCTAGAATTATTTTTAATCCTTAAATTGCTCACCAAACCCTTAAAAAATTTAAATTGCTAGATACCCCCCATGAGGTGGCCGGCCATAATGGGAAAGATAAGGTTCAAGAATGTTCCAAAAATACTTTCCCAATTTTCCAAAATTTCACAAATTTGCTAATTTCCGATTGGACAAGGTGTCCAATACTTAGGCTTTGTTTGGCTTTAAATCATAAAAGCAGTCTATTTTCATACTGAAACAAGTATAACAAATACTGTTTTTCAATAAAAATCATACTGTCTACTAAACTGCAGTCTAAAATTTATCTGCATAAAAATGGACTGCGTTTAGGTTTTTTTCTTAGAACTTAAAGCTCATTAGTCCTTATTGTCCTAAATATTGTGCTTGATTTTTCTAACATACTTCCATACCTTAAACTTACTTATCTGTCCGCAATGACGGTTTTTCGCAGTATAATTTCTATACTGCCTGTTATACAACAGTACCATCAAGCTTTGACTTTTCTGGTTAAACTTTGACCATTCTGGTCAAACTTTGACTAACGTAAAATTGTGAATTCCTATCATGCTTTAAATCATTCTAGCCAAACCTTGGCCGAAATATAATCATAAATTCCTAACATAGCTCAAATCATTCTGGTCAAACTTTGACCGGAATACATCCATACATAAATCCTAATTCTGATACTTAGATCAGGAAATTCATATACTTATACATAATACAAACTTTAATTCCTTGAGAAACAAGAAATCATAATTTGTAACAAGGTCAGTTATTACAATCTTCCCCCCTTAAAAATTTTCGTCCTCGAAAATTAAAATAAGTGGGGATAATTTGCTCTCATAACCTCTTCTAATTCCCATGTTGTTTCTTCAACATTGTGGTTTCGCCACAATACTTTAACCATGGAAATTGTCCTATTTCGTAAGATCTTCTCTTCCCGATCCATGATCCGAACTGGTTTCTCTTCGTATGTCAAGTCGGATTGAACCTCGATCGGTTCTTGACTTAGCACATGGAAAGGATCAGGTACATACTTCTTTAATATCGAAACGTGGAAAACGTCGTATAACGAAGCTAATTCTAGTGGCAAGGCAGGCTTGTAAGCTACTTTGCCAATCCTTTCCAAGATTTCGAATGGCCCTGTGTATCTAGGACTAAGTTTTCCCTTCTTGCCAATGAATGGGAAATCGACGTTTCTTTTTCATAAAATGCTTCAAATGGAACCATACCAATTGAGGCGTGATAACTATTCTCATAAGGAACTTGATCAAAGGTAGCTTCTGATCCCAGCTTCCTATGAAATCCAAAACATATGATCTTAACATATCTTCCAGTGTTTGGATGGTTTGTTCCGATTGAACATCCATTTGGGGTGAAAAGCTGTACTAAACTTTAATTTCGACCCCATTGCGGTGTGAACACTCGTCCCATTTGAGAGTTCAAACATCCACCACAATCTGAAATGATCGATTTTTGGCACTTCATATAACCTAACAATCTGAAATACATAAATTCCGGTAAGCCTTTCTGCCGAAACAGTGGCTTTGATGGCAATAAAGTGGGCTGATTTGGTTATTCTATCGATAATAACCCAAATCGTATCCTTCCCACTTACAACTCTGAGCAATCATACTACTAAATCCATCTTTGTTTGTTCCCATTCCCATTATGGGAGCTCAATTTTTCTAAATGTCTCCACCTAGGTGGCGGTATTTAGCCTTAATTTTCTGACAAGTTAGGCACCTTGTCACGAATTTTGTGATCTCATTCTTCATATTTGCCACCCAAATTCTCCTTAATATCCTTGTACATCTTGGAACTCCGGATGTACTGTGCATGGCATTAAATGTACTTTCAACATAATCCATTTCTTAAGAAATTCAAAGTTAAGAACACAAATCCTTTCTTTGAAATAAATTACCTCATACTTAGAGGTCTTAAATTCCTTATTCTTTTCATCGAAAGTTGTGTCTTTTTGCAAAAAGGATTTCTTTCCTTGATGCAACTTAATGGATTCTAGGAGTTCAGCCGGGGCCATGCGATAAGGCGCTTTGGATACCGGGGTAGCTCCGGGCAATAAGTCTATCTCAAAAGAAATTTCCTGCTCGGGAGGAAGTTCAGGCAATTCTTTTGGAAAGACATCCACATATTCCCTGATAATGGGAACATCTTCCGGCTTCAGTTCCACCTCTTCCTCCTTGTCCATCATGTTGGCTAAGTATCCTTAGCATCCGTTAGCCAACATTTTCCACGCGTTCAGTGCCGATACTAACCTACTTGAGGAGTTACGAGACTGGCCGTAAAAGTTGAATTCCTCCTCATCATGCAAACTAAACATAACACAACGCTTGCGGCCATTTATCTTAGCGTTGTACTTGCCTAGGAAATCCGTTCTTAGAATCACATAAAAATCTTGAAGCTTGCTCGCAACGAGATCCACATACAAATTTTCTATTACAAATGACTATTGAAGCACTTCATATTCAGTAGTCATACAAAAAATTTTCTTACAATCGAAGAAATATTCTTATAAATTACTTTAAACTACTAACTCCTAATCCTAATTTCTGGGCAACTCTATCGATACAATGGAATGAGTAGCACCAGGATCAAAAACGGTGATAGCGTTATGAGCGGTGTAAAAATAAAAAAAATAAAAGTCTAATTTGTTACTACGTGAGAAGTTCCAGCCTCGGCATCCCCTTTTGTGTAGGCGTAAATCCTAGCTTGGGGTTCAGGAGCCTCTATCCTCCTTGGTTCGTATGAAGTGTCCTCGATTTTGACTGGCATTGCATGCAGTTGACTGCTCGCATTCCTTTGCAGATACTGGGGGTTCTGGTTCTGATTCTGGTTGTTGAGGTTGCAATTCCTCGCGTAATGACCTTCTTTGCCACAAAGGTAGCAAGCATTGGTTCCCAATCTACATATTCCCAGGTGCTTCTTCCCGCATTGAGCGCACACTGGGAAGTTATTATTATTACCCTCATTCCCTCGGTTACTGCTCTTCTGAGGGTAATTTCTTTGCTGTCCCTGGCCAGCAGCATTTCCCTTCCTCTTGTTCTTTCCAAACTGCTTAGCATGCTGAATCGCATTACTCATCTGGCTCCTTGCATATGCGTCCTGATTCTGCCTAGGCTGCAGTTGCTTCTCCGTAGCCTTTTCCTCTTTCTTGGCCTTAAATATCTGCGCCCTCGCCTCCTTGTCTTGATTGATCCAATACTCAGCCCTAATTGCCCGACTAATACAGTCAGACACTAGGGTAGGAGGGCTGCTTCCCGCACTCACTTGTTTAGCTATATCCGTCCGAAACATCTTCATCATTCGCCTTACTTTTTCTGTTTCGGTCGGTATGAGTTCAGGACATAGGCGGCCTAGCTGTTCAAACTTCTTAACAGCTTCCATAACTGACATCGATCCTTGCTTTAGACTATTAAACTCGTCCTGCTGTGCGGCGAGGATCTCCCGGTTGTAGTACATTGCCTTGAACTCAGCTACAAAATCTTGCCAACTCATGGCTGCAATATTCCTACGCATTTGCACTGTTACCCACCAATGCCTAGCATCCTTTTTCAGTGCAAATGATGCACAGAGCACTTTCTCCTGCTCGGTGAGTCCCATGAAATCCAAGATAACTTGGATGTCCATAAGCCAGTTATCAGCTTCTATTGGATCCGTAAGACCCTCAAACTCAGGCGCTTTCATTCGCCTGAAACGCTCGTACAGTAAATCTTCCCGAACTACTGGTGGGTTCGCCTGCATCCCTAAGGGTGCTAACGGAACTCCGAAATTCCGCGGAACCTCCTGACGAACCTCCGGTACTTGGGGCACTACCGGGGGTGCAGGGTTATCCTGAGGTGGAATTTCATTCGCATGAGGTATTTGGTTCAATCGGGCTACCTGTTCACGTAGCCGATTTGTTTCTTGCTGTTGTTGTAGCAATTGTTGTTGCAACGTGGCTACAACGTTCGCAAGATCTGGCTCTTGCGCGTTCTGGTTAGCTTGCTTTCGCGTACGCACCATCTTATCACTCCTAATACATTTCAAGAAAAGATTTTGTTAATCTCCGAAAATCTTTCCTTTCATTTATTTCCTATAAAAACACATCATCATATCATACTTAATCTTATCATATAGAAATCCTTCGGGATTTCTTCATAGCATATCATAAAACATTATGCAGAAATCCTTCATGATTTCTTCATAACATATCATATCATAAACTTATTATAAACTTATCGTATACTTATCATGGAAACTGTTTATCATGACATCATAATTATCATGATACTCATTTCATATAAAATATATCGTTTTATACATTTTTTTTTTTTTTAAAATACATCATTTTTACTATATACACAGTCAAAATAGGATGGAAGTGTCTACCACTTAACCATCATTCCTATCCTATATACAACCCTAACGTCAAAAGAACAAAAAGTCGGAGTTAGTTCTAAAACTATCTACTCGGTCATCGTGTCAGAAAATACGTCTCGATCCTCGTCGTCGAATGGAATCTCCTCGGGATCTTCTTCCTCCTGCTCCTCGGGATTGTCTAGCTCCTCCTCTACATCCTCAAAATCATCCCATTCTTCCCACACCTCTTGTTCCTCATCATCACTCTCGATGAGGACTACCGGAGGATCTCCGGCGTTTTCCTCGGGGTTTTCCGGAGCCTCGATAGGATCCATATCGTCATCTAGTTCAGCCTCTGCCTCCTGTGGTGGTATCTGCTGAAGTGGAACCACCGGAATCGGATCCTCGGGCATAACCGGAACTCCCTCGAAAACTGGCTCTGGAATGCCGGCGCCGTCAATTGGATCGACGTGGTAAACATCCACCGGGTTGGCCTCTTGTACCATATATGCTATTACCTCAGCCTCTATAATAGCATCTATCATGTCCTCCAAGGATATTCCCACAACCGGAGCGGGGACATAAAACTTAACTGCCAGAGGTAGTCCGTCCCTGATAAGTTGTAACGCTCGCCACTGTGGATCCACGAGCTCCTGAGGTATATAGGGCAACATTGCCTCACGGAACCTACGGCAATAGTGGCCCATGGTCTCATCCGGATAAGCATGCCATTCTGCGGCGAAGTTGAGATATCGCCTTCTATTCATGTCGCCGTAAATAGCCGGGTCGCGGTACGGCGCATTGGCCCCCTCATCAGGTGGAGGTCCGTATCGTGCTATCATACGGGCACGGAAATCTGCCCATGGTGTCCCGTGAATAGCCAGATCCCCCTGCGCCATCCACCAGGCTCTAACCTCTCCCATCAAACATCTACTTGCTAATAAAACCTGAAGATGGGCTTCGATATGGCATACCCTAAAAATCACCTCCATATCAAAAAGCCATCCTGTTAGCGAGATCGTCTGCTGAGTCCCATCGAAAATATAGGGCTTCATCTTGTGGAAGGCCGTAGCGGCATCTCGATCCTCATCCATACTCATATCTCGATAATCGAATCTATCAATTTACGAGCGCATAATAATTACTTATCTATGTACTAAAAAAAAATTAACTCTTACTTACAATGACGGTGGCGCTGGCAGGTAGACTGTGAAACTGGAAGGCAGGATCCCGCTCTGATACCAACTCTGTAACGACCCGCCCTTACGTAGGCCATTACAGTTACTTATCTTACATATTAACTTAACATACTATAACGACCCGTTCTTATGTAGGCCGTTACCGTATTTATCATACATACCAGAATAACATATTTACTTACTTATGCGGAAATAACGTACATATTTTTTTTTCTTTTCTTTTTAAAACCACTTGAGTAAAAACTTTACTACTTACTTATTTACATCATATACAATACTTATTTAGTATTTACTTTTCAAAAGTATCGAAATCTTAAAATAACTTTGCACTAAACAAAGCATACACATATATATTTCAAAACGCGTAGCAGTCTCCATTCCCACGTTTCACAGTTCGCCCTGCCAAGCTTCCCCGTCTTGTACCAAGAATTGCCAGTAGGAAGCTTACCTACAGCATAAATGTAAGTTGTGAGCTTTCGCTCAGCAAGTACAACCTTGAACCCGCAAAAACAACTTAATAAAGCAATGCATGAACCAATTATGCTTTCATTTTTGCTTTCATAGTTTTGGGCCCCTTATAAGTGTACGTACCGTGGCGCGCAGTCATGGAGTGGTTGGGGCGGCCAGCCCAGTCCAACTCAAACCATGAACCAAACCTGACCTGGAGCAGGTCGGTACGACACCATACTTAAAAACCTTTTCTTAAAACATTTCTTTCTTAAAAACATAATCTTCTTCTTACCATATGATTTATTATTTGTGAACATGCCTCATGATGTCACAATAATAAGCATACATCATAATAAACATACATCATACATAACACATAAATGCATGATATTTTAAAAACATGCAAACTCATAAAACCATTTGCCTATGCTGTAGGCGGAGTTGTACTTACAGGTTTTGCTATATCCTGGGACGTATCGTTCCGATAGGTTACCTCAAAAGGTTACCTCCTGTTTCCAAAAAGGGAAGTAAGATAAGAATCATCCTATCTTACTTTAACTTACTTTATTAAATGTTGGTACCCGAACCAACATTCATCCGTGACCATAGATATATGTCCCCCCCTCATAAGCTTAATAATAACCCTTATTGGTTACTAAGTGTAACCTTAGGGCATAAGCCCTAATGGTAATCAAACAGTATTCTGTTTGATTACTTAATAAACTTTGGGCTTAAGGCCTAATGATCTTGGTGTGGGCATCCTATTAGGTTACTACGAGTAACCTTAAATGTAGGCCCATTTTGGGTGAAATTTAAAAAGCCTGTTGGGCTTATAAGGCCCAACAATTAAGGTGGTATCCTGTAAGGTTACCTTGCATAAATCTTGGACTCAAGGCCCAACATACAACCTTTGTTCTTAAATAACTAGGTCCAATTAAAATTAGGTAACCTATATGATTATAATAGGTTACCAATTGGCTTACCTTGCTTAATTTGCTTAATAAATTTATTTCTTGCTAAACTGAGTTTAATTAATCATTTAAAACTGATTTTAAATAGAACTGTGTTGGTTTTGCCGAAATTTGGTAAAAACAGTTAATTTGGCAGTGCATGTGCAAGAATTTCCTGTGCATGTATTATTTCAAATTTCTGAATCAGAGCTTGCTCTACTGATTCAGTTTTACTTTAAAATCTGTTTGGATTTTGGAAAACTTTTCTTCATGAAAGTTTTAGATACTGAAAAACTCCACAACTTTCATGTTTTGACAAAAACCCAGTTCTGAACTTAACTCATGCTTTTTCTTCGTTGAAACTGCCTGGCCGTGCATATAGGTCTGGGCAGTTTGGGCACGGGTTTTGATAAAAACGAAGGCCTTTGGAGCCTTATTTTCAAAAACTGTCCGCGTTGCCCCCTAGAATTTTCAATTTCCTACAACTTTTCAGTTTTGAGTTTTCTCAAATTCGGCCTCTAAAGGCCTCAAAATACCGTTTCCAATTCACTGCCCAGTTTTCACCCGAACTGGCAGTTTTTGGTTTCGGTTCGCTCTCACGTAATTTTACGCACACCCTACCTCAAACGGTCTCAGCCGTGAGCCTACGTCAAGCATGCAGCGTGTAATCTAACGTTCTCACATCCGTTCATTCAATCTCATACATGTAATTAATTAATTTTTTTTTTTCAAACCCATTTGGTGAAATTCACCAAACTTGGGTTTTCTAAGTTTCTATAGGGTTTTCTTGAACCCAAGTTTAGCATGCAATCATGCAACATAATAATCAGTCATTAATCAGCATACATAAGCCTATGGGGACACACATCAAACACCTAATGGTCACACAAAGCATCTACTTAATTTCTAAAGCACACATTACCAACCATGCACCAAATTGAAACATAAACATACTAAAACCTAAATCAAGCACATGCTAAGCAATTTAAGCAATAAAAGGACATAACTAAATGAGCTTAAGCTCTTACAAGCTTGCTGGAAAATACACTTAAATGGCTGAAAACAGAATTTAGAGGCTTAGAGAAACGAGGGTTTACCTCTAAACCGAAGGGGGACTTGCTAGCTTAGTTTCCGAAATGGGTTTGGTTGCTGTCCTTCACTAAATTTTTCGACCACCACTCAAGGTTTTTGCTGTCTTTTGGGTTCAGCTTGGGCAGAGAAAGGGAGGAGAGAAATGGCAAGAGTTTGGGTGGGTTTTTGAATAAAAATGCCTAAAAAAATGTCCACCCATGACACCTATTTATAGGTGAAAAATAATTTTGTTTCTAGAATTATTTTTAATCCTTAAATTGCTCACCAAACCCTTAAAAAATTTAAATTGCTAGATACCCCCCATGAGGTGGCCGGCCATAATGGGAAAGATAAGGTTCAAGAATGTTCCAAAAATACTTTCCCAATTTTCCAAAATTTCACAAATTTGCTAATTTCCGATTGGACAAGGTGTCCAATACTTAGGCTTTGTTTGGCTTTAAATCATAAAAGCAGTCTATTTTCATACTGAAACAAGTATAACAAATACTGTTTTTCAATAAAAATCATATGTCTACTAAACTGCAGTCTAAAATTTATCTGCATAAAAATGGACTGCGTTTAGGTTTTTTTCTTAGAACTTAAAGCTCATTAGTCCTTATTGTCCTAAATATTGTGCTTGATTTTTCTAACATACTTCCATACCTTAAACTTACTTATCTGTCCGCAATGACGGTTTTTCGCAGTATAATTTCTATACTGCCTGTTATACAACAGTACCATCAAGCTTTGACTTTTCTGGTTAAACTTTGACCATTCTGGTCAAACTTTGACTAACGTAAAATTGTGAATTCCTATCATGCTTTAAATCATTCTAGCCAAACCTTGGCCGAAATATAATCATAAATTCCTAACATAGCTCAAATCATTCTGGTCAAACTTTGACCGGAATACATCCATACATAAATCCTAATTCTGATACTTAGATCAGGAAATTCATATACTTATACATAATACAAACTTTAATTCCTTGAGAAACAAGAAATCATAATTTGTAACAAGGTCAGTTATTACAAGAAAACCAAGAACAAAAACAAAAAAAATCCAAGGTTAGGAACCATTGGGTGTAGTCGGTTTTCAGCTAGGAGGAAGAAAAGATAGTGCTGGAAATTTTTGGAGCTTGGTTGGCATGTTGGCCGGCTGTTTGTGGGCTGGAAAAGGGTGAGAAAAAGTTGAAGGAAGCTGGGGGGGAGTGCCGGATTTAGTGGCTGATCTTGGTGGGCAGCAGCAGCCCAAGGCAGAAAATTTTCTGGGCAGCTTCTAGGGTGGCCGGTTGTGTGGAAGCAAGGGAGGAACTGAAAAAAAATTGGAGTAAACCCTAACCAAACTTAGGGTTTATTAAGGTAAAATCTTCCCTAAGTTTTCAGCTTTCAATTTGGTTCAATTTGGAAGTTTAAGTTGTATTACAAGCTGATTATGTAAGAGCATAAGCTCGGTTTTATTTTCGGCCATTAGTTAGGTTATGTGCTTGATTTAAATTATTAGGGTGGTTGCTGATTTTAATTATGGTATGACTTTATATATGCTTGATTAATTAGGTTGATTGTATGTTAGTTGTATGGTTAAGTTTATATGCTCCTAATAAGTTTAGGTATGGTTTAGTTATGAGCTTGAATGCATAATTAGGTAATGGACAGATTTGGTGCATGTTGTGCAAGCTGGAAAAAAAAAAAT
>CM046372.1:9123263-9156577 GCA_025413025.1 Ficus hispida | reverse complement strand
TATGTGCATGCTTGCTTTAATTTTCTTAATTTGCATACTAAATACTAGTTTATTATATGTCCCACATCTGCCCTAGTGTTGGTGAATGATAATTTTGTGCTAGGTTGCTAGAATTTAATTAGTATTCTTGTTAGGTTTTGTGCAACCGAAATCATGCAACTTAGTTTGATCCAATATCAATTAGGTTTTGCATGGTGATGTTAGAAATTGTGATTAAGAAAATTTAATGCTAGAAAATCGCTGCATGTTGTATTAGGGCTCCGCGGTGGCTGGTTGAGCTAGATTCCACGTCTAGGACGTAAAACAAAAATCGAAACCGAAAACTGCCATTTCGGGTAGAAATTGGCCAGTCTCGGGAAAATCAGATTTTGAGGCTTTAGAGGCAGAATTTGGAAAAACTTAAAACACAAAAGTTGTTCAGAACAGTTTTTCCTAGAGGGCAGCGCGAATTAATTTGCAAATGAGGCCAATGGCCTCCGTTTTTACAAAAATCCGAGGCTAATCTGTTCAGACCTAGTCTACACGTCCAGTAAGTTTCAAATTAAAACTGACAAGAATCCAAGCAGAACTGGGTTTTTTCTTAAAACACGAAAGTTTTAGAATTTTTCGAGAGCAAGAACTTTCGTGAAGAAAAGTTTTCAAAATCAATCTGGATTTTTAAATACAATCTGAACTATGAAAACTGTGCAGAGAGCAAGAAATTCCTGCACAGGATTTCTAAACCATGCAGAAAAACTGTATTTTTGCACCAACACTCCTGTTTTGACTATGAAAATTGTTCAAAAGCAGTTTTCAGTCTTTAATAAATTTTAAAGTCTTACTTTGAAAACCACGAATTTTGGAGTAAAACAAAAGATTTTCTAGCCAATTTTCCAAATTGGATTTTAAAAGCCAAAATATATTAACAAGACCATGACGAATAGTAACCGGGAAGGATACCCGAGTTACTAAAACTTAAGTTCGATAATAAGAATGGTAATTTAATACTAATCATATGGGTTTAATACCAAGGTTACCTCGAGTAAGTACAACTCCGCCTACAGCATAGGCTCTTGTTGATACTTACCCAAGTATGAATAGTGTTTATGATATGATGTTATGTTTATGATAAGTATGTTCAGTTCATGATTATGAAATTAAAGCATGATTTATGTATAGTGACATCATGAAGCATGTTCACTAATAAGAATAATTATGAGTTCATGTAAAGTAAGTATGATGGCAAGCAAGCTTGCCTGTGTCGTACCGACCCGCGTCAGTCGGGTTGAGCTATGGCAAGAGTAAGTCCATAGAGCGCACCCGGTACGTACACTCATGATAAGGGCCCATAAGTAAGATAAGTTAAGAATGAATACGATGGCATAATAAGAGCATAATTGGTTCATGCATATATTATGCGATGTTATAACATGATATGTATGTTATGATAAGTTTAAGTATGTTATGTATGCTATGAGAAGTTATGTATGATGGTTATGTTTAATTGTTGGGATATATATGTTGTACTTGCTGAGCGAAAGCTCACGTGACTTACGTCTATGCTGTAGGTAAGCAACCTACCAGCAACTGATGGTGCAAGTGGCAGCGGGGCAGAGCAAGCTGTGAAATGTGGGGATTTTAACCGCTTCGCGTTTTGATCTTATTATGTAAATTATGTTGTATGCAAACATCGCTATATTTTGCAAGTATCCGCACTGTAAAAAAAAAAAAAATTTCCGCTGCTTACGTTACGCCTATTAAATAAGTACGTATGTATGTATGTATGTATTATGGTAACGGCCTGTGCTAGCGGGTCGTTACAGAGTTGGTATCAGAGCGGTTCCCTGCTACCCAATTTCACAGTATGCCTGCCGTCGCTGCCACCATTGTAAGTAATTTTATTTTATGAGTAAATAAATAATTATTACGTGATTATGTTATGATAGATACGATATTATGGATCCCGCTGGAGCGGATGGGGATCGACGTGCTGTTGCATCTTTCATGAGGCGCACCCGATGATTTTTGACGGGACGAGACGTACGGTGTCGTTAGCTGCTTGGCTATACGACATGGAGTTGATATTCAGATTATGTCATATAGAGGAGAGATTACAGGTTTCGTTAGCCAGTCGGTGTCTTTCTGTAGACGCTCGATTATGGTGGATGACGATAGGTGAGAGAGCGATGCCGAGTCGCACTTGGCGCATTTTCGTGCGTTGATAGTCGCCCGTTTCGGACCGCTACCAGACGAGGGTGTACCTCCTCGTGACCCGGTGATGTATCGGGAGACGTATCGTGCTCGATACCTCAGTTTCGCAGTGGTCTGGCATGCTTTCCCTGATGAGCCCATGAGCCATTATTGTAGGCGTTCCAGGAGGAGATGCTGCCATACGTTCCACAGGACTTGGAGAACATGGTGGCATTTGCACTTCAGACTTTTCGGGACGGATTGCCTCAGCATATCCGGCAGTATGTTCCGATGCCGTTACCTGGCTCGACAGTAGAGCATTTGATAGCCGATATCTTAGAGGCAGAGGCTGTCATACAGGCTATGCAGGAGGCTGAGGTTGGAGAGGGACCTCAGGCACCGGTCGACGACGCTGGGATGGAGAGCCATTTTTAGGGCCTGGTCCAGTTTTTCCCGAGGACCCGATTCCAGCTGAGCCAGTACAGGCAGTGCCGCCCGAGGACGTCGAGGCTGACGGGGTAGGGGACGATTTCGACCCCGATGATTTTATTGTTGCTCCAGAGGATCAGCCAGCAGACCCTCCGATCATTGATATTCCTAGCGATGATGAGGAGGATATGGAGCCGGAGCCGGAGCCAGAGCAGGAGGACTGGTTCGCGGACGATGAGGAGGAGGATATGGAGCCCGGGCCAGAGTTTGAGCCTGAGGACTGGCAGGAGGAGGATTTTGATGAGGACCCTGAGGAGTTTCCATTGCACGATGGAGATGATGATGCAGACTCCGACGCGCCCTCAGTAGTTACGGACGAGGATGTAGATTAGGCTAACTCTGTATATATTTTATTTTACGACTGATATGTACTAGCTTATATTTTTGGATGATAGGCTTGTACTGATGTATGATGGGAAAGTGTTAGACACTTCCATCCGAAATTTTGGCCCTATATGTACAGAAATCGTATCAAGATGTAATTACGAAATTGTGAATATAATGTACTTTTTGTAAGAATACAAAAAGAAAGTTCAGTTATGAAATATTATGATACGATGATGAAAGGCATGTTACGAGTTGTTATGTGCCATGATACGATGAATAAGTTATGATATGAAGAATTATGTTATGTATGACGATAAATGTATGAAAGAAGGGATATTTCCAGTATGATAATATCTTTTCTTATGTTTTAATAGGATCGAGAAAATGGTTCGTACCCGCCAAGCAGTGCCTGAAAATCCGCCAGAGCCGGATCTCGCGACCATTGTTGCAAACTTGCAACGGCAGCTGCTGGAACAGCAGCAAGAGACAAATAGACTGCGAGAGCAGTTAATTGAGCTGAACCAAAGGCCCAGGGGAGATGAAGTTCCCCCACACCCGAGAGAGTAGACCCGGTAGCACCTCAGGCACCGGAGATTCCACCAGAGATCCTCGGAATGTTGAGATTCCGGTAGCACCTGCTGGAGTTCCAGTAAACTTACCGCCAGTACGGGAAGATTTACTGTATGAGAGATTCAGGAGGATGAAGGCACCTGAATTTGAGGGAGTAATGGATCCGATAGCTGCGGATAATTGGTTAATTGATGTCCAAGTCATCCTGGACTTTATGAGGCTATCTGAGCAGGAAAAGGTTCTCTGTGCTTCCTTCGCTCTCAAGAAAGACGCCAGACACTGGTGGATGACTGTACAGATGCGGCGAGATGTTACCGCCATGGGCTGGCAAGATTTTGTGACAGAATTCCGCACCATGTACTACAATAGGGAAATTCTGGCAGCCCAACAAGATGAATTCGCCAGTTTGAAACAGGGATCAATGACAGTAATGGAGGCTGTCAAGAAGTTTGAACAGTTGGCCCGGTTGTGTCCGGAATGGTTCCCAACGAAACAGAAAAAGTTAGAAGGATGATGAAGATGTTCCGGACAGATATCGCCAAGCAAGTTAGCGCTGGCAGTAGCCCACCTACCCTGGTATCCGACTGCGTGAGTCGTGCGATAAGGGCCGAATACTGGATTAACCAGGATAAAGAAGCAAGGGCTCAGATCTTCAGGGCAAAAAGGGATGAGAAGGCAGTGGCAAAGCCAACACAGCCCCGTCAGAATTTTGAAACGCCCCTGAAAGGACAAGTCAGTAACCCTGCCCAAGGTTCCAAACAGTTTGGGAGGAATAAGAGAAAAGGAAATTTCTCGGGTCAGGGACAACAAAAGAATTACCCTCAGAAGAGGAATAATAAAGGAAATGAGGGTAATAACACTGACTACCCGGCATGCGCCAAGTGTGGGAGAAAACATCCGGGAATCTGTAGAATGGGGTCGAATGCCTGCTATTTGTGTGGCAAGGAGGGGCATTATGCAAAGAATTGCCATCTAAACAACCAAGGCCAGAATCCTCCATACCCGAGCCGGAATACGAACAGTCAGTTGCATGCTGTCCAAACTAGGCTTGAAGGACCCTCAATCACCCAAGGCAGATTAGAGGCTCCTGAACCTCAAGCCAGGATATATGCTTACACCAGGGGTGATGCTGAAGCTGGGACTTCACATGTGGTGACAGGTCAGATTTCTATCGCCACTTATGATGCTATCGCCTTGTTTGATTCTGGAGCTACTCACTCATTTGTATCCCTGGAGTTCGCCCAGAAGTTAGGAAGAGGTGTGAATAGTTTAGATCAGCCCTTCAAAACCTCTTTGCCGTCCGGAGAGATTTTGTGGTCCAATTCTTGGATACGAAATGCTTCCGTGACTATCTGTGGCCGAGAATTGTTTGTAGATCTCATCGCAATCAAGTTACAGGATTTCGATGTGATCTTAGGAATGGATTTCTTAGGCAAATACGACGCCAGGATCGACTGCCGAAAACGCTGTGTAACATTCAAACCATACGGAAAGGAGGAGTTCAATTTCTACGGGCAATCTCGGAATTCAGCAACTAAACTGGTTTCAGCAATGAAGGCTTGGAAAATGTTAGCTAATGGCTGCCAAGGATATTTAGCTAACATGGTGGATAAAGATTGTGAAGTGGAATTGGCACCGGAAGATGTTCCCATTATAAAGGAATATGTGGATATCTTTCCGAAAGACTTACCAAGACTTCGCCGGAACGTGAGATTTCGTTCGAAATCGAATTGCTGCCTGGAGCTGCGCCGATATCCAAAGCGCCTTACGTATGGCACCTGCCGAGCTTAGAGAACTACAAGTGCAGTTACAAGAATTGCTGACAAGGGATTCATCCGACAAAGCTACTCTCCATGGGGAGCACCTGTGTTGTTCGTAAAGAAAAAGGATGGATCACTACGAATGTGTATAGACTACCGTGAGCTTAACAAGATTACGATCAAGAACAAGTATCCCCTTCCGAGGATTGACGATCTTTTCGATCAACTTAGGGGAGCGGTAGTATTCTCGAAAGTCGATCTACGATCAGGCTACCATCAGCTCAGGATCAAGGAGTCAGATATCTCCAAGACGGCTTTTCGAACACATTACGGGCACTATGAGTTTTTGGTTATGCCATTTGGGCTAACCAATGCCCCAGCCGCATTCATGGACCTCATGAACCGAGTATTCAAAGAGTACCTGGATAAGTTCGTCATTGTTTTTATTGACGACATTTTGATTTACTCAAGGTCCAAAGAAGAGCATGAGCGTCACCTTAGATTGGTGATGGAGACGCTTAGACGAAACCAGCTGTATGCCAAATTTACAAAATGTGAATTTTGGCTGGAAAAAGTTCACTTTTTGGATCATGTGGTGACAAAGGAAGGAATTTCAGTAGACCCTGCTAAGATCAAGGCGGTTAGTGCGTGGCCAGCACCCAAAAATGTTACGGAAATAAGGAGTTTCCTTGGATTAGCTGGCTACTACCGACGGTTCGTCGAGGGATTTTCTAAGATCGCTACACCCCTCACCGCTCTTACCCGTAAAGAAAAGAAATTTGAATGGACTCAGAAATGTGAGGAGAATTTTCAAGAGCTCAAGAGGAGATTGACAAGTGCACCTGTGTTGATAATTCCTGATGTAGATGCAGGAAATTTCGTGATCTATAGTGACGCTTCTAAAAATGGATTAGGAGCCGTCCTGATGCAGAGTGGGAAGGTAGTTGCCTACGCATCCCGACAGCTGAAGATTCACGAAAGGAATTATCCCACGCATGACTTGGAGCTCGCGGCAGTAGTTTTCGCACTTAAGATCTGGAGACACTACTTGTACGGGAACAAGTGTGAAATCTACACCGATCACCAAAGCCTCAAGTATATTTTTACTCAGAAAGAGCTCAACATGAGGCAACGTAGATGGCTGGAACTTGTAAAGGATTATGATTGTGAGATCCTTTACCATCCTGGAAAGGCGAACAAGGTAGCAGATGCCTTAAGCAGGAAGTCCGTAGGCATGCTGATGTCTATTGGAATGTTTCCTAGACCACTACAAAAGGAGATTTCAGAGTTCAACTTAGAATTGATAACGGGAAGATTGTCTGTTCTATCCCTCCAGTCTAATCTTTTAGAGACTATCAAGTCACATCAAAGGAAAGATTCTTCTTTGCTGAAAGCACAACTCTTTGACGAGAAGACCAAGGAGTTTAGAGTCTCCGAAGATGGTACTATTTACTTCAAAGGAAGGATCTGTGTTCCTGACTTTGAATTCCTTAAAGACCAGATTTTGTCTGAGGCACACAAGACGCCATATTCAGTACATCCAGGAGCTTCCAAGATGTACAAAGACCTCCGAGAAATTATTGGTGGCCCAATATGAAGAATGAGGTAGCAGAATATGTATCGAAATGCCTAACTTGTCAGAGAGTTAAGGCTGAACATCGACATCCAGGTGGCGAACTACAGAAAATAGAGCTTCCTGAATGGAAATGGGAGCAAATTACGATGGATTTCGTAGTAGGGCTACCCAGAACTTCAAGTGGGAATGACTCGATTTGGGTTATTGTGGATAGATTAACCAAATCAGCCCACTTTATTGCGATTAAGGTCACCTTTTCAGTGGAGAAATTGGCTGAGATTTACGTATCCCAGATAGTCAGATTCCATGGAGTACCAAAATCGATCATCTCAGACCGTGATGGACGTTTCACTTCTCGATTTTGGACTAGTGTTCACAATGCCATGGGGTCGAAATTGAAGTTCAGTACGGCGTTTCACCCCCAAACTGACGGTCAATCAGAACGAACCATCCAGACACTGGAGGATATGTTCAGGTCATGTGTGCTGGATTTCAAAGGAAACTGGGATCAGAAGCTGCCATTGATCGAATTCTCCTACAACAACAGTTATCATGCTTCGATTGGTATGGCTCCATTTGAAGCATTGTATGGAAGAAAATGTCGATCGCCTATCCACTGGCAGGAAGTGGGGCAAAAGCAGCTGCAAACTACAGATTTTATCAAGAAAACCTCTGAGGATATTCAGATGATCAAGCAGAGGCTCGACATAGCTTTTAGCAGACAGAAAAGTTATGCCGATAAACGTAGGAGGCCCTTGGAATTCCAAGTAGGAGATGCGGTGTTCATCAAGATTACTCCTATGAAAGGAGTGATGCGATTTGGTAAAAAGGGAAAGCTTAGTCCGAGGTATACTGGACCATTCGAGATTCTTGAACGAGTTGGAAAAGTCGCCTATAAGCTTGCCCTACCGCCTGAGTTAGCTTCGATGCATAATGTTTTCCATGTGTCGATGTTAAAGAAGTATGTGCCAGACCCTTCCCATGTGCTTAGTCAGGAACCAGTGGAGGTTCATACGGATTTAACCTATGAAGAAAAGCCAGTTCGAATTCTGGATCGGGAAGAGAAGGTCTTAAGGAACAAAACCATTCCCATGGTTAAAATATTGTGGCGAAACCACATGGTCGAAGAAGCAACCTGGGAGTTGGAAGATGAGATGAGAAAGAACTACCCTGATTTGTTCTAATTTTCGAGGACGAAAATTTTTAAGGGGGGTAGATTGTAATAACTAGAATTTTTCTATGTTACAATTTCTTGTATAGAAATTTGAACTGTACCGTAAAGGTAATTATGCAAAAGCCCGGTTTAGGGTTTTTATTCAGAATTGTGAGTTCTTATGCTTTTATAAGACTCAAAAATGATTGCTTAGTTGAGCATACGACCTTTTGAGGAAAAAGGTATGAAAACGCTATGATTTTTACAAAAGTCAAAGTTTGACCCGAGAGTCAAAGTTTGACCAGAAAGTCAAAGTTTGACCAGAAACCGTCAAAGTAAACCAAGAGAGTCCACGTTGTCAGAATAGGCAACATTGACCTAAGAAAGTCAAAGATTGGCTAGAAAGATCAATTCTTTGACGATATCGAAAAATGGTTAGCGGTATAGGAAGTATACTGCGGAAAACCAAATTTTTCAGATAAAATGGTTTAAGTTAGATTCAAAACCACCATAGAAAAATCAAGCACACTAAGTAGGAGATTAAAGGCCAAAAGGCTCGAAGCGAAAAGAGAATTTTTCGTATAGTCCATTATTAGACAGATAAATTTTGGACTGCATTTTAATAGCCGGTACTGTGAATCAAAGACCACAGTATCAACTATACCTGTTTAGTATTGAAATATACTGTCTAATGAAGAATTAGGCCAAATAAGGCCTTAATGATGATGCCATGTAACTTTTGATTTATGACATCATTTAAGGATTTAAGGAAAAATTGGAAAGAATTTTTAGTTGGTTCTAGAATGGATGGCCGGCCACCTCATCCCCCTTAAGTGCTAAATGGTGAACTTTGAAGGACTATTTTGCAATTTTAAAAAGTTTAAAATTGCCTATAAATAGGAGTGCATCCTATTCACAAAAATTAGAAAAACTAGCTAAACTTTGGTCAAATTTCCAGCCCAAAATCCGAACTTGAGGGAGCTGCCAAAGAGAAAGAAAAAGCTTGGGAAATCAAGGAATTGGTCTTAGGAGTGTTAGGTATTCACTAGGAAGCAAGCCAAGAAGCTAGAAAAATTTTGGAACCAAGATTGGCCATTGCTGGCCGGTTCTGTGGCAGCAGCAGGGGGGAGAGAAATTGAAGGGGAAACCAAGTGGGGAGGTGGCTGTTTTGTGTGAAAAGTGGCCGGAACATTGGTAGGACCAATCCCTAGGTGGCTACAAAATTTCAAGCTCATTGGAGGAGCATAGGGCCGGCTGCACCAAGGGGAAAGGAAGAGAGAAAATTGAGCCAAGCATACCCATATTGGAACAAATAAGGTAAAAATTTTCTTGGCCCTTAAATCTCTCAATTTAAGTTCTAAATTAGAGATTTAAATGTATTACAAGCTAAATTGTAATGAGCATAAGCTCCCTTTAATTTCTGCCCTTAGGTCAGATTTTTTTTAGTGTGTGTGTGCTTGATTAGTTAGGGGTGGTTGATTTAGCATATTAAGCTATGTTTTGTTTAGTGCTTAATTGTGCAATTATATGTGCTTATGAGTATGATTGTATGCTAGATTAATTAAGGGTTGTATGTTTCCCCAAATCTGCCCAACAATATTTAAATGGCATGTTAGGGTGTTAGATGGAAATGTGTATGCTATGTGAGTAGAAATCAAGAAAACTAGCCAAACCGAAACCTTAAAAATTTAGTTTGATTGTTTGACTTGCATGGACGGGTTTGAGCTTCATGTGAGTTAAAATGGGACGTTAGAAACACGTTGTATGTTGATTCTAGGCTCCCGCTGAGTTCGGTTGAGGTAGTGTGCACGAATTAGGACGAGAAACCAAGAAAATACCGAAAACTGCCAATTCGGGTTAGATCTGCCCAGTTTTCTGGAAACCGAAATTTAAGGCCCTTAGAGGCTGATTTTGGAAAATCGTACAACACAAAAGTTGTAGACTAGGATTTTTCCTAGTGGACATCGTGGACAGTTTTCGAAAATAAGGCTCCAATGGCCTTCGTTTTTAAGAAAACCCGAGCCTGACCATGCCCAGACCCTAAGCACGGCCAGGTGAGTTTAACAGGGAAAATGAACGGGTTAGAGACCGATTTGGGTCTCGAGTTCAAAACGAAAGTTTTAGAATTTTGAATGCTTTAAAACTTTCATGAAGAAAACTTTTTCAAATTCGGCTTTGATTTTTAAATAGAAAATTGGATTTCAAAACTGTGCAGTGAACAAGAAATTCGTGCACAGAAACTTCTAAAACAGTGCAGGAAAAGGACATTTCTGCACATCCACTGATTAATTCTCAGTGAGAAACTGTTCCAAAGGCAGTTTCTATTTTTAATGATTTTTACAAAGACCCGTTCTAAGTTTTATCAAATGATCTTAAAATCCTAAGTTTTTTTCCAAAGTAAAGAAAGAGTTTTTAATTGAGTTAAGTGAACCATGACCGGGAAAAGATTCCGAGTTATTGGTTTGGGCCCTAAGCCCAAGGGTTATCCAACGTAACCCAATAAAATAGTGAAAATGATTAGTCGGGCCTAAAAACTCGGATTATCTGAAATAATCCTTTGAGTTGTATTTTAGAAGGCGTAGGCCCAAGATTTAAGAATAGTAGTCCAACGCTACTTAGAAAGGCTGTTTAGCCAAGGTTACCCTGTGTGACCAATCAAGTACACGTTAAGTGTAGTAAACCCTAAACCTTAGGGGTATCCGCGATACAGAGGAAGTATCCGGGTTTGTTTAAGAAAAGGGGGAAACATATAACTATGACTAGGTATGAATGTTGGTTTGATTACCAACATTCTGTAAGAACTAAATTCTTACTCTATGTCCTCTGATATAGCAGGAAATAGCCTGCTGAGGTATCCTGCAGCGGATCAACAAGTCTCGGGACATAGCACTCAAGGTAAGTACAACTCCGCGTACAGCATAGGCTCTTGTTGATACTTACCCAAGTATGAATAGTGTTTATGATATGATGTTATGTTTATGATAAGTATGTTCAGTTCATGATTATGAAATTAAAGCATGATTTATGTATAGTGACATCATGAAGCATGTTCACTAATAAGAATAATTATGAGTTCATGTAAAGTAAGTATGATGGCAAGCAAGCTTGCCTGTGTCGTACCGACCCGCGTCAGGTCGGGTTGAGCTATGGCAAGAGTAAGTCCATAGAGCGCACCCGGTACGTACACTCATGATAAGGGGCCCATAAGTAAGATAAGTTAAGAATGAATACGATGGCATAATAAGAGCATAATTGGTTCATGCATATATTATGCGATGTTATAACATGATATGTATGTTATGATAAGTTTAAGTATGTTATGTATGCTATGAGAAGTTATGTATGATGGGTTATGTTTAATTGTTGCGGATATATATGTTGTACTTGCTGAGCGAAAGCTCACGTGACTTACGTCTATGCTGTAGGTAAGCAACCTACCAGCAACTGATGGTGCAAGGTGGCGAGTGGGGCAGAGCAAGCTGTGAAATGTGGGGATTTTAACCGCTTCGCGTTTTGATCTTATTATGTAAATTATGTTGTATGCAAACATCGCTATATTTTGCAAGTATCCGCACTGTAAAAAAAAAAAAAAAATTTCCGCTGCTTACGTTACGCCTATTAAATAAGTACGTATGTATGTATGTATGTATGTATGGTAACGGCCTGTGCTAGGCGGGTCGTTACAACCCTAGTGTAACGACCCGCCCTTACGTAGGCCGTTACTGTACTTATCTTACATACTAACTTAACATACTTACTTACTTATGCGGAAGATATCGTACATTTTTTTTTCTTTTTTTTTTAAACCACTTGAATAAAAACTTTACTACTTACTTATTTACAATATACATAATACTTACTTAGTATTTACTTTTCAAAACTATCGTAATATAAAATAACTTGTACTTAACTAATATTTACTTATCAAAAGTATCGTAACATAAAATAACTTTGTACTAAACAAACCATACACATATATAATTCAAAACGCGTAGCAGTCTCCATTCCCACGTTTCACAGATAGCCCTGCCAAGCCTCACCGCCTTGTATGAAGAATTGCCAGTAGGAAGCTTACCTACAGTATAAATGTAAGTTGTGAGCTTTCGCTCAGCAAGTACAACCTTGAACCCGTAAAACAAACTTAATAAAGCAATGCATGAGCCAATTATGCTTTCATTATGCTTTCATAGTTTTGGGCCCCTTATAAGTGTACGTACTGTGGCGCGCAGTCATGGAGTGGTTGGGGCGGCCAGCCTAATCCAACTCAAACCATGAACTAAACCTGACCTAGAGCAAGTCGGTACGACACATCATACTTAAAACTGCTTAAACTTTCTTGGAAAATTGAGGATAATTTTTTTTTCAAACTTACATATAAAATAGAGTTGCTCGTATGGAAAACTTATCATGCATATATACTGAGATAAAAACATACATACTTCTTACAACTTGTTCGAGTCTTTAAATCCTTATATTTTTATACAACGTCACTTTCTTTAAAATACATATATATATATATTTAAACTTAACATAACTTGCGGAAAATTTTGCGTAGTGATATCCCACACCGCCCTTCACCCGCCGCATCATCCACCTGGCCCACCATTTAAGCTGCAGGCCTCTTACCTACAGTATGAAATATACTGATGAGCTTTCGCTTAGCAAGTACAAACATAATCTCACAAAACTTAATAAATATCGTGCAACTTATGCATGAATCAATTATGAATCTTTTATGACCAGTTATTGACTTGAACTTATTATCTTGCTTAACATGTGGGCCCCTAGTGTACGTACCAAAAGCGCGCATCCTCAGAACGTCAGGATTTGCAAGGCCCTTAACCATTCTGGAAACATGAACATAACCCTTCACGCATTAACGGAAGGTTGATTATCATTATACCCTCACGCATCAACGAGAGGTTGATAATCATAACTTGAAACATACATGATCCTCCTGCATCAACAGGAGGTTGGTACGACACCTTACTTGTCTTAGTTTAGTCTTAGTCTTGTTATATTTCCAAGGCTAAGAATCTTTACATGTGTTCTTATTAGTCATGATGCACATGAGACTAGATGTAACGACCCGCCTAGCACAGGCCGTTACCGTACATACATACATACATACATACTTAGCATAAACAGCGGAAATTTTTTTTTTATACGGGGTGTATGAACGAGAAACGATATATAAACCCGAGCGTATGAACGAAACGAAAAGCGATATAAACAAAGCCATACACAAGGACGATGTACGAATATCGGATATTAAATAATGTACATAAAACGAAACGTGTAGCGGTAAAAATATCCCACATCACTTCACAGTTCACACTGTCCCGCTCGCCATCTTGTATCAAAAATTGCTGACAGGTTGCTTACCTACAGCATAGACGTAAGACACGTGAGCTTTCGCTCAGCAAGTACAACATAATTATCTGCAATAATTAATAATACAAAACAGAATTCAATCAAGCATAACATAATCAATTCAACTTAACGTAACACATTCATCTAACATAACATATTCATCTAACATAACATATTTATCTAACATAACATATTCATCTGACATAACATATTTATCTAACATAACCTATTTAATCTTAATCATGCATGAGCCAATTATGCTTCATTATGCTTGCTTATTTCATTCATAACTTGCCTTACCATACATGCTTATCTTGCTTATGGGCCCCATAAGTGTACTATGGAGTGGTTGGGGCGGCCAGTCCATTTCCAACTCAAACCATAGTCCAACCCGACCTATGAACGGGTCGGCACGACACATGCAACTTGCTTGCCATACTTTCTTATCTTGTCTTACTCTTATTTAGAATTAGTGAACATGCCTCGTGATGTCACAAATTCATAAGATATAAATCATATCGTAACTTCATGCATCATAGACATATCATAGCATAATCAATTCATAAAACATTCACATAACATCTCATAAACATAACCTAATATCAATCATACATCGCAACATCTACTATAGCATTCATCAATCATACTTGAGTACGTATACAACAAAAGCCTATGCTGTAGGCGGAGTTGTACTTACCTCAAAATGTATGTCCACTGATAAGCCGCTCCTGATCAGGGCGAGATAGTAGATTATTTCCTGCTATGACAAAGGACATCGTGTCAGGATTCTAAAATCCTAACTTTTAAATTGTTGGTAATCTGTACCAACGTTCCTTTTATTCTTTGTTATATGCCCCCACCTAACTATCTTGAAACATTATTAATGGGTTATTAAGAATAACCCCATAGGTAACCCCTGAGCCAAGGGCCCTAATCCGTAGTCTTTTTCTCTTATTAGGTTACGTTGGATAACCCTTGGGCTTCGGGCCCAAACCAATAACTCGGCATCTTTTTCCGGTTATTGCTCACCGAATTTTGTTTTTAAAACTACTTTTAAAAACTTGAGGTTTTTCTTTAAAAATCCTTGAAATCATATGATTAGGTTTTATAAATCGTTAGGGTTGAAAACTGTTATTGGAACAGTTTTAGTGGTCAAATATTGGTTTTAAACTACAAAACGATTAAACACTAAAAACTGCCTTTGAAACAGTTTTTATGTTTATTTTAGAAAATCCTGTGCAGGAATTTCTGGTTTCCTACACAGTTTTAAAACTCCAATTTTTAATTAGAAATCCAGACCGAATCTGAAAAACTTTTATTCATGAAAGTTTTAGATCTTAAAATATCCTAAAACTTTCATGTTTTTCTCAAAACCCAGTTCGGAACTTAACTCATTCATTTACCCTGTTCAAGTCACCTGGCCGTGCATAAAAACTAGGCAAAGTCAGGCTCGGGTTTCCATAAAAACGAAGGCCGTTGGAGCCTTATTTTTGAAAACTGTCCATGCTACCCTCTAGGAAAAACCTTACTCTACAACTTTCATGTTTTAGGTTTTGCAAGATTCGGCCTCTAAGGGCCTCAAATTTGGGTTTCCAGAAAACTGGGCAGAATGAACCCGAATTGGCAGTTTACTATCTCTTAATCGTTTTCGGTTCTAAAACGAGCACACTACCTCAACCAAACTCAGCGGGAGCCTAAAGTCAATCATACAGCGCCTTTCTAACATCAATTTCTTTTTAAACACAAATTAAAACTCAGCCATGTAAACCATTATTCTTTTCCCAAATAAATAGGGTTTGCAGAAAATTAATCTTGCACAATTTAAATCAAATCTGCCATTTAACCTAATCAATCATTCTAGCTCATATCTTAACCTATTAGGGGCATAAAATCTTGAAAATCAGCTAGCATACAATCCACATACATCAAGCAAGCATACTTAAATCATACCATACTTAAAAACATCAAACCACCCTTAAATACTAAATCAAGCACATAATCTAACTAGGGCCGAAAATTACTTAGAGCTTATGCTCTTACAATTTCTGACTTGTAATACAAATAAACTTCAAATTGAAATCAAATTGAGGAGAATAAGGCCATGGGAGGATTACCTTAGTGAATCCTAAGATTGGTTAGGGTTTGGTCCAAAAATTTCTGCTCCTCCCTTGCTCCTAACACAACCGGCCACTCCCTAAGGCCTTCCAAAAATTTTCTGTCCCTTGGCTGCTGCTCCCCACCAAATCCGGCCTCTAACCCCCTAACTCCTTCAGCTTTTTCTCTTCCTTTTCAGCTCACCCACAACCAGCCAACATGCCAAACAAATGGGTTCCAAATTTTCCAGCACCCTTTCTTTCCTCCTAGCTGAAATCCGAACTCTCCCTAAGGGATTGGCTCTTGGATTTTTGTTTTTGGTTCTTGTTTTTCTTTGGCAGCTTGGGTTCGTTTTGGCAGAGAAATGGGCAGAATTTGGCTTGGTTTTTCTGATTTTTTTGAATAAAATCAGCACATATTTATAGAGGTTTTGAAACTTTGCTTAATTGCAAAATAGTCCTCCAAAAACTAACTATTAGCACCTTTGGCATGCTAGGTGGCCGGCCATCCTTGGTGAACAAGGAAATAATACTTTCCAAAATTTAATTAAATCCTTAATGATGTCATAATTAGGAGCTTAGATGATGTCATCCTTATTTAAGGCTTGTTTGCCTTAATTCCTTAAAATCAGTCCATTTTTCTCCAAAATAGATATTACTAATACTGTGTTACTTAATACACAGTATTATATATTTAATTAGAGTCCAAAATTTATCTGTCTTAAAATGGACTGTACGAAAACTTCTCTTTTTGTTTCGAGTCCTTTGGCCCTTAAAAACCTATTTAATGTGCTTGATTTTTCTATGGTGGTTTTAGATTTAATTCTAACTATTTTATCCGTAAAAACGGTTTTTCTCAGTATATGACCTAACATACTTAAGTTCCGTCATATAATTGACCTTTTTAGTCAATCTTTGACTTCTCGGGTCAACTTTGACTTTCATGGTCAACTTTGACCTTCATGGTCAACTTTGACTTTTTCGGTCAACGTTGACTTTCTATAAATCATAGAATTTTTCTATCTTTTGAACATAAAAGATCATAGGCTTGACTAAGCAATCATATTTGAGTCTTACGAAGCTATAAGAACTCATGAAATTTAATAAAAACCCTAAGCCGGGCTTTTTCATAAATACCATTATGGTACAAATTACATTTCTATACGAGAAATCATAACGTTGAAATTTCTAGATCTTACACTAGACATGGCATAACTTGATATATCATAGCTTAACATGACTTAACATGACCTATCGTATCATAACATAGCATAACATAATATAACATGGTATGACATAGCATAACTTGGTATAACATAACATAACATATAATCATGTCATATACTTGAAAATAGCTTACTATTTTCCATACTATAGGTGAGGTTTGTACTTACCTCGTACACTATGTCTAAAGATGTTCTGATCCAAGTTAGAATACCGCAGCAGGCTATCTCCTGCTATTTGAAAGGACATAGGGTAAGAATTCTGTACTTATAGAATGTTGGTAACCCAACCAACATTCATGCTTAATCATGGTTATATGTCCCCCCCATAAATAATGTTTGATACTTTCTGAGTATCATTGATAACCCTAAGACTTAGGGCCTATCATACTTAGTGTGGCGACCAACTCTTTCGTGATCGTCACCATACTTACTTACATACATATGAAAATCTGAACTAATTTTTTTTTTTTAAATCATCACTTAACTTAGGATGAAAACTTTCATTTTAATTACTTATATATACATATACATGTGCATATGCATATACATATACATATACATACTTTATCCCTTGTAGTACTAAAACATAGTACTTAAATATTACATAGACAAAACGTAATTTTAACAAAACGCATGGTAGCTTTCAACCCATCGTTTCACAGTTTTGCCACGCCACGCCCACCGCCTTGCATCAGGTATTGCTGTATGATTGCTTACCTACAGCATAAACGTAAGTCATGAGCTAGTGCTCAGCAAGTACAACCATTGCACCGCAAATCATTTCATAAAAACCAATGCATGAACCTTTTATGCTTTCATTATTCATTCATAGGTTAGCATTGGTTTTGGGCCCCTTACATAACATGAGTGTACATACCGTGGCGCGCTGCCATGGAGTGGTTAGGGCGGCCAGCCCTGTCAACTCAAACATGGACCAAACCCGACCTTCGCGGGTCGATACGACACAAGAAATCTGTTCATCATCATCATCATCATCATACTTGAATCTTTCATGATCATAAACAGTTTCTAACTTAAAACCGTATTCTTACAGATTACCATCTGTTTATCATCATACTTGAATCATTAACACCGAATGAGTTATCATTAATGAGCATGCTTCGTGATGCCATATCATCATAATATATCATCAGTATAACCTTATGATATCATAAAATCATGGCATACATCATAACATTTTAACATAATTGGATCATCTTATGCTAACATACATTGCAAGCATATCAACATAACTTGATCATCATACTTCGTAAGCATGTCAACATAACATTGTAAGCATATCAGCTTAACTTGATCATCATACTTCGTATGCATATCATCATAACATCGTAAGCATATCAGCTTAACTTAATCATCATATATTATAAGCATATTACCATAACTTAATCATCATAAACTTGAAAATAAACATTTTTATTTATGTTGTAGGCGGAGTTGTACTTACCAGTTACACTAAATCTTGAATTTAGTGCTCCACCTAAACAGATTGTTTCCCTGTTTTCACAGAAAAATCATAGGATAAGAATCATCCTACCATAGTGTCATAATTACCCTAGTTATTAACTTATCTTAGCACAAGGGTATCAAAAACATAGCATAAACTTTAAAACTTTTCTTTCTTTTAAAACCTTGAATTCTGAAAACTGTATTTGAAATCAATCCTTAAATTCGATCCTTCATGAAAGTTGTAGACCTTGAAGGTTCCTACAACTTCTGTTTTAAACTTAAAACCCAAATCTGAATTTAACATACTTGTTTCTGCCTTTGAAAATTCTTCGGCCATTTCATTAACCTTAAAATAGGTCTCGGGTTTTTGTAAAAATGAAGGTCTTAGAGGCCTTATTTTCAAACACTGTGCACGATGGCCCCTAGGATTTTACCTTCTCTACAACTTTGTAGTTTTGACTTTTTCATGATTCGGCCTCTAAGGGCCTCAAAATTTGATTTCCAGAATACTGTCCAATTTGACCTGAAACTGGCAGTTTTCATTCGGTTTGGGTTTTTAGGTAAACTAACGTGCACACTACCTCAAACGGGTACCCCGTGAGCCTATGTCAAGCATGCAGGCATTACATAACCATTTCATAATCTTACTTTCAGTTCTTAACTTTTAAACCAAAAGTCTTAAACTTTTTCATAAAACCTTAACTTTAAACTAGCATATCAAAACCGAATGCTAACAACTACATATATAACATGGTCTATGAATGATAACAATCATAACTCATGCTTTTACATAACATCATACACTTAATTTCTCTTAACTAAAACGTGAATGAAGAGCTAGAGGTTAAAAGGTTTACCTCAAGCTTCACGAGAAAGGTTCTAGCTTAGGGTTTTGAGGTTTTTCTTTTTCACTAATCCAGCACCAACCAACCGGATTTGCCTTTCACTTTTCTCTCTTATTTGATTCGGTTTCTATAAGGGAGAGAACTGAAACATTGGCTGCAAGGTTCACTAAACAAGCATAGAGAATTATCCATTCACCTATTTATAGATGAACAACTTGTTCTTGCTTTGCCAATTAGTCCTTTAGCAAAATCTTATTTGCTCATCAATCCTTGTGTGTTGGCCGGCCATGCTTGGCCCTAGAAGATGAGTAAGCAAAGCTATAAGACTTACTCATCAAGGCTACTAGGTGATGTGTCATGCCCTCAAGATGGCTGGCCCTTAGGGTGATGATGTGTCAAAACCTTAGCTACCCATGTAAGCGAGGCTAGGAATGCTTATTCATCCAAGCTAGGCCACGAGGTGTCCTAATCCTAAGGTGGCCGGTTTAGGGTTGGCTTGGCAAGGCCTTGGCTTGCCAAGTAAGTGCAACTAGTGAGCTTACTCACCAAAGCTACTCCATGTGGTGTCAACCTCCCATGATGGCCGGTTCATAAATGGTGTGGTGTGAGAGTCTTGGTTTGCCAAGTAAGTGCAGCTAGGGTGACTTACTAACCATAGCTAGTCCATGAGGTGTCTTGACCTCATGGTGGCCGGCCTTAGGTGGTTTGGTGTGCTTGCCATTGTTAGCCACATGAACAAAGCTATTGTGCTTACTCACCAAGGCTAGTTCATGATGTGTCTAGCCAAGGTGATGGCCGGTTTCCTTAGTGTGCCACATGGAAAAATCTTTGCTTGTTGATGCATCACATATAGCCAAGTAAGCAAGGCTAGAATGCTTACTAAGCAAAGCTAGGTTTTTAGGTGTCAAACTAACAAGGAAACACCTATTTCCTTATTTGCTTATCATGAAATACCTGATTTTTATGTCTGAACGATTCCATGTATAAAATTTACTGAATTTTGGACTGCAGTTCGGTAAACCAATACTGTGCATAAGTGAATCCAGTATTGAAAATACCTGTGATAACTTAAAAATGGACTGCTTAATAGCAAAAAGAGCCAAACAAGCTTAAGCCTTGCGTATCTCATTAACTTTTGAGTTTTGACATCATTAAGTTGATTTAAGAAAATTGGAAAAATTAGTTGTCTTCCACCAAGGCTAATGGCCGGCCACATACCCCCCCCTATAGTCCAAATTCTGATTTTTTTAGGACTAAATTGTGCAATTTCAAGAAATTCTCAACCTCTATAAATAGGGGTGAGCATTGTTCACAATTTGGAATTTTTAGCCAAACTCTTGCAAAATTTCTCCACAAAATCCGGACCTAGAGTGGAAGAGAAAGGCAAGAAATTTTTGCAAAACCAAGAGTGTGTAGGGCTTAGTGGTGGTCGGATTCAAGGGGGAAACCAAGCAAAAAGTTGGAAAAAAATTTAGTGTCCATATTCCCTAGCAAGGCCGGTTCTAGGGGGGAGGAACCAAGCTTGGATCCAAACCGGGTTTTGGAGTTGGAGGCAGCCAGATTTCGTGCCATTTGGTGACTGGATTTAGGGAAGAAAGGCAGCAAGTTTGCACTTGCCAATCACCAAAACAGCCGGTGGTTTGAGAAGGAGGAAGGAAGGTGAAACCTTAGCTCACCAAGCCAAACCGAGTAAGGTAAAAACCTTAACCCATCAAGTTTTCATTTAAATTTCATATGGAGAAATTTAAATGTATTTAAGCCATGGTTTGTAAGGGTGTAAGCCCACTTTTAAGTTCTGCCCTAGCTTGAAAATTATGAGCATGTGCTTGATTTGTTTAGGTATAGGATTTGGTGGTTTAATTATGTGCATGCTAGATGTTTGAATGTATGCTTAGGGTTTTTTGTATGATTATGAATGACATTCAATTTGGCTTGCATGTTGAAATCCGAACGTTAGAAACGTTATGCATGTTTGATTTAGGCTCCCGCTGAGTTCGGTTGAGGTAGGATGGACGTTTTAGGACGCAAACGAAATTTTAAACCGAAAACTGCCAACTCGGGTAGAAATTAGCCAGTTTCGGGAAAAACAGTTTTTGAGGCCTCTAGAGGCCGAAACTGTAATAACTAGAAATTTTCTATGTTACAATTTCTTGTATAGAAATTTAAACTGTACCATGACGGTAATTAGAAAAGAATCCGGTTAAGGATTTTTATTGAAATTATGAGTTCTTATGCGTTATAAGACTCAAAAATGAATTCTTAGTCAAGCATGATACCTTTTTAGTGAAAAGGTATAAAAATGTGATGATTTTTATTTTGGTCAAAGTTTGACCAAAAGACGTCAAAGTTGACCACGAAAGTCAAAGTTGACCAAGAGAGTCAACATTGGCCAAGAAAGGCAACATCGACTTAGAAAGGTCAAGGATTTGCCTAAAAAGGTCAACGAGATGTCGAAACTTAAGTATGTGATGCAGTATAGGAAGTATACCGCGGAAAACCAATTTTTTTCAGATAAAATGGTTTATGTTAGATTCAAAACCACCATAGAAAAATCAAGCACACTAAGTAGGAAATTAAAGGCCAAAGGGCTTGCAGCAAAAAGGAAAAGTTTCGTACAGCCCGTGTTTACGCAGATAAATTTTGGACTGAAGTTTAGAAAATTTTCCTGTGTATAAGAGAGCACAGTATTAAAAATACCTGTTTGGCATTAAAAAGAATTGTCTACTGAGGGAAAAAGCCAAACAAAGCTTTTATGGTGAGATCACTTAACTTTTAAATTATGACATCATTGTTGGATTTAGTTAAAATTGGAAAGAAAGTTGGAAAACTCTAGAATGGCTAGGTGGCCGGCCAACTAAGAGGATCTAAAGGAAAAATTGAAATTTTTGAAGGGTTTTTGGTGCAAATTGAAGAGTTTGGCCTCACCTATAAATAGGTGGCCATTTGAACATTTTTGTTCACAAAAATTGTGAAAAGCAACCAAACTTTGCCCAATTTTCTCCTCACCAAAACCGAATTTGGACAGCAGCCAAAAGAGAGAAAAAGTTTCAAAAACTTGAGGAAATAGTCTTAGGAGAGTTCGGGTTTCATTAGGAAGCAAGTTAGAAGGTTGGAAAAAATTTGGAAGCCAATTGGCCATTGGTGGCCGGCTGTAAGGCAGCAGCTAGTTAGAGGAAAAAGTGAGGAGGAAATCTGTTGGTGAGTGGCTGAAACTGTTGAGAGTGGCCGGAGTTGGGTGGAGCAACCCCTAGGTGGCTGGAAAAAAAAATTCTGGTGCTCATTAAGGGAGCTAAGGCCGGCTGTACCAAGGTGGAAGTAAAGAGAAAATTTTGGAGCCAAGGAAGCCTACCCATTGGATTAAGTAAGGTAAAATTCTCTTGAACCTTAAATCTTTCAATTCAAGTTTTAAATTGAAGATTTAAGTGTATTTCAAGTTGGTTTGTAATGAGCATAAGCTCAATTTAATTTTCGAGCCCTAGCCTAGATTTAAGGGTGTATGTGCTTGATTAGTTTAGAATGGTTTTGAATGATGGTTTGATTGCTAAGTTTCAATATGTTTATGTGCTGTTAATTTTTAGGCATTGAATGTTAGAATAATTGGTTGGTTATATGTCCCCTAAAAATCTGTCAACAGATTATGAATGGCATGTTAGGGTATTAGATTGATTTATGCATGCTATGGTTGGTTGTGCTAGAAACAAGCCAACCCTAACCCTTGAAAATACAATTTTATTGTTGACTTGCATGGACGGGTTTAAGCTTCATGTAAGTTAATTTCGGATGGTATAAAAACGTTGCATGTTGATTTTAGGCTCCCGCTGAGTTCGGTTGAGGTAGTGTGCACGAATTAAGACGAGAAACCAAGAAAGGATCGAAAACTGCCAATTCGGGTTCAAACTGACCAGTTTTCTGGAAAGTCAGTTTTGAGGCCCTTAGGGGCTGATTTTGGAAAAACTTAAAACATGAAAGTTGTAGAGTAGGGTTTTTCCTAGTGGACAGCATGGACAGTTTTCGGAAATAAGGCTCCAATGGCCTTTGTTTTTGTGAAATCCCAAGCCTGACCGTGCCCAGACCCTATACACGGCCAGGTGAGTTTAACAGGTTAAAGGAGTGGGTTAGAGGCCGATTTGGGTCTCGAGTTCAAAATGAAAGTTTTAGGATTTTGAATGATTTAAAACTTTTATGAAGAAAACTTTTTCAAATTCGGCTTTTATTTTTAAATAGAAAATGAGATTTCAAAACTGTGCAGTGAACAAGAAATTTCTGCACAGAGTGTTTTAAAACAGTGCAGGAAAAGGACATTTCTGCACATCCACTGACTAATTCACAATGAGAAACTGTTCCAAAGGCAGTCTCTATTTTTAATGGTTTTTATAAAGACCCTTGCATACGATTTCAAGTTTTATAAAGATTCTAAAGAAAAAGGGTTTTAAACCAAATTGAATGAGCAATAACCGGGAAAGTACCGAGTTATTGTTTTGGGCCCAAAGCCCAAGGGTTATCCAACGTAACCCAATAGAACAATAAGTAGGACTAAGTTGGGCCTAAAAACCAGGGTTACTCAAGAGTTACCCGATAGAAAGAATTTTCAAAGAAGCTTAGGCCCAAGGTTAGGTTTAAAGACCTAACACAGTTATAAAGACTGCTTAGTCAGGATTACTTTATGTGACCAATCTAAGTACATTCTAAACCCTAGGGATATCCGCGATACTGAGAAAGTATCCGGCAATGTTTAAGAAAGGGGGCATATAACTATGATTAGGGATGAATGTTGGTTTAATTACCAGCATTCTTCAAGAACAGAATTCTCACCCTATGTCCTCTGATATAGCAGGAGATAACCTGCTGCAGTATCCTGAATTGGATCAGCACCTCTCTGGATATAGTATTCGAGGTAAGTACAACTCCGCCTACAGCATAGGCTTTTGTTGTATACTTGCCAAGTATGTTTGATATTTACGATGAAATGATGTTATGTTTACGATATGACTATGTTAAGTTCATGAGCATGAGATTATAACATGATGTTAAGATATAAGCACAATTATGAATAGTGACATCACGAAGCATGTTCACTAATAAGAACAAGTATGAGTTCATGAAAAGTAAGTATGATGGCAAGCAAGCTTGCCTGTGTCGTACCGACCCGCGTTAGGTCGGGTTGGACTGTGGTTTGAGTTGGAATTGATTTGGCCGCCCCAACCAAATCATAGTTGCGCGCCTGGTACGTACACTCAAGATAAGGGGCCCATAAGTAAGATAAGTTAAGAATGAATATGATGGCATAATAAGAGCATAACTGATTCATGCATATATTATGCAATAGTATGTGTGTTATGATAAGGTTTAGTATGAGATGTATGAGTATGTATGATATGTACGTTATGTAAAGTTATGTTTATGTTTAGTTGTTGCGGATTTATATGTTGTACTTGCTGAGCGAAAGCTCACGTGTCTTACGTCTATGCTGTAGGTAAGCAACCTACTGGCAACGGATGATACAAGATGGCGAGCGTGGCGGGGTGGACTGTGAAATGTGGGGATATTAACCGCTACGCGTTTCGTTCTTATTATGTATATTATTTCGCATTCGAACAGCGTTTACATATTTATGCGTTTCAATTATTCCGCACCGTATAAAAAAAAAAAAAAATTTCCGCTGCTTACGCTCATTATTTAAGCATGTATGTATGTATGTATGTATGGTAACGGCCTGTGCTAGGCAGGTCGTTACAGAGTTGGTATCAGAGCGGTTCCCTGCTACCCAATTTCACAGTATGCCTGCCGTTGCCGCCATCATTGTAAGTAATTTTATTTTATGAATAAGTAATTATTGATTATGTAATTATGTTATGTTAGACTCGCATTATGGATCCCGCTGGAGCAGATGGGGATCGACGTGTGGTGGCGTCATTTTACGAGTCACGCCCGTTACTTTTTGATGGCACTAGACGGACGGTGTCGTTAGCAGCGTGGCTTTACGACATGGAGCAGATCTTCCATATTTGCCATATTGAGGAGCGACTACAGGTCTCCTTAGCGAGCCGATGTCTAGCAGTGGATGTTCGGCTATGGTGGATGACTATTGGGGAGCGATCTTTGCCGAGTCGGACTTGGGCACACTTTCGTGCATTGTTAGTTGCACGGTATGGACCGATTCTGGATGAGGGGGCAGGTGGACCCCATCGTGACCCGGCGATGTATCAACAGATGTATCATTCTCGATACCTCAGCTTCGCAGTCGTCTGGCATGCCGACGGTTCCAGGAGGAGATGTTGCCATATGTCCCTCAGGACTTGGATAACTCTATGGCGTTTGCACTCCAGACGTTTCGGGATGGACTGCCTCAGCAGATCCTGCAGTATGTCCCTATGCCGGTACCTGGCTCGACCGTAGAGCACTTGATAGCCGATATTTTGGAGGCTGAGGCTGTGATGCACGCCATGCAGGCCGTTGGGGTTGCGGATGGTTAGCAAGCTCCAGTCGATGATGCTGAGGACGGAGAGCCGATTTTTGAGGCTGGTCCGGCTGTTCCTGAGGATCAGGTACCAGCAGATCCAGTACTGGAGATGCAGCCCCAGGATGCCGAGGCTGATATGGCAGCCGACGATTCTGACCCAGATGACCTCATAGTCCTTCCGGAGGTTCAGCCAGAGGACCCCCCTATCATCGACATATCGATCGATGATGAGGATGATATGGAGCCAGGGCCAGAGTTTGAGCCTGAGGACTGGCTAGAGGAGGATTTTGACGAGGACCCTGAGGAGATCCCATTGCACGACGGAGATGATGACTCAGACTCCGATGCGTCCTCCGTAGTTTCGATCGAGCCCGTAGATTAGGCTAACCTTGTGTATGTATTTTGCTGATATGTACTAGCTTATATTTTATGACTATAGGCTTGTACTGTTGTATGATGAGAAAGTGTTAGACACTTCCATCGGAGATTTTGACCCTCTATGTATAGAAATTATATCCAAGTGTATTTACAAGATTGTAAATAAAATGTACTTTTTGTAAGAACACAAAAAGCCAGTTTAAGTATGAATTGATATGATACGATTATAAAAAGCATGTTACGAGTTGTTATGTGCTATAGTATGATGCTAATGTTATGTTATATTATGACGTGATATATTGCAATTATGGAAGATAAAGCGTGAAAGAAAAGATATTGATAGTATGATAATATCTTTTCTTATGGTTTGATAGGAGATAGATAATGGTTCGTCCACGTCGAGCAGTGCCTGCAAATCCGCCAGAGCCGGATCTCGCAAATAGTAGCAAATTTGCAACGGCAGCTGCTGGAGCAGCAGCAAGAAACAAATAGATTGCGAGAACAGTTAATTCAGATGAACCAGATACCTCAAGCTTAAGAGGTTCCTTTTCAACAGAATAGAGTACCTCCCGTGCCAGAAGTTCAACCGAGGTGCAACAAGAGATTCCACGGAATGTTGAGGTTCCTTTAGCACCGGTTGGAGTTCCAGTGAATCTGCCAGTGCGGGAAGATCTACTATACGAGAGATTCAGGCGGATGAAGGCGCCTGAATTTGAAGGACAGATGGACCCGATTGCAGCAAATAATTGGCTGATTGATATCCAGGTCATTTTGGATTTCATGAGATTATCAGAACAGGAAAAGGTTCTCTGTGCTTCCTTTGCACTTAAGAAGGACGCCAAACATTGGTGGATGACGGTTCAGATGCGTCGCGATGTTACCACCATGAACTGGCAAGATTTTGTGACAAAGTTCCGCACCATGTACTATAACAGGGAAATCCTGGCAGCTCAGCAGGATGAGTTCGCTAGCTTAAAGCAGGGGTCAATGACAGTAATGGAGGCTGTCAAAAAGTTCGAACAATTAGCCCGATTGTGTCCAGAACTGGTTCCTAATGAGACGGAAAATGTTAGAAGGATGATGAAGAAGTTCCGAACTGACATTGCCAAGCAAGTTAGTGCTGGCAGTAGCCCACCTACCCTGGTATCCGACTATGTGAGTCGTGCGATAAGAGCCGAATATTGGATAAAACAGGACAAAGAAGCAAGGGCTCAGATCTTCAGGGCAAAGAAGGATGAAAAGGCCGTGGTAAAGCCGACACAGCCCCGTCAAAACTTTGAAACGCCCCCGAGAGGACAAGTCAGTAACCCTGCCCAAGGTTCCAAACAGTTTGGGAGGAACAAGAGAAAGGGAAATTTCTCGGGTCAGGGCCAACAAAAGAATTACCCTCAGAAGAGGAACAATAGAGGAAATGAGGGTAATAACACTGACTACCCGGCATGTGCCAAGTGTGGAAGGAAACACCCGGGAGTTTGTAGAATGGGGTCAAATGCCTGCTTCCTGTGTGGCAAGGAGGGGCACTATGCGAAGAACTGTCATCTGAATAATCAAGGCCAGAACCCTCCGTACCAGAGCCGGAACTCAAACAGTCAACTACACGCTGTCTAAGCACGGCTTGAAGGACCCTCAATCACCCAAGGCAGATTGGAGGCTTCTGAACCCCAAGCCAGGATCTATGCTTACACCAGGGGTGATGCTGAAGCGGGAACTTCACATGTGGTGACAGGTCAGATTTCTATCACCACCTATGATGCTATCGCGTTGTTTGATTCTGGAGCTACTCACTCATTTGTATCCTTGGAGTTTGCCCAGAAGTTAGGAAGAGGTGTGAATAGTTTAGACCAACCCTTTAAAACCTCTTTGCCGTCCGGAGAGATTTTGTGGTCCAATTCTTGGATACGAAATACTTCCGTGATGATCTATGGCAGATAACTGTTTGTAGATCTCATCGCGATCAAGCTTCAGGATTTCGATGTGATCTTAGGGATGGACTTCTTGGGTAAATACAACGCAAGGATCGACTGCCGAAAGCGCTGTGTAATGTTCAAACCGTACGGAGAAGAGGAGTTTAATTTTTACGGGCAATCTCGGAATTCTGCAACTAAACTGGTTTCAGCATTGAAGGCTTGGAAGATGTTAGCTAATGGCTGTCAGGGATATTTAGCTAACATGGTGGATAAAGATTGTAAGGTGGAGTTGACACCGGAAGATGTTTCCATTATAAAGGAATATGTGGATATCTTTCCGGAAGACTTACCAGGACTTCCGCCAGAACGCGAGATTTCGTTTGAAATCGAATTGTTGCCTGGAGCTGCACCGATATCGAAAGCGCCTTATCGTATGGCACCTGCCGAACTTAGGGAACTGCAAGTGCAGTTACAAGAATTGCTGGACAAGGGATTCATCCGACAAAGTTACTCTCCATGGGGAGCCCCAGTATTATTCGTAAAGAAGAAGGATGGATCACTACGAATGTGTATCAATTACCGTGAGCTTAACAAGATTACGATCAAGAATAAGTATCCCCTTCCAAGGATTGACGATCTTTTCGATCAACTTAGGGGAGCGGTAGTATTTTCAAAAGTCGATCTACGATCAGGCTACCATCAGCTCAGGATCAAGGAGTCAGATATCTCCAAGACGGCTTTTCGAACACGATACGGGCACTATGAGTTTTTGGTCATGCCATTTGGGTTAACCAATGCCCCAGCCGCATTCATGGACCTTATGAACCGAGTATTCAAAGAGTACCTGGATAAGTTCGTCATTGTTTTTATTGATGACATTTTGATTTACTCAAAGTCCAAAAAAGAGCATGAGCATCACCTTAGGTTGGTGATGGAGACGTTAAGGCGAAATCAATTGTATGCCAAATTTACAAAGTGTGAATTTTGGCTGGAAAAAGTTCACTTTTTGGGTCATGTAGTATCAAAGGAGGGAATTTCAGTGGACCCTGCTAAGGTAGAGGCGGTTAGTGCATGGCCAGCACCCAAGAATGTTACGGAAATAAGAAGTTTCCTTGGATTAGCTGGCTACTACCGACGGTTCGTTGAGGGATTTTCAAAAATCGCTACACCCCTCACCACTCTTACCCGTAAGGAAAAGAAATTTGAATGGACTCAGAAATGTGAGGAGAATTTTCAAGAGCTCAAGAGGAGATTGACTAGTGCCCCTGTGTTGATAATTCCTGATGTAGATGCAGGAAATTTCGTGATCTACAGTGACACTTCTAAAAATGGATTAGGAGCTGTCTTAATGCAAAATGGGAAAGTAGTTGCCTACGCATCCCGACAGCTGAAGATTCACGAAAGAAATTATCCTACGCATGACTTGGAGCTCGCGGCAGTGGTTTTCGCACTTAAGATCTGGAGACACTATCTGTATGGGAATAAGTGTGAAATCTACACCGATCACCAGAGCCTCAAGTATATTTTTACTCAAAAAGAGCTCAATATGAGGCAACGTAGATGGCTGGAACTTGTAAAGGATTATGATTGCGAGATCCTTTACCACCCTGGAAAGGTGAACAAGGTAGCAGATGCTTTAAGCAGAAAATCCGTAGGCATGCTGATGTCTATTGGAACGTTTCCTAAGCCACTACAAAAAGAGATTTCTGAGTTCAACTTGGAATTAATAATGGGAAGATTGTCTGTTCTGTCCCTCCAGTCCAATCTTATAGACACCATCAAGTCACATCAAAGGAAAGATTCTTGTTTGCTGAAAGCACAACTCTTTGACGAGAAGAACAAGGAGTTTAGAGTCTCCGAAGATGGTACTATTTACTTCAAAGGAAGGATTTGTGTTCCTGACTTTGAATTCCTTAAAGACCAGATCTTATCTGAGGCACATAAGACGCCGTATTCAGTACATCCAGGAGCTTCCAAGATGTACAAAGACCTCCGAGAAAATTATTGGTGGCCTAATATGAAGAATGAGGTAGCAGAATTTGTAACGACCCGCCTAGCACAGGCCGTTACTGTACATACATACATACATAGCATTCATACTTACTTACTTACTTAGCGTAATCAGCGGAAATTTTTTTTTTTTTTTATATATATATAGTGCGTACGAAAGAAAAAGCGCTATACGATTGGAAACTAATATATAAGACGATGTTCGCAGTCGAATATTAGATACTATACATAAATGAAACAAAACGCGTGGCGGCAGATTATCCCACTCACTTCACAGTTCACCCTGCCCCGCTCGCCATCTTGTATCAAAAATTGCTGACAGGTTGCTTACCTACAGCATAGACGTAAGACACGTGAGCTTTCGCTCAGCAAGTACAACATAATTATCCGCAATCATTAACGATACAAAACAGAATTAATTCAAACATAACATCATTCATTCAACCTAACATATTCCATATAACATTTTCAATCATGACATAACATTTTCTATTGAATCATAATACATTCAATCATAGTATAACTGAATCTATCTAGATCATGCATGAGCCAATTATGCTTCATTATGCTTGCTTCTTTCATTCATAACTTGACTTATCGTACTTGCTTATTTTACTTATCTTGCTTATCTTGCTTATGGGCCCCATAAGTGTACGTACCGGGCGCGCAACTATGGAGTGGTTGGGGCGGCCAGACCAATTCCAACTCAATCCATAGTCCAACCCGACCTACGAGCGGGTCAGTACGACACAGGCAACTTGCTTGCCTTCATACTTATCCTCCGTAAATTCTTAGTCATTCTTGTTTAGAATTAATAAACATGCTTCGTGATGTCACATGTACTCATAAAACTTAATCATAGCATACTTCATGTCATAAATTCTTAACTCATCATCTTATCATCAATCATAGCATAATCATAAAATATTCACATAACATCTCATAACCTATTCTAGTATAAATCATATCATAACACATACTATAATATTCATCATTCATACTTAGGCAAGTATTCAACTAAAGCCTATACTGTAGGCGGAGTTGTACTTACCTTGAACTCTAAGTCCGATGCTATGCCGCTCCTGAACAGGTCGCAATAACAGATTATCACCTGTTATTACAAAGGACATAGCGTAAGGATTTCTGAAAATCCTACTTTTAAATTTGTTGGTTATCCCAACCAACATTCATTTTATTCTGCGTTTATATGCCCCCATAATCTAACTTATATACATTAGGAACGGGTTACTAAATAACCCTGTAGGTAACCCTCGAGACAAGGGCCCTATTCCATAATCTTAGTTCATTATTGGGTTACGTTGGATAACCCTTGGGCTTCGGGCCCAAACCAATAACTCGGTGTCTTTTCCGGGTTATTGCTCACCGAAACTTGGTTTAAAAATCCACTTTTGAAACTTAAGGTTTTCTTTAAAATTCCTATGAGTGGGTTCTTTATAAAAATTATTGAAAGTCAATACTGCCTTTGGAACAGCTTCTTTCTAAAAATTTGCTAATGTACGTGCAGGAAAACCCAATTCCAACACTGTTTTTAGAAATCTTGAGCAGTAACCTTCCGATCACTGCACAGTTTTTGAAATACATTTTTATTTGAAAAACTGAATTCGAATTTGAAAAAGTTTCCTTCAGCAAAGTTTTAAATCTCAAAACGTTCTAAAACTTTCATGTTTTGATCAAAATCCATTTCGGACTTTAACCCACTCGTTTTCTCCTTTTAAGTTCACCTGGCCGTGCATGAAGTCTGGGCACGGTCAGCTCGGTTTTCTATAAAAACGAAGGCCGTTGGAGCCTTATTTTTAAAAAATGTCCATGCTGTCTTATAGGAAAAACTGTTCTAAACAACTTTCATGTTTTACGTTTTTCGAAAATCGGCCTCTAAGGGCCTCAAAATTTGCTTTCCATAAAACCGGGTAACTGGAACCCGAAATGGCAGTTTCAAATCCTTCATTCGGTACTCGCCCTAAAACCGTGCACACTACCTCAACCGAACTAGCGGGAGCCTAAGTCAAACAAGCAGCGCCTTTCTAACGTTAACTTTTCCTTAAACACAAATAAAAACTTAGCCATGCAAGCCATTATCCTATCACAAATAATTAGGATATGCAGATTTTTTTCCAGCTTGCACAACATGCACCAAATCTGTCCATTACCTAATTATGCATTCAAGCTCATAACTAAACCATACCTAAACTTATTAGGAGCATATAACTTAACCATACAACTAACATACAATCAACCTAATTAATCAGCATATATAAAGTCATACCATAATTAAAAATCAGCAACCACCCTAATAATTTAAATCAAGCACATAACCTAACTAATGGCCGAAATAAACCGAGCTTATGCTCTTACATAATCAGCTTGTAATACAACTTAAACTTCCAAATTGAACCAAATTGAAAGCTGAAAACTTAGGGAAGATTTTACCTTAATAAACCCTAAGTTTGGTTAGGGTTTACTCCAATTTTTTTTTCAGTTCCTCCCTTGCTTCCACACAACCGGCCACCCCTAGAAGCTGCCCAGAAAATTTTCTGCCTTGGGCTGCTGCTGCCCACCAAGATCAGCCACTAAATCCGGCACTCCCCCCCAGCTTCCTTCAACTTTTTCTCACCCTTTTCCAGCCCACAAACAGCCGGCCAACATGCCAACCAAGCTCCAAAAATTTCCAGCACTATCTTTTCTTCCTCCTAGCTGAAAACCGACTACACCCAAAGGTTCCTAACCTTGGATTTTTTTTTTTTGTTCTTGGTTTTCTCTTGGCTGTAAGGGACGGATTTGGAGCTGCAATTTGGGCAGAGTTTGGCTGAAAATTTTGAATTTTCTGAATAGGAACCATCACCTATTTATAGAGGGTTAACAACTTTGCTTAATTGCAAAATAACCCCTCAAAAATCAGCATTTCACACAAAAGGGGGGGTTAGGTGGCCGGCCAGCTCATGCATGATTGGCACCTAATACTTTCCTAATTAAACTTAATTCCATATTATGTCATTAATCATGGATAAGATGATGTCATTAAGGCTTGTTTGGCTTAAATCTTTATAAGCATTCCATTTAAAGCCAATCTGACATCGTTAATACTGTGTTACTTAATACACAGTTTCATAATTTAAATTTCCTTCCAAAATTTATCTGTCATAAAATGGACGATACGAAAAACTTTTCTTTCCGCTTCAAGTCCTTTGGCCTTTAATCATCTATTTATGTGCTTGAATTTTTCTATGGCGGTTTTAGATTTAATTCTAACTATTTTATCCGAAAAAAAATGGTTTTTCTCAGTATAGAACCTATACTGTTTAACACACTTAAGTTTTGCCACATAGTTGACCTCTTTAGTCAAACTTTGACTTCTCGGGTCAACTTTGACTTTCATGGTCAACTTTGACCTTCATGGTCAACTTTGACTTTTTTGGTCAAACGTTGACTTTCAAGAAAATCATAGAATTTTCTATCTTTTGTACACAAAAGATCATAGACTTGACTAAGCGAT
>CM046372.1:9092614-9123163 GCA_025413025.1 Ficus hispida | reverse complement strand
TTGAGGAGGATCCCGAGGAGATCCCAGACGATGACGGAGAGGACGACTCTGATATCTCCACCGTTACGGTAGCAGAGTTAGATTAGGCTCAGATCACGTGTTATGTATATGTTTAGAGACTGATGTACTAACTTATTTTATTTTGATATTAGGCTGTACTTTTGTACGATGGTAAAGTGGTAGACACTTCCATCTCAAAGTTTTGACTTTGTATTATGTATAAGAAATGTAAATGTGATAATGTAAGTATGATATGCATGATGTAAAGAAAAGTAATTACAAGTTAAGTAAAATATGATGTACTTTTTGTGAGTTTACAAAAGACAGTTTACAAGAAAAATATATGAAATAGCAAGTTATGAATGATATGATATGAATGTGATGAATGTTTATGATACGATATGATAAGTATATTATATTATGATATGACCATATTGTAATATAATATGTTAAGATATGAATGCAAAGAAAGGATATTAATGGTTAGTAATATCTTTTCTTATGATTTAAATAGGAAGATTAAGATGGTTCGCACGCGAAAAGCTGCACAAGTAAACCCACCTGCGCCAGATCTAGCAACCGTTGTAGCGAATTTACAACGACAGTTGCTCGAGCGCAACAAGAGACAAACCAGCTGAGAGAGCAGCTAGCTCAGTTACACCAGAGACCCCAGGTCAACGAGGTTCCCTTATACGCGGAGCAAGTACCTCCAGTGGCACCTCCAGTGCCCAATGTTCCGCGACATGCTGAGGTACCAGTAGCACCTGCTGGGGTACCGGCAGATCCGCCTCCGGCAAGAGAGGATTTGTTATATGAGAGGTTTAGGCGGATGAAAGCGCCTGAATTTGAGGGAACAACAGACCCAATAGCCGCAGACAACTGGTTGATAGACATCCAAGTTATCCTAGACTTTATGCGGCTTACTGAACAGGAGAAAGTCTTATGTGCTTCTTTTGCTCTTAAGAAGGATGCGAGACACTGGTGGATAACCGTTCAGATGCGTAGGAACGTCATGGCAATGAGCTGGCAAGATTTTGTGACTGAGTTTCGTAGTATGTACTACAACAGAGAAGTCCTTGCCGCTCAACAGGACGAATTCACCAGCTTCAAGCAAGGGTCTATGACGGTGATGGAAGCCGTTAAGAAGTTCGAACAGCTAGCGCGCTTGTGCCCAGAGCTGGTACCGAACGAGACAGAGAAGGTTCGGAGAATGATGAAGATGTTCCGGACCGACATATCCAAGCAAGTTAGTGCAGGAAGCAGCCCACCTACCCTGGTATCCGACTGCGTAAGCAGAGCAATACGAGCTGAATACTGGATCAACCAGGACAAAGAAGCAAGGGCGCAGTTTTACAAGGCCAAGAAGGAAGAAAAGGCCGTTTCTAAGCAGACCCAGCCCCGTCAGAGTGCTGAGGCCAATCAGAAAGGTCAGAATAATAACCCTGCTCAAAGTTCCAAACAGTTTGGGAGGAACAAGAGAAAGGGAAATTTTTCTGGACAGGGCCAGCAACAAAATTACCCTCAGAAGAAGATCAACAGGGGAAATGAGGGTAATAACTCTGACTACCCGGTATGTACAAAGTGCGGGAGAAAACATCCGGGCGTTTGCAGAATGGGGACTAATGAGTGCTATCTGTGCGGAAAGGAGGGACATTTTGCAAAGAACTGCAATATGAATAAGCAAGGCCAGAACCCTCCGTACCAGAACAGGAACCCAAACAGTCAGCTTCATGCGGCCCAGACTAGATTAGAAGGACCTTCCATAGGCCAAGGAAGATTAGAAGCTCCTGAGCCTCAAGCCCGAATCTACGCCTATACAAGGGGAGATGCGGAAGCAGGCACTTCACATGTGGTGACAGGTCAGATCTCTATCACCACTTATGAAGCAATTGCCCTGTTTGATTCTGGTGCCACACATTCCTTTATATCAGTGGAGTTCGCCCAGAAATTAGGAAGAGGTGTGGATAGATTAAGCCAACCTTTTAAGACCTCCTTGCCATCCGGAGAGGTTTTGTGGTCCAATTATTGGATACGAAATACCTCCGTGATTATCTGTGGCAGAGAACTGTATGTAGATCTCATCGCAATCAAGCTACAGGATTTCGATGTGATCTTAGGTATGGATTTCCTTAGCAAGTACAACGCTAAGATCGACTGTCGAAAGCGTTGTGTGATTTTCAACCCTTTTGGCGAGGAAGAGTTCAGTTTCTACGGACAAGCTCGGAACTCAACGACCAGATTGGTTTCGGCTATGAAAGCTTGGAAGATGTTAGCTAATGGCTGTCAAGGGTATTTAGCTAACATGGTGGACAAAGAGCAAGAAATGAAGCTAACACCGGAAGATGTACCTGTTATCAGGGAGTATGTGGATATCTTCCCGGAAGAGCTACCAGGGCTTCCACCGGAACGCGAAATTTCATTTGAAATTGAGCTAATGCCCGGAGTTGCTCCAATATCGAAGGCGCCTTACCGTATGGCACCTGCTGAACTTAGGGAACTCCAAGTACAACTACAAGAACTGCTAGATAAAGGATTCATCCGACAGAGTTACTCTCCATGGGGAGCACCTGTGCTATTCGTGAAGAAAAAGGATGGATCTCTACGTATGTGCATCGATTATCGCGAGCTGAACAAGATCACCATCAAGAACAAGTATCCTCTTCCAAGGATTGACGATTTGTTCGATCAACTTAGAGGAGCAAGAGTGTTTTCGAAAGTCGATCTACGATCTGGCTATCATCAGCTCAGAATTAGAGATTCAGATATTTCCAAGACGGCTTTTCGGACACGCTATGGACACTACGAATTTTTGGTTATGCCTTTTGGGTTAACCAATGCTCCAGCTGCTTTCATGGACCTGATGAACCGAGTGTTCAAGGAATATCTGGACAAGTTCGTCATTGTCTTCATCGACGATATCCTGATCTATTCAAGGTCCCAGGAAGAACATGTGCAGCATCTAAGGATGGTGATGGAAATGTTACGACGACATCAGCTCTACGCAAAGTTCACAAAATGTGAATTTTGGCTCGAAAAGGTGCATTTCTTAGGCCACGTGGTGTCACAAGAAGGGATTTCTGTGGACCCAGCCAAGGTAGAAGCAGTTAGCTTATGGTCAAGACCCACGAGCGTAACGGAAATAAGGAGTTTCCTCGGATTAGCCGGTTATTATCGCCGCTTTGTTGAAGGATTTTCTAAGATAGCAGCCCCTCTCACGACCCTTACGCGCAAAGGAAAGAAGTACGAATGGACTTCTAAATGCGAAGAGAATTTCCAAGAGCTTAAGAGGAAGTTGACAAGTGCGCCTGTTTTGATTATTCCAGATGTTGAAGCAGGAAATTTCGTGATCTACAGCGACGCTTCTAAGACGGGACTAGGAGCAGTCCTAATGCAGCAAGGTAAAGTGGTCGCGTATGCTTCTCGACAACTGAAGGATCACGAGAAGAATTACCCGACGCACGATCTAGAGCTCGCTGCGGTGGTGTTTGCATTGAAGATTTGGAGGCACTACCTGTATGGGAATAGATGTGAGATTTTCACCGATCACCAAAGTCTCAAATACATCTTTACCCAGAAGGAGCTCAATATGAGGCAGCGAAGATGGCTTGAACTCATAAAGGACTACGACTGCGAGATCCTTTACCATCCTGGCAAGGCGAACAAAGTAGCAGACGCCTTAAGCAGGAAGTCATCTGGCATGCTGATGTCTTTGGTACTGCTTCCCAAGCCGCTTCAAAAGGAAATCTCTGACTTCAACCTTGAGATGATAACGGGAAAGTTATCCGCCTTAACCCTCCAGTCCAATTTAATGGAGTCCATCAAGAACCTTCAAGGAAAGGATTCTCAGTTGATCAAGGCACAACTCTTTGGCGGGAAAAATAAGGAGCTTAGAACCTCTGCAGATGGCATGATCTACTTCAAAGAAAGGATCTGCATTCCTGATTTCAAGTTTTTGAAGGATCAGATACTAGCAGAGGCGCACATGACACCGTATTCAGTACATCCCGGAGCCTCTAAGATGTACAAGGATCTCCGAGAGAACTACTGGTGGCCAAATATGAAGAATCAGATAGCGAAGTTTGTGTCCAAATGCTTAACTTGTCAGAAAGTTAAGGCAGAACACCGACATCCTGGAGGAGAGTTGCAAAAAATAGAGCTCCCCGAATGGAAATGGGAGCAAATTACCATGGATTTTGTCGTGGGACTGCCAAGAACTTCAAGTGGGAATGACACGATTTGGGTTATTGTCGACCGATTAACCAAATCTGCCCACTTTATCGCTATCAAAGCCACTTATTCAGTGGAGAAGTTGGCCGAAGTCTATGTATCCCAGGTCGTTCGACTGCATGGTGTACCAAAATCGATCATCTCGGATCGAGACGGACGTTTCACTTCCCGATTTTGGACAAGCGTACACAATGCTATGGGGTCGAAACTGAAGTTCAGTACGGCTTTTCACCCTCAAACCGACGGTCAGTCAGAACGGACCATCCAGACACTAGAAGACATGTTGAGATCATGCGTGCTGGATTATCAAGGAAACTGGGATCAGAAGCTGTCTTTGATCGAATTTTCCTACAACAATAGTTATCATGCTTCGATTGGTATGGCTCCATTCGAAGCACTGTACGGAAGAAAATGTCGATCCCCTATTCACTGGCAAGAAGTTGGACAGAAGCAGCTTCAGACCACGGACTTCATCAGAAAGACTTCTGACGATATTAAAAGATTAAACAAAGGCTTGACATAGCTTTCAGTCGTCAGAAAAGCTATGCGGATAAACGAAGAAGGCCTTTGGAATTTCAGATCGGAGATGCGGTTTTATCAAGATAGCTCCGATGAAAGGTGTAATGAGATTCGGAAAGAAAGGGAAGCTTAGTCCAAGGTATACCGGACCTTTTGAAATCCTAGAGAGGATTGGAAAAGTAGCATACAAGCTTGCCCTGCCGCCAGAGTTAGCATCTATGCATAACGTCTTCCATGTCTCAATGCTCAAGAAGTATGTACCAGATCCTTCGCATATTCTCAATCAAGAACCGGTAGAAGTTCAAATAGACTTGACCTATGAAAAGAAGCCGGTACAAATCTTAGATCGAGAAGAGAAGGTTCTAAGAAATAAGACAATTCCCATGGTAAAGGTTTTATGGCGAAACCATAAAGTAGAAGAAGCCACTTGGGAATTAGAAAATGAAATGAGAAAGAACTACCCCGGCTTGTTCTAATTTTCGAGGACGAAAATCTTTAAGGAGGGTAGATTGTAATACCTGATTTTCTTATGTCTGAACGATTCTATGTATAAATTTACATTGAACCGTAAAGGTATTTATGGAAAAAGCCCAGTTAAGGGTTTTTAATTATGTTTTGTGAGTTTTATGACTTTATAAGACTCAAAAATGGTTATGTATTTAAGAAAACGACCTTTTAAGTGATAAGGAACAAAATCGTGAAATTTTACAAAAAGTCAAAGTTTGACCAAAACCGTCGCGGTTGACCGAAAGTCAACTGTTGACCATGAAAGTCAAAACTTGACAAGAAGGTCCCTAATTGACAAGAACGTCGATGGTTGACCCGAAAAGTTTAAGAAATGACTTTATGTTTAGATATTGATCTGTATAAATTGCACCGGGTAAACCCGTGCCTTTTTGCAGATAAAAAGTTATGTTTAAGACATGAGAACCACCTTAGAAAATCAAGCACATTAAGTTGAAGCTTAGGGCAAAAGAGTTTGACAAACTAAGAAAAATTTCATACCGTCCAGTATTACGCGGATGAATTTTGGACTGCAGTTCGGTAAACCAATACTGTGCATAAGTGTAACCAGTATTGAAAATACCTGTGATGACTTAAATATGGACTGCTTATTAGCAAAAGAGCCAAACAAGCTTAAGCTTTGGCTTACCTCATCACCTTTTTGATTTTGACATCATTAAGTGATTTAAGGAAAAATTGGAAAAAATTAGTTGTCTTCCACCATTGATGATGGCCGGCCACATGCCCCCCTAAATGTCCAATTTTCTGATTTTTTGAGGACTAAAATGTGCAATTATGAGAAGTTTCCAACCTCTATAAATAGGGGTGGCCTTTGTTCACAATTAAAGAGAAAACTTAGCCAAACTCTTGCATTTTTTCTTCACAAAAATCCGGACTTAAGGGAGAAGAGAAAGGCAAGAAAAATTTGCAAAACTAAGAGTGTGTAGGGCTTAGAGTGGTCGGATTCAAGGTGGGAACCAAGCCAAAAAGTTGGGAAAAATTTTAGAACCCATTTCCCTAGCAAGGCCGGTTCTAGGGGGGGAGGAACCAAGCTAGGAGGCAGCCGGATTTTGGTGTTAGAGGCAGCCAACTTTGTGTCTTTTGGTGGCTGAACTTAAGGCAAGAAAGGCAGCAAGTTTGCACTTGCCAATCACCAAATCAGCCGGTGATTTGAGACGGAGGAAGGAAGCCGAAATCTTAGCTCACCGAGCCTAACCGAGTAAGGTAAAAAAACCTTAACCGATCAAGTTTCATTTAAATTTCATATGGTGAAATTTAAATGTATTTAAGCTATAGTTTGTAAGGGTATAAGCCCACTTTTAAATTCTGCTCTAGTTGGTAAATTATGTGCATGTGCTTGATTTGTTTAAGCTTAAGGTTTAGTGGTTCATTTATGTGCATATTGTGCATGATAAGTGTTTGATTAAATGCTTAGGGTTTTGTAGGATTATGATTTACGTTCAATTTGGCTTGCATGTTGAAATTTGAACGTTAGAAACATTATGCATGTCTGATTTAGGCTCCCGATGAGTTCGGTTGAGGTAGGGTGGACGTTTTAGGACGAACACGAAATTTTAAACCGAAAACTGTCAACTCGGGTGGGAACTGACCAGTTTCGGGAAAAACAGTTTTTGAGGCCTTTAGAGGCCGAATCAAGGGAAACTCAAAACATGAAAGTTTTTAAGTAGAGTTTTTCCTAGAGGACAACGTGGACAGTTTTGTAAAATGAGGCTCAAATGGCCTCGGTTTTTACCAAAACCCGTGCCTAAGGTGCCCAGGACCCGAGCACGGCCAGGACAAGTTCCTCAGGGGTTTTGACCACGAAAACGCCAGAACTGGGTTTTACCCAAAACATAAAAGTTGTAGAGTTTTTAAATGTTTACAACTTTCATGAAGACAAGTTTAACAGATTCAGTCTGGATTTTAAGATGAAAATGAATTTCGGAGAACTGTACAGGAATTATGGAAATCCTGTACAGGATTTACAAAGTTGACACAGAAAATGCATATTTTTGCAGTTTCACTGCAAATGGACATTGAGAAACTGTTCCAAAGGCAGTTTCCAATAGTCAATAAATTTATAAGTCTCGTTTTAAGATTTTCAATCCTTAAAATTAAACAAAAGGGTTTATATACAAAAAAATTAAGGTTTTCATTTCCTAAAAATGAGATTTTAAAACTAAAGTTAAAAACTACCCGAATAGGGTTACCAAAGTAACCAGTTAGGATAACGTAAAAATAAGTAAGGGCTTATAACTAAGGTTATAAAAGAATGTTGGTTATACTACCAACAGTTCTAACCCTTACTTTTATTTAATTTCAGAACGTTGTACGACGAGGTGTCCCAGCGGAACCTAACTCCACGATTGGACACCGCATTTACGAACGAGGTAAGTACAACTCCGCCTACAGCATAGGCTTGTTGTGAATACTTGCCTAAGTATGATTGCTAGTTATGAATGCTATATGTTACATGCTCAGTGTTATAGATTAGCTTAGGAATGCTATGATTCTATGTTATGAACGTATGTTTTGTATGCTATGGTCTATAGAAGCATGATTAGGGTTAAGTTATGTTAAGATTAATTGAGTGAAACATCACGATGCATGTTCACTAATTAACAAATAAAAGATTAAGTTATGATGGCAAGCAATTGCCTGTGTCGTACCGACCCGCGTTAGGTCGGGTTGAGCTATGGCAAGAGTAAGTCCATAGAGCGCGCCCGGTACGAACACTCATGTTATGGGGCCCAAAAGTAAGGTTAAGTTAAGAAAGTTATGAAGAGATAAGAGAGCATAAGGAAGCATAAACGGATCATGCATACGATATGTCAAGTTATGTTATGAAATGTTATGCCATGTTATGATTAAGTTATGTTATGAAATGTTATGCCATGTTATGATTAAGTTATGTTATGAAATGTTATGCCATGTTATGATTAAGAAAGGTTATGAAATGGTATGCTATGTTATGGTATACAATGTTATGTTAGGTTAGATTATGCTGTGTTTTTATTATTGCGGTATTAATAGTTGTACTTGCTGAGCTTTCGCTCACTGTCTTACGTCTGTGCTGTAGGTAAGCAGCCTGGAAATAATTCTTGATGCAAGATGGAGGGCATGGATTGGCGGACTGTGAAATGTGGGAATAATGCCGCCACACGTTTTGTTTATTATGTTAATATTTTACAAGCTTTATTTATACCTACACAACGTTTTAATTAATCAGTATAATTATTTACGTAGGTGCGTATATATATTTATACGGCTTAAAAAAAAAAAAAAATATTCCGCTGTTTTACGTATAAGTACGTAAGTATGTATGTATGTATGTACGGTAACGGCCTGTGCTAGGCGGGTCGTTACAATTTCACTGCAAATTGACATTGTGAAAATGTTCCAAAGGCAGTTTCTAATAGTCAATAATTTTATAAGTCTCAGTTTAAGGTTTTCAGTTTTAAAGTTGAACAAAAAGGATTTTTATACCAAAAATTAAGGTTTTCTTTTCTAAGAAGAAGATTTTAAAACCAAAGTTGAAAACAAACCGATTAGGGTTACCAAAGTAACCAATTAGGATAACGTAAAAATAAGTAAGGGCTTATAACTAAGGTTATGAAAGAATGTTGGTTATACTACCAACAGTTCTAACCCTTACTTTCATTTTATCTCAGAACGTTATACGCGGACGTGTCCCAGCGGAAATTAACTCCACGTTGGACACAGCTTTTACAAACAAAGTAAGTACAACTCCGCCTACAGCATAGGCTTGTTGTGAATACTTGCCTAAGTATGATTGCTATTTATGAATGTTACATGCTAAGTGCTATAGAATATCCTAGGAATGCTATGATTTTATATGAATGATAGGTGCTATGGTTTTATGTTATGAATGTATGTCATGATGTATGAAATGTCAAGTATGCTATGATTTATAGGAGCATGATTAGGGTTAAGGTATGTTAAGATTAATTAAGTGAAACATCACAATGCATGTTCACTAATTAACAAAAGAAAGGTTAAGCTATGATGGCAAGCAATTGCCTGTGTCGTACCGACCCGCGTCAGGTCGGGTTAAGCTATGGCAAGAGTAAGTCCATAGAGCGCCCCCGGTACGAACACTCATGTTATGGGGCCCATAAGTAAAGATAAGTTAAGAAAGCATAACAAAGCATAAACGATTCATGCATATGTTATGATAAGTCATGATAAGAAATGTTATGTTATGGTAAGTTATGTTATGTTACGATAAGTCATGATAAGTTATGTTATGTTACGATAAGTCATGATAAGGAATGTTATGTTATGATAAGTCATGATAAGAAATGTTATGTTATGATAAGTCATGATAAGAAATGTTATGTTATGATAAGTCATGATAAGAAATGTTATGTTATGATAAGTTATGATAAGGAATGTCATGTTATGATATGTCATGAAATGTTATGTTAGGTTAGATTGTGTTGTGTTTATGTTATTGCGGTATTTAATAGTTGTACTTGCTGAGCGTTAGCTCATTGTCTTACGTCTATGCTATAGGTAAGCAGCCTAGTAGCAACCCGTGATGCAAGATGGAGGGCGAGGTGTGCTGAACTGTGAAATGTGGGACCAATGCCGCCATGCGTTTTGTTTTGTTATATGATTATTTTATAAGCTTTATTTATGCCTGCACAACGTTTTAATTAATCAGTATAATTATTTACGTATGTGCAAATACGTTTATACGGCTTATAAAAAAAAAAAATTATTCCGCTATTATACGTATAAGTATGTATGCATGTAAGTACGTATATATGTATGTATGTACGGTAACGGCCTGTGCTAGGCGGGTCGTTACATGCATGGCCAGCACCCAAGAATGTTACGGAAATAAGAAGTTTCCTTGGACTAGCTGGCTACTACCGACGGTTCGTTGAGGGATTTTCAAAGATCGCTACACCCCTCACCACTCTTACCCGTAAGGAAAAGAAATTTGAATGGACTCAGAAATGTGAGGAGAATTTTCAAGAGCTCAATAGGAGATTGACTAGTGCCCCTGTGTTGATAATTCCTGATGTGGATGCAGGAAATTTCGTGATCTACAGTGACGCTTCTAAAAATGGATTAGGAGCTGTCTTAATGCAAAATGGGAAAGTAGTTGCCTACGCATCCCGACAGTTAAAGATTCACGAAAGGAATTATCCTACGCATGACTTGGAGCTCGCGGCAGTGGTTTTCGCACTTAAGATCTGGAGACACTATCTGTATGGGAATAAGTGTGAAATCTACACCGATCACCAGAGCCTCAAGTATATTTTTACTCAAAAAGAGCTCAATATGAGGCAACGTAGATGGCTGGAACTTGTAAAGGATTATGATTGCGAGATCCTTTACCACCCTGGAAAGGCGAACAAGGTAGCAGATGCTTTAAGCAGGAAATCCGTAGGCATGCTGATGTCTATTGGAATGTTTCCTAAGCCACTACAAAAGGAGATTTCTGAGTTCAACTTGGAATTAATAATGGGAAGATTGTCTGTTCTGTCCCTCCAGTCCAATCTTATAGACACCATCAAGTCACATCAAAGGAAAGATTCTTCTTTGCTGAAGGCGCAACTCTTTGATGAGAAGAACAAGGAGTTTAAGGTCTCTGAAGATGGTACTATCTATTTCAAGGGAAGGATTTGTGTTCCTGACTTTGAGTTTCTTAAGGACCAGATCTTGTCTGAGGCACACAAGACGCCGTATTCAGTACATCCAGGAGCTTCCAAGATGTACAAAGACCTTCGAGAAAGTTATTGGTGGCCCAATATGAAGAATGAGGTAGCAGAATATGTATCGAAATGCCTGACTTGTCAGAAAGTTAAGGCTGAACATCGACATCCTGGCGGAGAACTGCAGAAAATAGAGCTTCCTGAATGAAAATGGGAGCAAATTACTATGGATTTCGTGGTAGGGCTACCCAGAACTTCAAGTGGGAATGACTCGATTTGGGTAATTGTGGATAGATTAACCAAATCAGCCCACTTTATAGCGATTAAGGTCACCTTCTTAGTGGAGAAACTGGCTGAGATCTACGTATCCCAGATCGTCAGATTCCATGGAGTACCAAAATCGATCATTTCGGACCGTGATGGACGCTTCACTTCTCGATTTTGGACTAGTGTTCACAATGCTATGGGGTCGAAATTGAAGTTCAGTACGGCATTTCACCCCCAAACTGACGGACAATCAGAACGAACCATCCAGACACTGGAAGATATGCTAAGGTCATGTGTGCTGGATTTCAAAGGAAACTGGGATCAGAAGCTGCCATTGATCGAATTCTCCTACAACAATAGTTATCATGCTTCGATTGGTATGGCTCCATTTGAAGCATTGTATGGAAGAAAATGTCGATCGCCTATCCACTGGCAGGAAGTGGGGCAAAAGCAGCTACAAACCACTGATTTTATCAAAAAGACCTCGGAGGATATTCAGAAGATCAAGCAGAGACTCGATATAGCTTTTAGTAGACAGAAAAGTTATGCCGACAAGCGTAGGAGACCCTTGGAGTTCCAAGTGGGAGATGCAGTCTTCATCAAGATTACTCAAATGAAAGGAGTAATGCGATTTGGTAAAAAGGGAAAGCTTAGTCCGAGGTATACTAGACCATTTGAGATCCTCGAACGGATTGGAAAAGTCACCTATAAGCTTGCCCTACCGCCAGAATTAGCCTCGATGCATAATGTTTTTCATGTATCGATGCTAAAGAAGTATGTGCCAGACCCTTCCCATGTCCTTAGTCAGGAACCAGTGGAGGTTCATACGGACTTAACCTATGAAGAAAAGCCAGTTCAAATTCTGGATCGGGAAGAGAAGGTCCTGAGGAATAAAACCATTCCCATGGTGAAAGTTCTATGGCGAAACCACAAGGTTGAAGAAGCAACCTGGGAGTTGGAGGATGAGATGAGAAGAAACTACCCCAGTTTGTTCTAATTTTCGAGGACGAAAATTTTTAAGGGGGGTAGATTGTAATAACTAGAATATTTCTATGTTACAATTTCTTGAATAGAAATTTAAACTGTACCATGACGGTATTTATAAAAGAATCCGGTTAAGGATTTTTATTGAAATTGTGAGTTCTTATGCGTTATAAGACTCAAAAATGATTGCTTAGTCAAGCATGATACCTTTTTAGTGAAAAGGTACAAAAACGTGATGATTTTTATTTTGGTCAAAGTTTGACCAAAAGACGTCAAAGTTGACCACGAAAGTCAAAGTTGACCAAGAGAGTCAACATTGGCCAAGAAAGGCAACATCGACTAAAAGAAGTCAAGGATTGCCTAAAACGGTCAACCAAATGTCGAAACTTAAGTATGTGATGCAGTGCGAGATATATACTGCAAAAAGTCGTTTTTACAACGTAGATAGTAAGAATAAGTTTTAAAACCATCATAGAAAAATCAAGCACATTAAGTAGGATAATAAAGGCTAAAGGGCTTGGAGCAAAAAGGAAAAGTTTCGTACAGTCCATCCTTACGCAAATAAAATTTTGGACTGTAGTATAAAAGCTTGTACTGTGTATAAGAGAGCACAGTATTAAAAATACCTATTTGGCATTAAAAAGGATTGTCTACTAAGGGAAAAAGCCAAACAAAGCCTTTATGGATGATGTCATTAGCTTTTGGAATTATGACATCATTTATGGAATTAACTAAGATTGGAAAGAAAGTTGGAAAACTCTAGAATGGCTAGGTGGCCGGCCAACTAAGAGGATTTAAGGGAAAAATTGAAATTTTTGGAGGGTTTTTGGTGCAATTTGAAGAGTTTGGCCTCACCTATAAATAGGTGGCCATTTGAACATTTTGTTCACAAAAATTGTGAAAAGCAACCAAACTTTGCCCAATTTCTTCCTCACCAAAACCGAACTTTGAGAGGTGCCAAAGAGAAAGAAAAAGTTTGGAAAACCAAGGAATTAATCCTAGGAGGGTTCGGATTGCACTAGGAATCAAGCCAAAAAGCTGAAAAAAATTTTGGAACCAAGATTGGCCATAGTGGCCGGTTGTGTGGCAGCAGCAAGGTGGAAGGGAAATTGAAGGGGAAAACAAGTTGGAAGGTGGCTGATTCTTGTGGAGAGTGGCCGTAGAGTGTAGGGACAAACCACTAGGTGGCTGGAAAATTTCAGGCTCATTGGGAGGAGCTAAGGCCGGCTGCACCAAGGAGAAAGGAAAAGAGAAATTTTTGAGCCAAGCAAGCCTACCCATTGGATTAAGTGAGGTAAAATTCTCTTGAACCTTAAATCTTTCAATTCAAGTTTTAAATTGAAGATTTAAGTGTATTTCAAGTTGGTTTGTAATGAGCATAAGCTCAATTTAATTTCCGAGCCCTAGCCTAGATTTAAGGGTGTATGTGCTTGATTAGTTTAGAATGGTTTTGAATGATGGTTTGATTGCTAAGTTTCAATATGTTTATGTGCTGTTAATTTTTAGGCATTGAATGTTAGAATAATTGGTTGGTTATATGTCCCCTAAAAATCTGTCAACAGATTATGAATGGCATGTTAGGGTATTAGATTGATTTATGTATGCTATGGTTGGTTGTGCTAGAAACAAGCCAACCCTAACCCTTGAAAATACAATTTTATTGTTGACTTGCATGGACGGGTTTAAGCTTCATGTAAGTTAATTTGGGATGGCAGAAAAACGTTGCATGTTGATTTTAGGCTCCCGCTGAGTTCCGTTGAGGTAGTGTGCACGAATTAAGACGAGAAACCAAGAAAGGATCGAAAACTGCCAATTCGGGTTCAAACTGACCAGTTTTCTGGAAAGTCAGTTTTGAGGCCCTTAGAGGCTGATTTTGGAAAAACTTAAAACACGAAAGTTGTAGAGTAGGGTTTTTCCTAGGGGACGGCATGGACAGGTTTCGAAAATAAGGCTTCAATGGCCTTCGTTTTTGTGAAAACCCGAGCCTGACCGTGCCCAGACCCTATACACGGCTAGGTGAGTTTAACAGGTTAAAGGAGTGGGTTAGAGGCCGATTTGGGTCTCGAGTTCAAAACAAAAGTTTTAGGATTTTGAATGCTTTAAAACTTTTATGAAGAAAACTTTTTCAAATTCGGCTTTTATTTTTAAATAGAAAATGAGATTTCAAAACTGTGCAGTGAACAAGAAATTCCTGCACAAAGTGTTTTAAAACAGTGCAGGAAAAGGATATTTCTGCACATCCATTGACTAATTCACAATGAGAAACTGTTCCAAAGGTAGTTTCTATTTTTAATGGTTTTTATAAAGACCCTTGCATACGATTTCAAGTTTTATAAAGATTCGAAAGAAAAAGGGTTTTAAACCAAATTGAATGAGCAATAACCGGGAAGGTACCGAGTTATTGTTTTGGGCCCAAAACCCAAGGGTTATCCAACGTAACCCAATAGAACGATAAGTAGGACTAAGTTGGGCCTAAAAACCAGGGTTACTCAAGAGTTACCCGATAGAAAGAATTTTCAAAGAAGCTTAGGCCCAAGGTTAGGTTTAAAGACCTAACACAGTTATAAAGACTGCTTAGCCAGGATTACTTTATGTGACCAATCTAAGTACGTTTTAAACCCTAGGGATATCCGCGATACTGAGAAAGTATCCGGCAATGTTTAAGAAAGGGGGCATATAACTATGATTAGGGATGAATGTTGGTTTAATTACCAGCATTCTTCAATAACAGAATTCTCACCCTATGTCCTCTGATATAGCAGGAGATAACCTGCTGCAGTATCCTGAATTGGATCAGCACCTCTCTGGATATAGTATTCGAGGTAAGTACAACTCCGCCTACAGCATAGGCTTTTGTTGTATACTTGCCAAGTATGTTTGATAATTACGATGAAATGATGTTATGTTTACGATAGGACTATGTTAAGTTCATGAGCATGAGATTATGACATGATGTTAATATATAAACACAATTATGAATAGTGACATCACGAAGCATGTTCACTAATAAGAACAAGTATGAGTTCATAAAAAGTAAGTATGACGGCAAGCAAGCTTGCCTGTGTCGTACCGACCCGCGTTAGGTCGGGTTGGACTGTGGTTTGAGTTGGAAATGGACTGGCCGCCCCAACCAAATCATAGTTGCGCGCCCGGTACGTACACTCAAGATAAGGGGCCCATAAGTAAGATAAGTTAAAGATGATTAAGATGGCATAATAAGAGCATAATTGGTTCATGCATATATTATGCGATGTTATGATATATATGCTATGGAAAGTTATGTATGACATGCCATGATTATGTGAAGTTATGAAGAGTTATGTTTATGTTAGTTATTGCGGATTTACATGTTGTACTTGCTGAGCGAAAGCTCACGTGTCTTACGTCTATGCTGTAGGTAAGCAACCTACTGGCAACGGATGATACAAGATGGCGAGCGTGGCGGGGTGGACTGTGAAATGTGGGGATATTAACCGCTACGCGTTTCGTTCTTATTATGTATATTATTTCGCATTCGAACAGCGTTTACATATTTATGCGTTTTAATTATTCCGCACCATATAAAAAAAAAAATTTCCGCTGCTTACGCTCATTATTTAAGCATGTATGTATGTATGTATGGTAACGGCCTGTGCTAGGCGGGTCGTTACAAAACCTCCCCTAGAAACCGAAACCCAAGAGAAAAAAATTGAATGGCCGGATTTTGTGAGGAAGAAAAGAAAGAGTGGAAAAAAAATTAGAAACCCATTTTTTTGGCTTGAATGGCCGGTTGTGGGTAAGCAAGAAAAAAGCAGAAAAAGTGCTAGGGATTTAGGGGTGAGTGGCCGGATTTTGTAGGATCAACCACCAAGGGACCAAAAAGTTTTGGTGCTCATTGGAAGAGCAAGGCCGGTTAGGTTATGGGCAACCGAGGGTAGATTCATTTTCTTGAATCTTGAGGTAATTCTCTCCACCCTCTAATGTTTGGTTCAAGTTTATGTGTATTTACAGCATTGGATGTAAGAGCATAAGCTCACCCTTTATCTTTCTAGCAAGGCTTAAAGTGCTTGATTATGCTTGATTAGGGTTGGTGGTCTCTAGTTTATGTTTTGATGCATGTTTGCAAATATGCCTACCATGTGTTTGTTGTATGTCCCCATAGGTTTGAGAATGAATGTATGATTATGTGCATGATGGATTGGAATGTTAGAAATGATTGCATGTGTGATCTTAGGCTCCCGCTGTGGTCGGTTGAGGTAGTGTGCGCGTATTAGGAAGAGAAACGAAATTAAGAATCGAAACTGCCAGTCTCGGGTCAAGACTGGGCAGCGTTCTGGAAATGGTAATTTGAGGCCCTTAGAGGCTGAATTTGAAGAAACTCAAAACTACAAAGTTGTAGATAATGGTTTTTCCTAGAGGGCAACGTGGACTGTTTTTCAAAATAAGGCTCCAAAGGCCTCAGTTTTTATGAAAATCCGAGCCTGACCGTGCCCAGGATTTATGCACGGCCAGGTGAGTTCAACAAGGAATAAGGACACGATAAGTTCCGAACTGGGTTTTCCTCAAAACATGAAAGTTGTAGTATTATCCAAGATCTACAACTTTTATGCGGAAAGTTTTATCAAATTCTGAACAGATTTTAAAGTAAAATTGGATTCTAAAAACTGTGTAGGAAATAGAAATTCCAGCACAGGAATTTCAGAGAAACAGTACATAAGCAGGAAATTCCTGCTCATGCACAGGATTTTCTAAAATAATACAGGAAAACTGTATTTTTCACCAATCCCAATGTTTTGACTATGAGAACTGTTCTAATGGCAGTTTTCAGTCCTCAACAAATTTTTAAAGTCAAGCAAAGGGTTTTTAAACCGAATTTACCAAATTTTCCTAGACAAAGGAAAATTGGATTTTTAAAGCCAAAGACATATAGCAAGATAGTAACGGATGGTAACCGGGAAGGATACCCGAGTTATTGGGCTTAACCTCCAACGTCCAAGTTTGACCATAGAAGGTTGATTTTGGTTGACTAAGTTTGACTAAGGTACCGAGATTATGATGAGCTAGGATCTAGGGTTATTTGTAATAACCCAATGGATTATGGACCCAGAATGTTAAGACATATGCCCAAGGTTAGGATAGTAACCTAACCCGACCTGTATGGATGTGGGCTTAGCAACGAGGTTACTTATTGTAACCAAATAAGATATTTTGTATAGGAGGGGACATATAACTAAGACTATGAACACATGTTGGTTAGGTCACCAACAGTTAACGATTAGGATTTATGGTAAGATAAAAGGTATATGACTTTTATCTTACACCCTGTTTGGAAACAGGAGTATGAATTGTTGTCGTGCCATGATTTGGACGATTAACCAAGAGCATAGGACGAAAGGTAAGTATAACTCCGCCTACAGCATGGGCAAAAATGTTTTTATAACATGTTTTTCAAGAAATCATGCATTGATATGCATAAGTTATGTTATGGTGCTTACGTATGATGTTATGTTACGATGATTACGATACGATGTTTATGTTACGATGATTACGTTACGATGTTATGTTACGATGGTTACGTTACGATGTTTATATTACGATGATTACGTTACGATTTTTATGTTACGATGGTTATGTTACGATAGTTATATTATGATATGAGGTTTATGTTATGAAGATTATGTTACGGTGTTTACGTTATGGATTATGTTATGTTATGTTTTAATATTGTGACATCATGTAGCATGCTCACAAATATTTAACTACATGGTAAGAACACAGTTTAAGACAAGCTAAGGTCATTGTGTCGTACCGACTTGCCATAATGGTGAGTTTAAACGGTTTAGTCTATGGTTTGAGTTGAATTGGATTAGTTGCCCCAATCACTCCATGCTAAACAGTTTGTTTCATGATTTGAGTTGGATTGGATTGGCTGCCTCCAGCCACTCCATAGCTATGGACCACGGTACGTGCACACATGACATGTAAGGAAACAGAATTAAGATAATATATGAAAGTTTATTTAATCTATAAGAAAGCATAATCGGTTCATGCATTCTTTTGTTAAAATGTTTTGCGGATTGCACGTTGTACTTACTGGGCATAAGCTCATTACTTACGTTCATGCTGTAGGCTAGCAACCTACCGGTAATACATGATGCAAGGCTGTGAAGGCTGGCGCTACAGACTGTGAAATGTGGGATGGACACCGCCACGGGTTTTGAAATTATGTTATGTAAAATATGTTTTGAAAAATATATTTGAAAGATGTGTTTTATGTTATGATGAGATATATTAAAGTGATAGTATAGATAAGAAACCGTTTTCAAGAAGAAAACTATTTTTAAGAAATTGTTTTCAAGAACGAGTTAAGGAATGGTTTTTAAGGATAATGGCAACAAGTTGCCTCGTGGTGTACCGAACCGCATTAAGTCGGATTGGTCCACGGTATGATTATGTTAGCTTTCAATATGATTATGAAAGCTCGGTACTCGAGTGAGTACTTATGAATATGTATGAGGATAAGTAAAGTTTTATGTAAGTAAGAAAAGAAAAAAAAATTTTTACTCCGAATTTTCAGCAAGTTTAAGCTTTTAAAATTAAGAAGTAAGTTAAGCAAACATGGTAACGGCCCACGTTTGCGTAGTCGGCCCTACGTGGACGGGTCGGGGCGTTACAATTTATTTGCCTATAGAACCATAAGATGGTCGGTCCTTAGGGTTTACATGTGGAAGAATATGATTGGTCAATTTTAATTCAACCAACCCTAACTTATTTCCTTGGTTTCTAACTATGTTAACCAAACTTGTAGATTGTCACAAGCTTAATTAAACTAGGAAACTTAACTAGAAAAATCCTTAGCTTCAAGATTTACAAATTTATCTATAAACCCATAATTTTTTCAAAATTGTACTTTGGCCTCTAAAGGCAAAAATATCTGTACTTTAGTCCATATGAGGTGGCCGGTTATCATAGTGACACTTGTCATCTTTTTAAAGATGAGGTGTCATCTTATAAGGTCTCGCTTGGCTTACCTCCTAAACGCAATCCATTTTTATACTGACATAGATATTTAGATACTGTTTTCAACTGTTAACAGTATAATTGTACTGGACCATTATCCAGAATTTATCTGAACTATGTATAGGATTTTCTTAAAACTAGAAACTACTAACATAGAATCATGAATCATAAACTTGCCTTTCTCAACAAAAGGTCTTAAACTTATATAAGTAAATTATCGAATCTTTCAACCAAGAATTAAATAATTTTTTTGATAAAACATAACACATAAACATACATAACACATACTTTGATTCTTAACAAAAGAAATCATAAATTTGTAAAAAGGTTGGTCATCACACTTATGTAGGCCATTACCATACATACTTACTTCATAACATACAAAAAGTGGGACTAAAAATTTTCTCTCTTTTTTTTTTTTTACAAACGGTAACTAACTTGACATTGGAAACCTTCATAGTAACTGCTTACATGTATATGTACATATTCTTATTTGTTTCTCACAGTATTGAAGCTTTGTAATTAAATACAATATATTTAAATCAAAATGCGTAGTAATTCCCAGTCCACAGTTTCACAGCTTTACATTGCCACGCCCCACCGTCTTGCATCATATATTACCATAAGTTTGCTTACCTACCGTATAAACGTAAGTTATGATCTTTCGCTCCGTAAGTAGAACTATTAATCCGTAAAATATTTCATAATGAATAATGCATGAACCATTTATGCTTTCATTATGATATCTTAGGATAGCATACTTTTTGGGGCCTTTCATAACATAAATGTATGTACCGTGGTGCGCAGCCATGGAATAGTTGGGGCGGCCAGCCCTGTCCAACTCAAACCATGAACCAAACCATACCTAGTACGGGTCAGTACGACATAAGGCAACCTACTTACCATCATACTTGAAAATTTTTCTTTAACTTATTCTTGCCTTAAAACATAGTGGAAAACTAATTTATTCTTGTAAACATTTCATACTTGTAAGTAGTCTCTAACTTGAAAATGGATTCTTATTCATTATCGAGTGACTTGTCATTAATGAGCATGCTTCATGATGCCATAATATCAAAACATACATCATATGCACATCAACATAAGCTTGAAGACATACAAGTAGTAAAACATTTTTTGGATTTATGAGTCGTACTTACCGGTTACATATGCTTGAAGACATATGCTTGAAGACATAAGCTTGAAGACATATGCTTCATGAGTCGTACTTACCGGTTACGCTAAACCCCGAATTTAATGCTCCACCTAAACAGGTTGTTTTCCTGTTTTCAAAAAATATCATAGGATAAGAATCATCCTATCATAGTATCATAAGTAACCCTTGTAATAACTAGAATTTTTCTATGTTACAATTTCTTGTATAGAAATTTGAACTGTACCGTAAAGGTAATTATGCAAAAGCCCGGTTTAGGGTTTTTATTCAGAATTGTGAGTTCTTATGCTTTTATAAGACTCAAAAATGATTGCTTAGTTGAGCATACGACCTTTTGAGGAAAAAGGTATGAAAACGCTATGATTTTTACAAAAGTCAAAGTTTGACCCGAGAGTCAAAGTTTGACCAGAAAGTCAAAGTTTGAACAGAAACCGTCAAAGTAAACCAAGAGAGTCCACGTTGTCAGAATAGGCAACATTGACCTAAGAAAGTCAAAGATTAGCTAGAAAGATCAATTCTTTGACGATATCGAAAAATGGTTAGCGGTATAGGAAGTATACTGCGGAAAACCAAATTTTTCAGATAAAATGGTTTAAGTTAGATTCAAAACCACCATAGAAAAATCAAGCACACTAAGTAGGAGATTAAAGGCCAAAAGGCTCGAAGCGAAAAGAGAATTTTTCGTATAGTCCATTATTAGACAGATAAATTTTGGACTGCATTTTAATAGCCGGTACTGTGAATCAAAGACCACAGTATCAACTATACCTGTTTAGTATTGAAATATACTGTCTAATGAAGAATTAGGCCAAATAAGGCCTTAATGATGATGCCATGTAACTTTTGATTTATGACATCATTTAAGGATTTAAGGAAAAATTGGAAAGAATTTTTAGTTGGTTCTAGAATGGATGGCCGGCCACCTCATCCCCCTTAAGTGCTAAATGGTGAACTTTGAAGGACTATTTTGCAATTTTAAAAAGTTTAAAATTGCCTATAAATAGGAGTGCATCCTATTCACAAAAATTAGAAAAACTAGCTAAACTTTGGTCAAATTTCCAGCCCAAAATCCGAACTTGAGGGAGCTGCCAAAGAGAAAGAAAAAGCTTGGGAAATCAAGGAATTGGTCTTAGGAGTGTTAGGTATTCACTAGGAAGCAAGCCAAGAAGCTAGAAAAATTTTGGAACCAAGATTGGCCATTGCTGGCCGGTTCTGTGGCAGCAGCAGGGGGGGAGAGAAATTGAAGGGGAAACCAAGTGGGGAGGTGGCTGTTTTGTGTGAAAAGTGGCCGGAACATTGGTAGGACCAATCCCTAGGTGGCTGCAAAATTTCAAGCTCATTGGAGGAGCATAGGGCCGGCTGCACCAAGGGGAAAGGAAGAGAGAAAATTGAGCCAAGCATACCCATATTGGAACAAATAAGGTAAAAATTTTCTTGGCCCTTAAATCTCTCAATTTAAGTTCTAAATTAGAGATTTAAATGTATTACAAGCTAAATTGTAATGAGCATAAGCTCCCTTTAATTTCTGCCCTTAGGTCAGATTTTTTTTAGTGTGTGTGTGCTTGATTAGTTAGGGGTGGTTGATTTAGCATATTAAGCTATGTTTTGTTTAGTGCTTAATTGTGCAATTATATGTGCTTATGAGTATGATTGTATGCTAGATTAATTAAGGGTTGTATGTTTCCCCAAATCTGCCCAACAATATTTAAATGGCATGTTAGGGTGTTAGATGGAAATGTGTATGCTATGTGAGTAGAAATCAAGAAAACTAGCCAAACCGAAACCTTAAAAATTTAGTTTGATTGTTTGACTTGCATGGACGGGTTTGAGCTTCATGTGAGTTAAAATGGGACGTTAGAAACACGTTGTATGTTGATTCTAGGCTCCCGCTGAGTTCGGTTGAGGTAGTGTGCACGAATTAGGACGAGAAACCAAGAAAATACCGAAAACTGCCAATTCGGGTTAGATCTGCCCAGTTTTCTGGAAACCGAAATTTAAGGCCCGTAGAGGCTGATTTTGGAAAAACGTACAACACAAAAGTTGTAGACTAGGATTTTTCCTAGTGGACAGCGTGGACAGTTTTCGAAAATAAGGCTCCAATGGCCTTCGTTTTTAAGAAAACCCGAGCCTGACCATGCCCAGACCCTAAGCACGGCCAGGTGAGTTTAACAGGGAAAATGAACGGGTTAGAGACCGATTTGGGTCTCGAGTTCAAAACGAAAGTTTTAGGATTTTGAATGCTTTAAAACTTTCATGAAGAAAACTTTTTCAAATTCAGCTTTTATTTTTAAATAGAAAATTGGATTTCAAAACTGTGCAGTGAACAAGAAATTCGTGCACAGAAACTTCTAAAACAGTGCAGGAAAAGGACATTTCTGCACATCCACTGATTAATTCTCAGTGAGAAACTGTTCCAAAGGTAGTTTCTATTTTTAATGATTTTTACAAAGACCCGTTCTAAGTTTTATCAAATGATCTTAAAATCCTAAGTTTTTTTCCAAAGTAAAGAAAGAGTTTTTAATTGAGTTAAGTGAACCATGACCGGGAAAAGATTCCGAGTTATTGGTTTGGGCCCTAAGCCCAAGGGTTATCCAACGTAACCCAATAAAATAGTGAAAATGATTAGTCGGGCCTAAAAACTCGGATTATCTGAAATAATCCTTTGAGCTGTATTTTAGAAGGCGTAGGCCCAAGATTTAAGAATAGTAGTCCAACGCTACTTAGAAAGGCTGTTTAGCCAAGGTTACCCTGTGTGACCAATCAAGTACACGTTAAGTGTAGTAAACCCTAAACCTTAGGGGTATCCGCGATACAGAGGAAGTATCCGGGTTTGTTTAAGAAAAGGGGGAAACATATAACTATGACTAGGTATGAATGTTGGTTTGATTACCAACATTCTGTAAGAACTAAATTCTTACTCTATGTCCTCTGATATAGCAGGAAATAGCCTGCTGAGGTATCCTGCAGCGGATCAACAAGTCTCGGGACATATCACTCAAGGTAAGTACAACTCCGCCTACAGCATAGGCTCTTGTTGATACTTACCCAAGTATGAATAGTGTTTATGATATGATGTTATGTTTATGATAAGTATGTTCAGTTCATGATTATGAAATTAAAGCATGATTTATGTATAGTGACATCATGAAGCATGTTCACTAATAAGAATAATTATGAGTTCATGTAAAGTAAGTATGATGGCAAGCAAGCTTGCCTGTGTCGTACCGACCCGCGTCAGGTCGGGTTGAGCTATGGCAAGAGTAAGTCCATAGAGCGCACCCGGTACGTACACTCATGATAAGGGGCCCATAAGTAAGATAAGTTAAGAATGAATACGATGGCATAATAAGAGCATAATTGGTTCATGCATATATTATGCGATGTTATAACATGATATGTATGTTATGATAAGTTTAAGTATGTTATGTATGCTATGAGAAGTTATGTATGATGGGTTATGTTTAATTGTTGCGGATATATATGTTGTACTTGCTGAGCGAAAGCTCACGTGACTTACGTCTATGCTGTAGGTAAGCAACCTACCAGCAACTGATGGTGCAAGGTGGCGAGCGGGGCAGAGCAAGCTGTGAAATGTGGGGATTTTAACCGCTTCGCGTTTTGATCTTATTATGTAAATTATGTTGTATGCAAACATCGCTATATTTTGCAAGTATCCGCACTGTAAAAAAAAATTAAAAATTTCCGCTGCTTATGTTACGCCTATTAAATAAGTACGTATGTATGTATGTATGTATGTATGGTAACGGCCTGTGCTAGGCGGGTCGTTACAGAGTTGGTATCAGAGCGGTTCCCTGCTACCCAATTTCACAGTATGCCTACCGTCGCTGCCACCATTGTAAGTAATTTTATTTTATGAGTAAATAAATAATTATTACGTGATTATGTTATGATAGATACGATATTATGGATCCCGCTGGAGCGGATGGGGATCGACGTGCTGTTGCATCTTTTCATGAGGCGCACCCGATGATTTTTGACGGGACGAGACGTACGGTGTCGTTAGCTGCTTGGCTATACGACATGGAGTTGATATTCAGATTATGTCATATAGATGAGAGATTACAGGTTTCGTTAGCCAGTCGGTGTCTTTCTGTAGACGCTCGATTATGGTGGATGACGATAGGTGAGAGAGCGATGCCGAGTCACACTTGGACGCATTTTCGTGCGTTGATAGTCGCCCGTTTCGGACCGCTACCAGACGAGGGTGTACCTCCTCGTGACCCGGTGATGTATCGGGAGACGTATCGTGCTCGATACCTCAGGTTTGCAGTGGTCTGGCATGCTTTCCCTGATGAGCCCATGAGCCATTATTGTAGGCGGTTCCAGGAGGAGATGCTGCCATACGTTCCACAGGACTTGGAGAACATGGTGGCATTTACACTTCAGACTTTTCGGGACGGATTGCCTCAGCATATCCGGCAGTATGTTCCGATGCCGTTACCTGGCTCGACAGTAGAGCATTTGATAGCCGATATCTTAGAGGCAGAGGCTGTCATACAGGCTATGCAGGAGGCTGAGGTTGGAGAGGGACCTCAGGCACCGGTCGACGACGCTGGGATGGGAGAGCCATTTTTAGGGCCTAGTCCAGTTTTTCCCGAGGACCCGATTCCAGCTGAGCCAGTACAGGCAGTGCCGCCCGAGGACGTCGAGGCTGACGGGGTAGGGGACGATTTCGACCCCGATGATTTTATTGTTGCTCCAGAGGATCAGCCAGCAGACCCTCCGATCATTGATATTCCTAGCGATGATGAGGAGGATATGGAGCCGGAGCCGGAGCCAGAGCAGGAGGACTGGTTCGCGGACGATGAGGAGGAGGATATGGAGCCCGGGCCAGAGTTTGAGCCTGAGGACTGGCAGGAGGAGGATTTTGATGAGGACCCTGAGGAGTTTCCATTGCACGATGGAGATGATGATGCAGACTCCAACGCGCCCTCAGTAGTTACGGACGAGGATGTAGATTAGGCTAACTTTGTATATATTTTATTTTACGACTGATATGTACTAGCTTATATTTTTGGATGATAGGCTTGTACTGATGTATGATGGGAAAGTGTTAGACACTTCCATCCGAAATTTTGGCCCTATATGTACAGAAATCGTATCAAGATGTAATTACGAAATTGTGAATATAATGTACTTTTTGTAAGAATACAAAAAGAAAGTTCAGTTATGAAATATTATGATACGATGATGAAAGGCATGTTACGAGTTGTTATGTGCCATGATACGATGAATAAGTTATGATATGAAGAATTATGTTATGTATGACGATAATGTATGAAAGAAGGGATATTTCCAGTATGATAATATCTTTTCTTATGTTTTAATAGGATCGAGAAAATGGTTCGTACCCGCCAAGCAGTGCCTGAAAATCCGCCAGAGCCGGATCTCGCGACCATTGTTGCAAACTTGCAACGGCAGCTGCTGGAACAGCAGCAAGAGACAAATAGACTGCGAGAGCAGTTAATTGAGCTGAACCAAAGCCCAGGGGAGATGAAGTTCCCCCACACCCCGAGAGAGTAGACCCGGTAGCACCTCAGGCACCGGAGATTCCACCAGAGATCCCTCGGAATGTTGAGATTCCGGTAGCACCTGCTGGAGTTCCAGTAAACTTACCGCCAGTACGGGAAGATTTACTGTATGAGAGATTCAGGAGGATGAAGGCACCTGAATTTGAGGGAGTAATGGATCCGATAGCTGCGGATAATTGGTTAGTTGATGTCCAAGTCATCCTGGACTTTATGAGGCTATCTGAGCAGGAAAAGGTTCTCTGTGCTTCCTTCGCTCTCAAGAAAGACGCCAGACACTGGTGGATGACTGTACAGATGCGGCGAGATGTTACCGCCATGGGCTGGCAAGATTTTGTGACAGAATTCCACACCATGTACTACAATAGGGAAATTCTGGCAGCCCAACAAGATGAATTCGCCAGTTTGAAACAGGGATCAATGACAGTAATGGAGGCTGTCAAGAAGTTTGAACAGTTGGCCCGGTTGTGTCCGGAAGTGGTTCCCAACGAAACAGAAAAAGTTAGAAGGATGATGAAGATGTTCCGGACAGATATCGCCAAGCAAGTTAGCGCTGGCAGTAGCCCACCTACCCTGGTATCCGACTGCGTGAGTCGTGCGATAAGGGCCGAATACTGGATTAACCAGGATAAAGAAGCAAGGGCTCAGATCTTCAGGGCAAAAAGGGATGAGAAGGCAGTGGCAAAGCCAACACAGCCCCGTCAGAATTTTGAAACGCCCCTGAAAGGACAAGTCAGTAACCCTGCCCAAGGTTCCAAACAGTTTGGGAGGAATAAGAGAAAAGGAAATTTCTCGGGTCAGGGACAACAAAAGAATTACCCTCAGAAGAGGAATAATAAAGGAAATGAGGGTAATAACACTGACTACCCGGCATGCGCCAAGTGTGGGAGAAAACATCCGGGAATCTGTAGAATGGGGTCGAATGCCTGCTATTTGTGTGGCAAGGAGGGGCATTATGCAAAGAATTGCCATCTAAACAACCAAGGCCAGAATCCTCCATACCCGAGCCGGAATACGAACAGTTAGTTGCATGCTGTCCAAACTAGGCTTGAAGGACCCTCAATCACCCAAGGCAGATTAGAGGCTCCTGAACCTCAAGCCAGGATATATGCTTACACCAGGGGTGATGCTGAAGCTGGGACTTCACATGTGGTGACAGGTCAAATTTCTATCGCCACTTATGATGCTATCGCCTTGTTTGATTCTGGAGCTACTCACTCATTTGTATCCCTGGAGTTCGCCCAGAAGTTAGGAAGAGGTGTGAATAGTTTAGATCAGCCCTTCAAAACCTCTTTGCCGTCCGGAGAGATTTTGTGGTCCAATTCTTGGATACGAAATGCTTCCGTGACTATCTGTGGCCGAGAATTGTTTGTAGATCTCATCGCAATCAAGTTACAGGATTTCGATGTGATCTTATGAATGGATTTCTTAGGCAAATACGACGCCAGGATCGACTGCCGAAAACGCTGTGTAACATTCAAACCATACGGAAAGGAGGAGTTTAATTTCTACGGGCAATCTCGGAATTCAGCAACTAAACTGGTTTCAGCAATGAAGGCTTGGAAAATGTTAGCTAATGGCTGCCAAGGATATTTAGCTAACATGGTGGATAAAGATTGTGAAGTGGAATTGGCACCGGAAGATGTTCCCATTATAAAGGAATATGTGGATATCTTTCCGAAAGACTTACCAAGACTTCCGCCGGAACGTGAGATTTCGTTCGAAATCGAATTGCTGCCTGGAGCTGCGCCGATATCCAAAGCGCTTACGTATGGCACCTGCCGAGCTTAGAGAACTACAAGTGCAGTTACAAGAATTGCTAGACAAGGGATTCATCCGACAAAGTTACTCTCCATGGGGAGCACCAGTGTTGTTCGTAAAGAAAAGGATGGATCACTACGAATGTGTATAGACTACCGTGAGCTTAACAAGATTACGATCAAGAACAGTATCCCCTTCCGAGGATTGACGATCTTTTCGATCAACTTAGGGGAGCGGTAGTATTCTCGAAAGTGATCTACGATCAGGCTACCATCAGCTCAGGATCAAGGAGTCAGATATCTCCAAGACGGCTTTTCGAACACATTACGGGCACTATGAGTTTTTGGTTATGCCATTTGGGCTAACCAATGCCCCAGCCGCATTCATGGACCTCATGAACCGAGTATTCAAAGAGTACCTGGATAAGTTCGTCATTGTTTTTATGACGACATTTTGATTTACTCAAGGTCCAAAGAAGAGCATGAGCGTCACCTTAGATTGGTGATGGAGACGCTTAGACGAAACCAGCTGTATGCCAAATTTACAAAATGTGAATTTTGGCTGGAAAAAGTTCACTTTTTGGATCATGTGGTGACAAAGGAAGGAATTTCAGTAGACACTGCTAAGATCAGGCGGTTAGTGCGTGGCCAGCACCCAAAAATGTTACGGAAATAAGGAGTTTCCTTGGATTAGCTGGCTACTACCGACGGTTCGTCGAGGGATTTTCTAAGATCGCTACACCCCTCACCGCTCTTACCCGTAAAGAAAAGAAATTTGAATGGACTCAGAAATGTGAGGAGAATTTTCAAGAGCTCAAGAGGAGATTGACAAGTGCACCTGTGTTGATAATTCCTGATGTAGATGCAGGAAATTTCGTGATCTATAGTGACGCTTCTAAAATGGATTAGGAGCCGTCCTGATGCAGAGTGGGAAGGTAGTTGCCTACGCATCCCGACAGCTGAAGATTCACGAAAGGAATTATCCCACGCATGACTTGGAGCTCGCGGCAGTAGTTTTCGCACTTAAGATCTGGAGACACTACTTGTACGGGAACAAGTGTGAATCTACACCGATCACCAAAGCCTCAAGTATATTTTACTCAGAAGAGCTCAACATGAGCAACGTAGATGGCTGGAACTTGTAAAGGATTATGATTGTGAGATCCTTTACCATCCTGGAAAGGCGAACAAGGTAGCAGATGCCTTAAGCAGGAAGTCCGTAGGCATGCTGATGTCTATTGGAATGTTTCCTAGACCACTACAAAAGAGATTTCAGAGTTCAACTTAGAATTGATAACGGGAAGATTGTCTGTTCTATCCCTCCAGTCTAATCTTTTAGAGACTATCAAGTCACATCAAGGAAAGATTCTTCTTTGCTGAAAGCACAACTCTTTGGAGAAGACAAGGAGTTTAGAGTCTCGAAGATGGTACTATTTATTCAAAGGAAGGATTGTGTTCCTGACTTTGAATTCCTTAAAGACCAGATTTTGTCTGAGCACACAAGACGCCATATTCAGTACATCCAGGAGCTTCCAAGATGTACAAAGACCTCCGAGAATTATTGGTGGCCCAATATGAAGAATGAGGTAGCAGAATATGTATCGAAATGCCTAACTTGTCAGAGAGTTAAGGCTGAACATCGACATCCAGGTGGCGAACTACAGAAAATTGAGCTTCCTGAATGGAAATGGGAGCAAATTACGATGGATTTCGTAGTAGGGCTACCCAGAACTTCAAGTGGGAATGACTCGATTTGGGTTATTGTGGATAGATTAACCAAATCAGCCCACTTTATTGCGATTAAGGTCACCTTTTCAGTGGAGAAATTGGCTGAGATTTACGTATCCCAGATAGTCAGATTCCATGGAGTACCAAAATCGATCATCTCAGACCGTGATGGACGTTTCACTTCTCGATTTTGGACTAGTGTTCACAATGCTATGGGGTCGAATTGAAGTTCAGTACGGCGTTTCACCCCCAAACTGACGGTCAATCAGAACGAACCATCCAGACACTGGAGGATATGTTCAGGTCATGTGTGCTGGATTTCAAAGGAAACTGGGATCAGAAGCTGCCATTGATCGAATTCTCCTACAACAACAGTTATCATGCTTCGATTGGTATGGCTCCATTTGAAGCATTGTATGGAAGAAAATGTCGATCGCCTATCCACTGGCAGGAAGTGGGGCAAAAGCAGCTGCAAACTACAGATTTTATAAGAAACCTCTGAGGATATTCAGATGATAAAGCAGAGGCTCGACATAGCTTTTAGCAGACAGAAAAGTTATGCCGATAAACGTAGGAGGCCCTTGGAATTCCAAGTAGGAGATGCGGTGTTCATCAAGATTACTCCTATGAAAGGAGTGATGCGATTTGGTAAAAAGGGAAAGCTTAGTCCGAGGTATACTGGACCATTCGAGATTCTTGAACGAGTTGGAAAAGTCGCCTATAAGCTTGCCCTACCGCCTGAGTTAGCTTCGATGCATAATGTTTTCCATGTGTCGATGTTAAAGAAGTATGTGCCAGACCCTTCCCATGTGCTTAGTCAGGAACCAGTGGAGGTTCATACGGATTAACCTATGAAGAAAAGCCAGTTCGAATTCTGGATCGGGAAGAGAAGGTCTTAAGGAACAAAACCATTCCCATGGTTAAAATATTGTGGCGAAACCACATGGTCGAAGAAGCAACCTGGGAGTTGGAAGATGAGATGAGAAAGAACTACCCTGATTTTTCTAATTTTCGAGGACGAAAATTTTTAAGGGGGTAGATTGTAATAACTAGAATTTTTCTATGTTACAATTTCTTGTATAAAATTTGAACTGTACCGTGAAGGTAATTATGCAAAAGCCCGGTTTAGGGTTTTTATTCAGAATTGTGAG
>CM046372.1:9070116-9092514 GCA_025413025.1 Ficus hispida | reverse complement strand
GCTAGGTGGAAGACAATAATTTCTTCAATTTCTTAACACAACTAATGATGTCAAAATTCAAAAAGGTAATGAGGTAAGCAAGGCTTAAGCTTGTTTGGCTTTTTCTCTTTTTCTTGCTATTAAGCAGTCCATTTTTAAGTTATCACAGGTATTTTCAATACTGGATTCACTTATGCACATATTGGTTTACCGAACTGCAGTCCAAAATTCATCCGTGTAAAAATGGACGGTATGAAATTTTCCTTATTTCTTAAAATCCTTTTGCCCTATACTTCAACTTAATGTGCTTGATTTTCTAGGGTGGTTCTTATATCTTAAACATAACTTTTATCTGTAAAAACACGGTTTTACCCGGTGTAATTTTATACAGATAAACATTTAAACATACAGTCATTTTCTTGAACTTTTCGGGTCAACCATCGACTTTCTTGTCAATTAGTGACCTTCTTGTCAAGTTTTGACTTTCTGGTCAACAGTTGACTTTTTGGTCAACCGTGACGTTTTTGGTCAAACTTTGACCATTTTACAAAATTTCACGATTTTGTTCCTTATTACCTAAAAAGGTCGTTTTCTTAAATACATAACCATTTTTAGTCTTATAAAGCCATAAAACTCACAAAACATAATTAAAAACCCTTAACTGGGCTTTTTCCATAAATACCTTTACGGTTCAATGTAAATTTATACATAGAATCGTTCAGACATAAAAATCAGGTATTACAATCTACCCTCCTTAAAGATTTTCGTCCTCGAAAATTAGAACAAGCCGGGGTAGTTCTTTCTCATTTCATTTTCTAATTCCCAAGTGGCTTCTTCTACTTTATGGTTTCGCCATAAAACCTTTACCATGGGAATTGTCTTATTTCTTAGAACCTTCTCTTCTCGATCTAGGATTTGTACCGGCTTCTCTTCATAGGTCAAGTCTGTTTGAACCTCTACCGGTTCTTGACTGAGAATATGCGAAGGATCTGGTACATACTTCTTGAGCATTGATACATGGAAGACGTTATGCATAGATGCTAACTCTGGCGGCAGGGCAAGCTTGTATGCTACTTTTCCAACCCTCTCTAGGATTTCAAAAGGTCCAGTATACCTTGGACTAAGCTTCCCTTTCTTTCCAAATCTCATTACTCCCTTCATAGGAGCTATCTTGATAAAAACTGCATCTCCAGTCTGAAATTCCAAAGGCCTTCTTCGCTTGTCAGCATAGCTTTTCTGACGACTGAAAGCTATGTCGAGCCTTTGCTTAATTTTCTTGATATCTTCAGAAGTCTTTCTGATGAAATCTGTAGTCTGAAGCTGCTTTTGTCCAACTTCTTGCCAGTGAATAGGGGATTGACATTTTCTTCCATATAGTGCTTCGAACGGAGCCATACCAATCGAAGCATGATAGCTGTTGTTGTAAGAAAATTCAATCAAAGACAGCTTCTGATCCCAGTTTCCTTGAAAATCCAGAACGCAAGATCTCAGCATATCTTCTAGTGTCTGGATAGTCCGTTCTGACTGGCCGTCGGTTTGGGGATGAAATGCCGTGCTGAACTTCAGTTTCGACCCCATAGCAGTGTGTACGCTTGTCCAAAATCGGGAAGTGAAACGTCCGTCTCGATCTGAGATGATCGATTTTGGTACTCCATGTAGTCGAACAACCTGGGATACATAGACGTCGGCCAATTTCTCCACTGAATAAGTGGCTTTGATAGCGATGAAGTGGGCAGATTTGGTTAATCGATCAACAATAACCCAAATCGTGTCATTCCCACTTGAAGTTCTGGGCAGTCCCACGACAAAATCCATGGTAATTTGTTCCCATTTCCATTCGGGAAGCTCTATTTTCTGCAATTCTCCACCAGGATGTCGATGTTCTGCCTTAACCTTTTGACAAGTTAAACACTTTGACACGTACTTCGCTATCTGATTCTTCATGTTTGGCACCAATAGTTTTCTCGGAGATCCTTATACATCTTGGAGGCTCCTGGATGTACGAATACGGTGTCATGTGAGCCTCTGCCAGAATTTGATCCTTTAAAAACTTAAATTAGGAACGCAAATTCTCTCTTTGAAGTAGATCATGCCATCTGCAGAGGTTCTAAACTCCTTATTTTTTTCGCCGAAGAGTTGTGCCTTGATCAACAGAGGATCCTTTCCTTGAAGGTTCTTAATGGACTCCATTAAATTTGACTGGAGGGTTAAAGCGGATAACTTTCCCGTTATCATCCTTAGGTTGAAATCGGAGATTTCCTTTTGAAGCGGCTTGGGCAGCAGTACTAAGGACATCAACATGCCCGATGACTTCCTGCTTAAGGCATCTGCTACTCTGTTTGCCTTGCCAGGATGGTAAAGGATCTCGCAGTCGTAGTCCTTTACGAGTTCAAGCCATCTTCGCTGCCTCATGTTGAGCTCCTTCTGGGTAAAGATGTATTTGAGACTTTGATGATCTGTGAAAATCTCACATCTATTCCCATACAGGTAGTGCCTCCAAATCTTCAATGCGAATACCACCGCAGCGAGCTCTAGATCGTGCGTCGGGTAATTCTTCTCGTGATCTTTCAGTTGTCGGGAAGCATACGCGACCACTTTGCCTTGCTGCATTAGGACTGCTCCTAGACCCGTCTTAGAAGCGTCGCTGTAGATTACGAAATTTCCTGCTTCGACATCTGGAATAATCAAAACAGGCGCGCTTGTCAGCTTCTTCTTGAGCTCTTGGAAATTTTCCTCGCATTTGGACGTCCATTCATACTTCTTCCCTTTGCGTGTAAGGGCCGTAAGAGGGGCTGCTATCTTAGAAAATCCCTCAACGAAGCGGCGATAATAACCGGCTAATCCGAGGAAACTCCTTATTTCCGTTACGCTTTAGGCCTTGGCCATAAGCTAACTGCTTCCACTTTAGCTGGGTCCACAGAAATCCCTTCTTGTGACACCACGTGGCCTAAGAAATGCACCTTTTCCAACCAAAATTCACATTTAGTGAACTTTGCGTAGAGCTGATGTCGTCGCAACATTTCCATCACCATTCTTAGATGCTGCATATGCTCTTCCTGGGACCTTGAATAGATCAGGATATCGTCGATGAAGACAATAACGAACATGTCCAGATATTCCTTGAACACTCGGTTCATCAGGTCCATGAAAGCAGCTGGAGCATTGGTTAGCCCAAAAGGCATAACCAAAAATTCATAATGTCCGTAGCGTGTCCGAAAAGCCGTCTTGGAGATATCTGAATCTTTGATTCTGAGCTGATGATAGCCAGATCGTAGATCGACTTTCGAAAACACCTTTGCTCCTCTGAGTTGATCGAACAGATCGTCAATCCTTGGAAGAGGATACTTGTTTTTGATGGTGATCTTGTTCAGCTCGCGGTAATCGATGCACATACGTAAAGATCCATCTTTCTTTTTCACGAATAGCACAGGTGCTCCCCACGGAGAGTAACTCTGTCGGATGAATCCTTATCTAGCAATTCTTGCAGTTGTACTTGGAGTTCCCTAAGTTCAGCAGGTGCCATACGGTAAGGCGCCTTCGATACTGGAGCAACTCCGGGCATTAGCTCAATTTCAAATGAAATTTCGCGTTCCGGTGGAAGCCCTGGTAGCTCTTCCGGGAAGATATCCACATACTCCCTGATAACAGGTACATCTTCCGGTGTTAGCTTCATTTCGTGCTCTTTGTCCACCATGTTAGCTAAATACCCTTGACAGCCATTAGCTAACATCTTCCAAGCTTTCATAGCCGAAACCAATCGGGTTGTTGAGTTCCGAGCTTGTCCGTGGAAACTGAACTCTTCCTCGCCATAAGGGTTGAAAATCACACAACGCTTCCGACAGTCGATCTTAGCGTTGTACTTGCTAAGGAAATCCATACCTAAGATCACATCGAAATCCTGTAGCTTGATTGCGATGAGATCTACATACAGTTCTCTGCCACAGATAATCACGGAGGTATTTCGTATCCAAAAATTGGACCACAAAACTTCTCCGGATGGCAAGGAGGTCTTAAAAGGTTGGCTTAATCTATCCACACCTCTTCCTAACTTCTGGGCGAACTCCAATGATATAAATGAATGAGTGGCACCAGAATCAAACAGGGCAATTGCTTCATAAGTGGTGATAGAGATCTGACCTGTCACCACATGTGAAGTGTTTGCTTCCGCATCACCCCTTGTGTAGGCGTAGATTCGAGCTTGAGGCTCAGGAGCTTCCAATCTTCCTTGGACAATGGAAGGTCCTTCTAGTCTGGCCTGGGCCGCATGAAGCTGACTGCTTGTGTTCCTGTTCTGGTACGGAGGGTTCTGGCCTTGCTTGTTCATGTTGCAATTCTTCGCAAAATGTCCCTCCTTCCCGCATAGATAGCACGCGTTGGTCCCCATTCTGCAGACACCCGGATGTTTTCTCCCGCACTTAGTACATAACGGGTAGTCAGAGTTATTACCCTCATTTCCCCTGTTGTTCTTCTTTTGAGGGAAATTTTGTTGCTGGCCCTGTCCGAGAAATTTCCTTTCCTCTTGTTCCTCCCAAACTGTTTGGAACTTGAGCAGGGTTATTGTTCTGGCCTTTCTGATTCGTCTCAGCACTCTGACGGGGCTGTGTCTGCTTAACAACGGCCTTTTCTTCCTTCTTGACTTTGAAAAACTGTGCCCTTGCTTCCCTGTCCTGGTTGATCCAATATTCTGCCTTATCGCTCTGCTCACGCAGTCGGATACCAGGGTAGGTGGGCTGCTTCCGGCACTAACTTGCCTAGCTATGTCTGTCCGGAACATCTTCATCATTCTCCGGACTTTTTCAGTTTCACTTGGTACCAGCTCCGGGCACAAGCGTGCTAACTGTTCGAACTTCTTAACGGCTTCCATCACCGTCATAGACCCTTGCTTAAAGCTGGTGAATTCGTCCTGTTGAGTGGCAAGGATTTCTCTGTTGTAGTACATACTACGAAACTCAGCCACAAAATCCTGCCAATTCATTGCCATGACATTTCGACGCATTTGAACAGTTATCCACCAGTGTCTCGCGTCCTTCTTGAGAGCAAACGAGGCACATAGAACCTTTTCCTGTTCGGTGAGCCGCATAAAATCCAGGATGACTTGGATATCTATCAACTAGTTATCTGCGGCTATTGGGTCTGTCGTCCCCTCAAATTCGGGCGCTTTCATCGCCTAAATCTCTCATACAATAAGTCTTCTCTTGCTGGAGGTGGATCTGCCGGTACCCCAGCAGGTGCTATTGGTACTTCAGCATATCGCGGAAATTGGGCACTGGAGGTGCCATTGGAGCTGCTTGGTCTGCAGGTAAGGGAACCTCATTGACCTGGGGTCTTCGATTTAGCTGATCCAGTTGTTCTCTCAGCTGGTTTGTCTCTTGTTGTTGCTCTAGCAACTGCCGTTGTAAATTGGCTACAACGGTCGCTAGTCCGGCGCAGGTGGATTAACTGGTGCAGCCTTGCGCGTTCGAACCATCTTAATCTTCCTATTTAAATCATAAGAAAAGATATTATTAACTATCAATATCCTTTCTTTGCATTCATATCTTAACATATTGTAACATTATACATTATGTCACAATATTGTCATACCATAATATCATATACTTATCATATCATATCATAAACATTCATCACATTCATATCATATCATTCATAATGAGATTCCATACATCTCACATTTAACTGCCTTTTTATATATATATACAAAAAGTACATCATATTTACTTTACTTATAATTACATTTCTTTACATCATATATACATCGTCAAAAATTTAGGATGGAAGTGTCTACCACTTTACCATCATACATAGATACAAGCCTATTGTCAAAAATAATAAGCTGGTACATATAGTTTCAAAAATAAAAACATACATATTCGGTCTAGTGATCTAAACCTAATCTAACTCCGTACTGTAACAACCGAAACATCGGAGCCATCATCATCATCGTCTGGGATCTCCTCGGGGTCCTCCTCGAAATCGTCGCCCTCATCGAGCCATCCTCCAAATCCTGGCTCGTGATCAGGCTCCTCCTCATCATCCTCGTCATCGCTAGATATAACGATGATCGGAGGGTCCTCGGGAGCATCTAAATCCTCATCAGCATCATATCCATCATCATCGGCCTCCTGTACCGGGTCGACGGGTATCGGGTCCTCCGGGTCGGCTGGGCCGGGCTCATATACTGGCTCTGGCTCGTATGCTGGCTCGGGCTCATAAACCGGCTCGGGCATATCAGCGTCGTCACCTGGTATCTCAGGCTCCGCTACATGGGCATCGGCCTGTGGATCCTGTGCAAGCATCTCCGCGGCTAAAATGTACCCGATCATATGGGCCACTGTCATAATCGGCGTCGGTATGGGCGTGTGCTGACGGATCTGTGCAGGTAGTCCGTTCCGCAGGACCACTAAAGACCGTAATCCTGGGTTTGGTATGTCCATGGGGATGAGAGGCAACATAGCCTGCTGGAACCTCCGACAGTAATGGTCCATCGGCTCGTGGGGGTACGCTCGCCAGTAATTGGCCATAATGTAGTATCGCTCATGCTGCATTTCCCGATAAATATCGGGATCTCGATAGTGCCCATCCGCTCCATCATCCAGCACTGGTCCGTAGCGGGCAGTCATACAGACACGAAAATGTGCCCACGTACGGTCTGGCAAATCCCCTCGCCGATCGTCGTCCACCACAGTCGTGCGTCAGCTGCCAGGCATCGGCTAGCCAGCGAGACGTGCAGATGTGCCACTACGTGGCAAAGGTGGAAAATCATCTCCAGATCGTATAGCCAGACTGATAAAGCTACCATCCGGGGTGTGCCGTCAAATAGCAGGGGCCGCGACTCGTAGAACGCTGAAACCGCTCGTCGGTCCTCCTCTACGGGTGCCAGGTCCATACTCGTAAATCTAATCATACATAATCGCATAATACATATTAACATATGAAAATAAAATTATAACTTACAATGATGGCGGCGATGGCAGGCTGACTGTGAAATTTAGTCGCAGGGAACCGCTCTATACCAACTCTGTAACGACCCGCCTAGCACAGGCCGTTACCGTACATACATACATACATACGTACTTACATGCATACATACTTATATGTATAATAGCGGAATAATTTTTTTTTATAAGCCGTATAAACGTATTTGCACATACGTAAATAATTATACTGATTAATTAAAACGTTGTGCAGGCATAAATAAAGCTTATAAAATAATAATATAACAAAACAAAATGCATGGCGGCATTGGTCCCACATTTCACAGTTCAGCACACCTCGCCCTCCATCTTGCATCACGGGTTGCTACTAGGCTGCTTACCTACAGCATAGACGTAAGACAATGAGCTAACGCTCAGCAAGTACAACTATTAAATACCGCAATAACATAAACACAACACAATCTAACCTAACATAACATTTCATGACATATCATAACATGACATTCCTTATCATAACTTATCATAACATAACATTTCTTATCATGACTTATCATAACATAACATTTCTTATCATGACTTATCATAACATAACATTCCTTATCATGACTTATCGTAACATAACATAACTTATCATGACTTATCGTAACATAACATAACTTACCATAACATAACATTTCTTATCATGACTTATCATAACATATGCATGAATCGTTTATGCTTTGTTATGCTTTCTTAACTTATCTTTACTTATGGGCCCCATAACATGAGTGTTCGTACCGGGCGCGCTCTATGGACTTACTCTTGCCATAGCTCAACCCGACCTGACGCGGGTCGGTACGACACAGGCAATTGATTGCCATCATAGCTTAACCTTTCTTTTGTTAATTAGTGAACATGCATCGTGATGTTTCACTTAATTAATCTTAACATACCTTAACCCTAATCATGCTCCTATAAATCATAGCATACTTGACATTTCATACATCATGACATACATTCATAACATAAAACCATAGCACCTATCATTCATATAAAATCATAGCATTCCTAGGATATTCTATAGCACTTAGCATGTAACATTCATAAATAGCAATCATACTTAGGCAAGTATTCACAACAAGCCTATGCTGTAGGCGGAGTTGTACTTACTTTGTTTGTAAAAGCTGTGTCTAACGTGGAGTTAATTTCCGCTGGGACACGTCCGCGTATAACGTTCTGAGATAAAATGAAAGTAAGGGTTAGAACTGTTGGTAGTATAACCAACATTCTTTCATAACCTTAGTTATAAGCCCTTACTTATTTTTACGTTATCCTAATTGGTTACTTTGGTAACCCTAATCGGTTTGTTTTCAACTTTGGTTTTAAAATCTTCTTCTTAGAAAAGAAAACCTTAATTTTTGGTATAAAAATCCTTTTTGTTTAACTTTAAAACTGAAAACCTTAAACTGAGACTTATAAAATTATTGACTATTAGAAACTGCCTTTGGAACAGTTTCACAGTGTCAATTTGCAGTGAAATTGTGGAATTACACTTTTTCTGTGTTAATTTATAAATCCTGTACAGTTTTCCGAAATCCATTTTCATCTTAAAATAAAGACTGATTCTGAAAAACTTGTCTTCACGAAAGTTTTAGACCTTGAAAAGTTCTACAACTTTCGTGTTCGACGTTTCGTGGTCAACCTAGTTCGGACGTTTTCGTGGTCAACCTGGATAAAACCTAGTTCGGACGTTTTCGTGGTCAAAAACCCCCTGGAACTAGTCCTGGCCGTGCACGGGTCCTGGGCACTTTAGGCACGGGTCCTGGGCACTCAGGCACGGTTTTTGGTAAAAACCGAGGCCATTTGAGCCTCATTTTGAAAAACTGTCCACGCTGTCCTCTAGGAAAAACTCTACTTAACAACTTTCATGTTTTGAGTTTCCCCTGATTCGGCCTTTAAAGGCCTCAAAAACAGTTTTTCCCGAAACTGGTCAATTTCTACCCGAGTTGGCAGTTTTCGGTTTAAAATTTCGTTTACGTCCTAAAACGTCCACCCTACCTCAACCGAACTCAGCGGGAGCCTAAATCAGACATGCATGACGTTTCTAATGTTCAGATTTCAACATGCAAGTCAAATTAAACATCATTCATAATCCTACAAAACCCTAAACATTTAATCAAACACCTAACATACACAACATGCACAAAATTGAACCACCAAATCCTAAACCTAAACAAACCAAGCACATGCTCATAAATTACAAGCTAGGGCAGAACTTGAAAGTGGGCTTATACCCTTACAAACCATGGCTTAAATACATTTAAATTTCTCCATATGAAATTTAAATGAAACTTGATTGGTTAAGGTTTTTACCTTACTCGGTTTGGCTCGGTGAGCTCGGGTTTCCACTTCCTTCCTCCTCCTCAAATCACCGGCTGTTTTGGTGATTGGCAAGTGCAAACTTGCTGCCTTTCTTGCCTTAAATTCAGCCACCAAATTGCACCAAATCCGGCTGCCTCCAACTCCAAAACCGGTTTGGATCAAGTTTGTTTCCTCCCCCCTAGAACCGGCCTTGCTAGGGAAATGGGCACTAAATTTTTTTCCAACTTTTTGCTTGGTTTCTTACTTGAATCCGACCACCCCTAAGCCCTACACACTCTTGGTTTTGCAAATTTTTCTTGCCTTTCTCTTCCACTCAAAGTTCGGATTTTGTGGAGCAAAAATGCAAGAGTTTGGCTAACAATCTTAAATTGTGAACAATGCTCCCCCTATTTATAGAGTTTGTGAATTTCTTGTAATTGCACAATTTAGTCCTCAAAAAAATCAGAAATTGGACTTCTAGGGGGGCATGTGGCCGGCCATGAAGCTAGGTGGAAGACAACTAATTACTTCCAAATTTCTTAAACCAACTTAATGATGTCAAAATTCAAAAAGGTAATGAGGTAAGCAAGGCTTAAGCTTGTTTGGCTCTTTTTCTCTTTTTCTTGCTATTAAGCAGTCCATTTTTAAGTTATCACAGGTATTTTCAATACTGGATTCACTTATGCATAGTATTGGTTTACCGAACTGCAGTCCAAAATTCATCCGTGTAAAAATGGACGGTATGAAATTTTCCTTATTTCTTAAAATCCTTTTGCCCTATACTTCAACTTAATGTGCTTGATTTTCTAGGGTGGTTCTTATATCTTACACATAACTTTTTATCTGTAAAAACACGGTTTTACCCGGTGTAATTTTATACAGATAAACATTTAAACATACAGTCATTTTCTTGATCTTTTCGGGTCAACCATCGACTTTCTTGTCAATTAGTGACCTTCTTGTCAAGTTTTGACTTTCTTGGTCAACAGTTGACTTTTTGGTCAACCGTGACGTTTTTGGTCAAACTTTGACCATTTTACAAAATTTCACGATTCTGTTCCTTATTACCTAAAAGGTCGTTTTCTTAAATACATAACCATTTTTGAGTCTTATAAAGCCATAAAACTCACAAAACATAATTAAAAACCCTTAACTGGGCTTTTTCCATAAATACCTTTAGGTTCAATGTAAATTTATACATAGAATCGTTCAGACATAAAAATCAGATATTACAATGCACTAACCGCCTCTACCTTAGCAGGGTCCACTGAAATTCCCTCCTTTGATACTACATGACCCAAAAAGTGAACTTTTTCCAGCCAAAATTCACACTTTGTAAATTTGGCATACAATTGATTTCGCCTTAACGTCTCCATCACCAACATAAGGTGATGCTCATGCTCTTCTTTGGACCTTGAGTAAATCAAAATGTCATCAATAAAAACAATGACGAACTTATCCAGGTACTCTTTGAATACTCGGTTCATAAGGTCCATGAATGCGGCTGGGGCATTGGTTAGCCCAAATGGCATGACCAAAAACTCATAGTGCCCGTATCGTGTACGAAAAGCTGTCTTGGAGACATCTGACTCCTTGATCCTGAGCTGATGATAGCCTGATCGTAGATCGACTTTTGAAAATACTACCGCTCCCCTAAGTTGATCGAAAAGATCGTCAATCCTCGGAAGGGGATACTTGTTCTTGATTGTAATCTTGTTAAGCTCACGGTAGTCGATACACATTCGTAGTGATCCATCCTTCTTCTTTACGAACAACACTGGGGCTCCCCATGGAGAGTAACTTTGTCGGATGAATCCCTTGTCCAGCAATTCTTGTAACTGCACTTGCAGTTCTCTAAGCTCGGCAGGTGCCATACGATAAGGCGCTTTCGATATTGGTGCAGCTCCAGGCAGCAATTCGATTTCAAATGAAATTTCGCGTTCCGGCGGAAGTCCTGGTAAGTCTTCCGGAAAGATATCCACATATTCCTTTATAATGGAAACATCTTCCGGTGTCAACTCCACCTTACAATCTTTATCCACCATGTTAGCTAAATATCCTTGACAGCCATTAGCTAACATCTTCCAAGCCTTCAATGCTGAAACCAGTTTAGTTGCAGAATTCCGAGATTGCCCGTAAAAATTAAACTCCTCTTCTCCGTACGGGTTGAACATTACACAGCGATTTCGGCAGTCGATCCTTGCGTTGTATTTACCCAAGAAGTCCATCCCTAAGATCACATCGAAATCCTGAAGCTTGATCGCGATGAGATCTGCAAACAGTTCTCTGCCACAGATCATCACGGAAGTATTTCGTATCCAAGAATTGGACCACAAAATCTCTCCGGACGGCAAAGACGTTTTGAAGGGTTGGTCTAAACTATTCACACCTCTTCCTAACTTCTGGGCAAACTCCAAGGATACAAATGAGTGAGTAGCTCCAGAATCAAACAACGCGATAGCATCATAGGTGGTGATAGAAATCTGACCTGTCACCACATGTGAAGTTCCTGCTTCAGCATCACCCCTGGTGTAAGCATAGATCCTGGCTTGAGGTTCAGGAGCCTCCAATCTGCCTTGAGTGAGTGAGGGTCCTTCAAGCCGTGCTTGGATAGCATGCAGTTGACTGTTTGAGTTCCGGCTCTGGTACGGAGGGTTCTGGCCTTGATTATTCAGATGACAGTTCTTCGCATAGTGCCCCTCCTTGCCACACAGGAAGCAGGCATTTGACCCATTCTATAAACTCCCGGGTGTTTCCTTCCACACTTGGCACATGCCGGGTAGTCAGTGTTATTACCCTCATTTCCTCTATTGTTCCTCTTCTGAGGGTAATTCTTTTGTTGGCCCTGACCCGAGAAATTTCCCTTTCTCTTGTTCCTCCCGAACTGTTTGGAACCTTGGGCAGGGTTACTGACTTGTCCTCTCGGGGGCGTTTCAAAGTTTTGACGGGGCCGTGTCGGCTTTACCACGGCCTTTTCATCCTTCTTTGCCCTGAAAATCTGAGCCCCTGCTTCTTTGTCCTGGTTTATCCAATATTCGGCTCTTATCGCACGACTCACACAGTCGGATACCAGGGTAGGTGGGCTACTGCCAGCACTAACTTGCTTGGCAATGCCAGTTCGGAACATCTTCATCATCCTTCTAACCTTTTCCGTCTCATTAGGAACCAGTTCTGGACACAATCGGGCTAATTGTTCGAACTTTTTGACAGCCTCCATTACTGTCATTGACCCCTGCTTTAAGCTAGCGAACTCATCCTGCTGAGCTGCCAGGATTTCCCTGTTGTAGAACATAGTGCGGAATTCCATCACGAAGTCTTGCCAGCTCATGGTGGTAACATCGCGACGCATCTGAACCGTCATCCACCAATCTCTGGCGTCCTTCTTAAGTGCAAAGGAAGCACAGAGAACCTTTTCCTGTTCTGATAATCTCATGAAATCCAAAATGACCTGGATATCAATCAGCCAATTATCTGCTGCAATCGGGTCCATCTGTCCTTCAAATTCAGGCGCCTTCATTCACCTGAATCTCTCGTATAGTAGATCTTCCCGCACTGGCAGATTCACTGGAACTCCAGCCAGTGCTAAAGGAACCTCAACATTCCGTGGAATCTCTTGTTGCACCTCCGGTTGAACTTCTGGCACGGGAGGTACTCTATTCTGTTGAAAAGGAACCTCTTCAGCTTGAGGTCTCTGGTTCATCTGAATTAACTGTTCTTGCAATCTATTTGTTTCTTGCTGCTGCTCCAGCAGCTGCCATTGCAAATTTGCTACTATAGTTGCGAGATCCGGCTCTGGCGGATTTGCAGGCACTGCTCGACGTGGACGAACCATTATCTATCTCCTATCAAACCATAAGAAAAGATATTATCATACTAGCAATATCTTTTCTTTCACGCTTTATCTTCCATAATTGCAATATATCACGTCATAATATAACATAACATTAGCATCATACTATAGCACATAACAACTCGTAACATGCTTTTTATAATCGTATCATATCAATTCATGCTTAAACTGGCTTTTTGTGTTCTTACAAAAAGTACATTTTATTTACAATCTTGTAAATACACTTTGATACAATTTCTATACATATAGGGTCAAAATCTCCGATGGAAGTGTCTAACACTTTCTCATCATACAATAGTACAAGCCTATAGTCATAAAATATAAGCTAGTACATATCAGCAAAATACATACACATGGTTAGCCTAATCTACGGGCTCGATCGAAACTACGGAGGACGCATCGGAGTCTGAGTCATCATCTCCGTCGTGCAATGGGATCTCCTCAGGGTCCTCGTCAAAATCCTCCTCTAGCCAGTCCTCAGGCTCAAACTCTGGCCCTGGCTCCATATCATCCTCATCATCGCTCGATATGTCGATGATAGGGGGGTCCTCTGGCTGAACCTCCGGAAGGACTATGAGGTCATCTGGATCAGAATCGTCGGCTGCCATATCAGCCTCGACGTCCTGGGGCTGCATCTCCGGTACTGGATCTGCTGGAACCTGATCCTCAGGAACAGCCGGACCAGCCTCAAAAATCGGCTCTCCGTCCTCAGCATCATCAACTGGAGCTTGCTGACCATCCGCAACCCCAGCGGCCTGCATGGCGTGCATCACAGCCTCAGCCTCCAAAATATCGGCTATCAAGTGCTCTACGGTCGAGCCAGGTACCGGCATAGGGACATACTGCAGGATCTGCTGAGGCAGTCCGTCCCGAAACGTCTGGAGTGCGAATGCCATCGAGTTAGCCAAGTCCTGAGGGACATATGGCAACATCTCCTCCTGGAACCGTCGGCAATAATGGCTCATGGACTCCTCTGGGAAGGCATGCCAGACGACTGCGAAACTGAGGTATCGAGAATGATACATCTGTCGATACATCGCCGGGTCACGATGGGGTCCACCTGCCCCCTCATCCAGAATCAGTCCATACCGTGCAACTAACAATGCACGGAAGTGCGCCCAAGTCCGACTCGGCAAAGATCGCTCCCCAATAGTCATCCACCATAGCCGAACATCCACTGCTAGACATCGGCTTGCTAAGGAGACCTGTAGTCGCTCCTCAATATGGCAAATATGGAAGATCTGCTCCATGTCGTATAGCCACGCTGCTAACGACACCGTCCGTCTAGTTCCATCAAAAAGTAACGGGCGCGACTCGTAAAATGACGCCACCGCACGTCGATCCCCATCTGCTCCAGCGGGATCCATAATGCGAGTCTAACATAACATAATTACATAATCAATAATTACTTATTCATAAAATAAAATTACTTACCATGATGGCGGCGACGGCAGGCATACTGTGAAATTGGGTAGCAGGGAACCGCTCTGATACCAACTCTGTAACGACCCGCCTAGCACAGGCCGTTACCATACATACATACATACATACATACATGCTTAAATAATGAGCGTAAGCAGCGGAAATTTTTTTTTTTTATACGGAGCGGAATAATTGAAACGCATAAATATGTAAACGCTGTTCGAATGCGAAATAATATACATAATAAGAACGAAACGCGTAGCGGTTAGTATCCCCACATTTCACAGTCCACCCCGCCACGCTCGCCATCTTGTATCATCCGTTGCCAGTAGGTTGCTTACCTACAGCATAGACGTAAGACACGTGAGCTTTCGCTCAGCAAGTACAACATGTAAATCCGCAATAACTAACATAAACATAACTCTTCATAACTTCACATAATCATGGCATGTCATACATAACTTTCCATAGCATACATATCATAACATCGCATAATATATGCATGAACCAATTATGCTCTTATTATGCCATCTTAATCATCTTTAACTTATCTTACTCATGGGCCCCTTATCTTGAGTGTACGTACCGGGCGCGCAACTATGATTTGGTTGGGGCGGCCAGTCCATTTCCAACTCAAACCACAGTCCAACCCGACCTAACGCGGGTCGGTACGACACAGGCAAGCTTGCTTGCCATCATACTTACTTTTTATGAACTCATACTTGTTCTTATTAGTGAACATGCTTCGTGATGTCACTATTCATAATTGTGCTTATATATTAACATCATGTCATAATCTCATGCTCATGAACTTAACATAGTCCTATCGTAAACATAACATCATTTCATCGTAATTATCAAACATACTTGGCAAGTATACAACAAAAGTCTATGCTGTAGGCGGAGTTGTACTTACCTCGAATACTATATCCAGAGAGGTGCTGATCCAATTCAGGATACTGCAGCAGGTTATCTCCTGCTATATCAGAGGACATAGGGTGAGAATTCTGTTCTAGAAGAATGCTGGTAATTAAACCAACATTCATCCCTAATCATAGTTATATGCCCCCTTTCTTAAACATTGCCGGATACTTTCTCAGTATCGCGGATATCCCTAGGGTTTAAAACGTACTTAGATTGGTCACATAAAGTAATCCTGGCTAAGCAGTCTTTATAACTGTGTTAGGTCTTTAAACCTAACCTTGGGCCTAAGCTTCTTTGAAAATTCTTTCTATCGGGTAACTCTTGAGTAACCCTGGTTTTTAGGCCCAACTTAGTCCTACTTATCGTTCTATTGGGTTACGTTGGATAACCCTTGGGCTTTGGGCCCAAAACAATAACTCAGTACCTTCCCAGTTATTGCTCATTCAATTTGGTTTAAAACCCTTTTTCTTTCGAATCTTTATAAAACTTGAAATCGTATGCAAGGGTCTTTATAAAAACCATTAAAAATAGAAACTGCCTTTGGAACAGTTTCTCATTGTGAATTAGTGAATGGATGTGTAGAAATATCCTTTTCCTGCACTGTTTTAAAACACTCTGTGCAGGAATTTCTTCTTCACTGCACAGTTTTGAAATCTCATTTTCTATTTAAAAATCAAAGCCGAATTTGAAAAAGTTTTCTTCATAAAATTTTTAAAACATTCAAAATCCTAAAACTTTCGTTTCAAACTCGAGACCCAAATCGGCCTCTAACCCACTCCTTTAACCTGTTAAACTCACCTGGCCGTGTATAGGGTCTGGGCACGGTCAGGCTCGGGTTTTCACAAAAACGAAGGTCATTGAAGCCTTATTTTCGAAAACTGTCCACGTTGTCCACTAGGAAAAACCCTACTCTACAACTTTCATGTTTTAAGTTTTTCCAAAATCAACCTCTAGGGTCCTCAAAACTGACTTTCCAGAAAACTGGTCAGTTTGAACCCGAATTGGCAGTTTTCGATCCTTTCTTGGTTTCTCGTCTTAATTCGTGCACACTACCTCAACCGAACTCAGCAGGAGCCTAAAATCAACTGCAACGTTTTTCTACCATCCCAAATTAACTTACATGAAGCTTAAACCCGTCCATGCAAGTCAACAATAAAATTGTATTTTCAAGGGTTAGGGTTGGCTTGTTTCTAGCACAACCAACCATAGCATATATAAATCAATCTAATACCCTAACATGCCATTCATAATCTGTTGACAGATTTTTAGGGGACATATAACCAACCAATTATTCTAACATTCAATGCCTAAAAATTAACAGCACATAAACATATTGAAACTTAGCAATCAAACCATCATTCAAAACCATTCTAAACTAATCAAGCACATACACCCTTAAATCTAGGCTAGGGCTCGGAAATTAAATTGAGCTTATGCTCATTACAAACCAACTTGAAATACACTTAAATCTTCAATCTAAAACTTGAATTGAAAGATTTAAGGTTCAAGAGAATTTTACCTCACTTAATCCAATGGGTAGGCTTGCTTGGCTCAAAAATTTCTCTTTTCCTTTCTCCTTGGTGCAGCCGGCCTTAGCTCCTCCCAATGAGCCTGAAATTTTCCAGCCACCTAGTGGTTTGTCCCTACACTCTACGGCCACTCTCCACAAGAATCAGCCACCTTCCAACTTGTTTTCCCCTTCAATTTCCCTTCCACCTTGCTGCTGCCACACAACCGGCCACTATGGCCAATCTTGGTTCCAAAATTTTTTTCAGCTTTTTGGCTTGATTCCTAGTGCAATCCGAACCCTCCTAGGATTAATTCCTTGGTTTTCCAAACTTTTCTTTCTCTTTGGCACCTCTCAAAGTTCGGTTTTGGTGAGGAAGAAAATGGGCAAAGTTTGGTTGCTTTTCACAATTTTTGTGAACAAAATGTTCAAATGGCCACCTATTTATAGGTGAGGCCAAACTCTTCAAATTGCACCAAAAACCCTCCAAAAATTTCAATTTTTCCCTTAAATCCTCTTAGTTGGCCAGCCACCTAGCCATTCTAGAGTTTTCCAACTTTCTTTCCAATCTAAGTTAATTCCATAAATGATTTCATAATTCCAAAAGCTAATGACATCATCCATAAAGGCGTTGTTTGGCTTTTTCCCTTAGTAGACAATCCTTTTTAATGCCAAACAGGTATTTTTAATACTGTGCTCTCTTATACACAGTACAAGCTTTTATACTACAGTCCAAAATTTTATCTGCGTAAGGATGGACTGTACGAAACTTTTCCTTTTTGCTCCAAGCCCTTTAGCCTTTATTATCCTACTTAATGTGCTTGATTTTTCTATGATGGTTTTAAAACTTATTCTTACTATCTGCGTTGTAAAAATGACTTTTTGCAGTATATATCTCGCACTGCATCACATACTTAAGTTTCGACATTTGGTTGACCGTTTTAGGCAATCCTTGACTTCTTTTAGTCGATGTTGCCTTTCTTGGCCAATGTTGACTCTCTTGGTCAACTTTGACTTTCGTGGTCAACTTTGACGTCTTTTGGTCAAACTTTGACCAAAATAAAAATCATCACGTTTTTGTACCTTTTCACTAAAAAGGTATCATGCTTGACTAAGCAATCATTTTTGAGTCTTATAATGCATAAGAACTCACAATTTCAATAAAAATCCTTAACCGGATTCTTTTATAAATACCATCATGGTACAGTTTAAATTTCTATTTAAGAAATTGTAACATAGAAAAATTCTAGTTATTACAGGTTTGGAGAAAATTGGTCAGAGTTTTGGGATGATTTGAGCTGCCAAAAACCGCCCCCCTTGAGCCCTATTTATGTAATATCCGAAATTTTGATGACTCTAGATTTCCTTAGAAACAAGAAAACCTAAGTCTGGATCAAGATTGGAATGGAATAACAGTATAAGTTTGAGTTCTCATTTAACTAGTAACGAGACTCAACAATAGACTACTTAGCCAAGTATAAGGCGTTTTAAGGAAAATGGCGTGATGAAATTTCATAATTTCATGTTGGTCAAAGTTTGACCAAGAAAGTTAAAATTGACCAAAAAGTCAATGGATTGACTAAGAACAGTCAAATGTATGACTGTACAGTAATAGGAAAAGCAGTATTGGAAATATACTGCGAAAATTGTCTTTTCGGACAAGATAGCTAGAATAAGCTATGAGATCACCCTAGAAAAATCAAGCACACTAAGTTGGATATCAAGGGCCAGATGGCTTTAAGAAATAAGAAAAAATTTTATACAGTCCGTTTTTACACAGATGAATTTTGGACTATAGTACAGTATAAAAATATTGTGTTTAAGCAAACACAGTATTAGAAATATCTGTGTAGCAGAAAAATGGACTGAATATTGAGGAAAAGCCAAATAGGGCTTAATATGGATGACATCATCCTATCCTTAATTTATGACATCATAATTGGATTAAATAAGCTTGGAAAGAAAGCAAGGAAGGCTCTAGAAGAGATGACATGGCCGGCCACCTCAGGGGCAAAAATGCCAAAATTTTATCTTTAGGGGTTAAAGTGAAAATTTTGGAAAATTGATGATGTAAGCAAAGTGATGTCATCAAGATGATGTCATCAAGGTGAGATAAGCTTGGCTTGATCTCCAAGTAAGGGGCCGGCCACCAAGAGGGCATAAATGCAAGAATTTTAACTTTCGGGCCAAAATACAATTTCTGAAAAATAGATGATGTAAGCAAGATGATGTCATCAAAATGATGTCATCATTTGCTTGGAGAACAAGGTGATGGCCGGCCAACATGCCACTTGGAAGGTCAAATTGTAAATATTTTGTCTTTTGGGGGTAAAAGTGTAATTTTGGAGAAAAATGATGATGTAAGCATGAGGTAAGCACATGATGTCATCAAGATGATGTCATCATGATGAGGTAAGCAAAACTTGGGCTCCAAGGCAACCAATGGCCAGCCAACACTTGTAGGGGTCAAAGTGCAAATATTTTTGCTTCAAGGACTAAAGTACAATTTTGGAAAAGAAATTAAATCCAAATTCAAGGACTTTTTAGCAATTTTGAAAGTTAAAAATCAGCTATAAATAGGGGTGAAGGGGGGTCGGATTTCAGCTCAAAAAAATTGGGAAATGTCCCAAAACTATGGCAAAAATTTTCCCTCACCCATTTTCTCTCTAAAACCGACCCTAGGAAGAGCAAAGTCAAGTTGGAGGCCGGATTTTTGAGCTTTTGGTGATCTGATTTTGGTGCAAGAGTGGCTGAAAAATTTTGGACTCCACTAGTCAAGGAAGAGGCCGGACGCAGTGGTAGCAAGGAGGGACCAAGGGTGAACCAAATCTAGCAAGCCAAACTTTGGGTGGAAGCTAGGTAAAATCCCTTAAACCCTACACTTTTCATTTAAATTTCAATTGAGAAATTTAAATGTATTTCAAGCAAAGTTTGTATGAGCATAAGCTCACTTTAATTCCCTGCCTTAGCTAAGAAAGTTAGAGTATGTGCTTGATTTAATTGGGGTTATGGTTTGGTAGTTTCTATGTGCATGCTATGTGTTTGTGATATGGTTAGGGTTTGTTTTTATATGTTGATGCATGATGTGAATTTTAATTTGCATGGTGATGTTAGAAATTGTGATTAAAGAAAATTTACGCTAGAAAACCGCTGCATGTGTGTATTAGAGCTCCCGCGGTGGCTGGTTGAGCTAGATTCCACGTCTAGGACGTAAAACGAATTCTAAACCGAAAAACTGCCAGTTCGGGTGCCAACTGGCCAGTTTTGGAAAAAGTGAAATTTGAGGCCTTTAGAGGCCGAATTGGGTAAAAATTAAAACATAAAAGTTGTTCAAGAGGGTTTTTCCTAGGGGACATCGCGGGCAGAATCCCAAAATGAGACTCCAATGGTCTCTGTTTTTACAAAAATCCGTGGCTGGTCTGCCCAGACCCAGTTTACAGGATCAGCCAGTTTCAAACAAAAAACTGGCGCAAATACAAGCAGAACTGGATTTTTCTCAAAACACGAAAGTTTTAGGATTTTTCGAGATCTAAAACTTTCGTGAAGATAACTTTTTCAAATTCAATTCAGATTTTTAAACTGACATGGATTTCTAAAGAGTGTGCAGGAAACAAGAAATTCCTGCACAGGATTTTCTAAAACAATACAGGAAAACTGTATTTTTGCACCAACACCAATGTTTTGACTGTGGGAAACTACTCCAAAGGCAGTTTTCAATAGTTAATAATTTTTACAAACCTTTTTCAAAGAATTACAATTTTCAAAGTTAAACTAGAGTTTTTGTAAGAAATAAACAAAGAGAACCAAGTTTTTCCAAAGCAAAGAGAAAAACAAGTTTTTGGATTCAAAAGTTATCTTACTTTTGGTAACAAAACAATAATGGACGGTAACCGGGAAGGATACCCGAGTTACGGGACGGGGTCCAAAATCCAAGGATTACTTAGGATAATCGGACTAAGTTTGACTACCTCAAGGGTTACTCAAGGTAACACAACAAGGTATAAAAAAAATTAGGTTGATCCTAAAACCCAAAAGATTATGAATAAAAATGACAAGGCATAGGTTAGGATGATAACCTAACACTATTCATGTTTGTATTGGGCCGGATGCCCTAAGGTTACTCTAAGTAACCAAACAAGTTATCATGAGGTAATAAAATTAATATAGGAGGGACATATGACTAGGGTTACTATTTAAGGTTGGTTAAGGATACCAACATTGCATGAAAAGATTTACGGTAAGATAGGCTAATCCTTATCTTACACCCTAATTGAAACAGGAATAGAACCTGTTGATGTACCTTGACGGAATATTAGATCAAGTTTCAAGAGCATAGGAAACCAGGCAAGTATCGAACCTCACCTACAGTATGGGAAATAGTAAAGCTATTTTCAAATATATGACTTGATTACATGTTATGCTATGCAATGCCATGTTATGCTATGCAATGCTATGTTATGTTATGCAATGCCATGTTATGCTATACAATGCCATGTTATGTTATGCAATGCCATGTTATACTATGTCATGCTATGTTATGATGTTAAGTTATGCGATGTCATGTCACGTTATACTATGTTATATCAAGTTATGCCATGCCTAGTCTCATGTGCATCATGATTATTAAGATCACATGTAAAGATTCTTAGTCTTGAAAAAAAAAATAATAACAAGACTAAGACTAAACCAAGTCAAGTAAGGTGTCGTACCAACCTCCTGTTGATGCAGGAGGATCATGTATGTTACAAGTTCAAGTTTATGATTATCAACCTCTCGTTGATGCGTGAGGGTAAAGTGATAATCAACCTTCCGTTGATGCGTGAAGGGTTATGTTCATGTTTTCCAGAATTGTTAAGGCCTTGCAAACCCTGACGTTCTGAGGCTTGCGCGCTTTTGGTACGTACACTAAGGGCCCACATGTTAAGACAAGATAAGTTAAGGATTGAGTCTATAATGAAACATAAGACATTCAATCAATCATAAATGGTTCATGCATAAGCTACATGATGTTTGATAAGTTTATATGGTGATGACATGTTTTGATAAATTACCTGATGTTTGAAAAGGTTTTGTGAGATCATGTTTGTACTTGCTGGGCGAAAGCTCATCTGTATATTTCATACTGTAGGTAAGATGCCTGCAGCTGTACTTGGTGGGCCATGGAGATGATGGGGCGAGTGAAGGGCGGTATGGGATACCACTACGCAAGATTTTCCGCAAATGTTTTTAATTATGAAGTTGTATATGTATGTAATGTTTCCAAGGTCCGATTTAAAAGGTTATGGTGACCTTATAATCGGCATAACAAGTTATGGGTAGGCATGATGAAGATTACCCATAAACACAAGTTTAGTTTCGAGTTATGATTTTTAAAATAAAATTTAAAGTTTTAAAGTTTAAAGAAAAAAAAAATTTATCCTGAAATTTTCGGTAAAACAATG
>CM046372.1:9046393-9070016 GCA_025413025.1 Ficus hispida | reverse complement strand
CATAGAAAAATCAAGCACACTAAGTAGGAAATTAAAGGCCAAAGGGCTTGCAGCAAAAAGGAAAAGTTTCGTACAGCCCGTGTTTACGCAAATAAATTTTGGACGGAAGTTTAGAAAATTTTCCTGTGTATAAGAGAGCACAGTATTAAAAATACCTGTTTGGCATTAAAAGAATTGTCTACTAAGGGAAAAAGCCAAACAAAGCTTTATGGTGAGATCACTTAACTTTAAATTATGACATCATTGTTGGATTTAGTTAAAATTGGAAAGAAAGTTGGAAAACTCTAGAATGGCTAGGTGGCCGGCCAACTAAGAGGATCTAAAGGAAAATTTGAAATTTTTCAAGGGTTTTTGGTGCAAATTGAAGAGTTTGGCCTCACCTATAAATAGGTGGCCATTTGAACATTTTTGTTCACAAAAATTGTGAAAAGCAACCAAACTTTGCCCAATTTTCTCCTCACCAAAACCAAATTTGGACAGCAGCCAAAAGAGAGAAAAAGTTTCAAAAACTTGAGGAAATAGTCTTAGGAGAGTTCGGGTTTCATTAGGAAGCAAGTTAGAAGGTTGGAAAAAATTTAGAAGCCAATTGGCCATTGGTGGCCGGCTGTAAGGCAGCAGCTAGTTAGAGGAAAAAGTGAGGAGGAAATCTGTTGGTGAGTGGCTGAAACTGTTGAGAGTGGCCGGAGTTGGGTGGAGCAACCCCTAGGTGGCTGGAAAAAAAAAATTCTGGTGCTCATTAAGGGAGCTAAGGCCGGCTGTACCAAGGTGGAAGTAAAGAGAAAATTTTGGAGCAAGTTGGTTTGTAAATTGAAGATTTAAGTGCATTTCAAGTTGGTTTGTAATGAGCATAAGCTCAATTTAATTTTCGAGCCCTAGCCTAGATTTAAGGGTGTGTGTGCTTGATTAGTTTAGAATGGTTTTGAATGATGGTTTGATTGCTAAGTTTCAATATGTTTATGTGCTGTTAATTTTTAGGCATTGAATGTTAGAATAATTGGTTGGTTATATGTCCCCTAAAAATCTGTCAACAGATTATGAATGGCATGTTAGGGTATTAGATTGATTTATGTATGCTATGGTTGGTTGTGCTAGAAACAAGCCAACCCTAACCCTTGAAAATACAATTTTATTGTTGACTTGCATGGACAGGTTTAAGCTTCATGTAAGTTAATTTTGGACGGTATAAAAACGTTGCATGTTGATTTTAGGCTCCCACTGAGTTCGGTTGAGGTAGTGTGCACGAATTAAGACGAGAAACCAAGAAAGGATCGAAAACTGCCAATTCGGGTTCAAACTGACCAGTTTTCTAGAAAGTCAGTTTTGAGGCCCTTAGAGGCTGATTTTGGAAAAACTTAAAACATGAAAGTTGTAGAGTAGGGTTTTTCCTAGTGGACACCGTAGACAGTTTTCGGAAATAAGACTCCAATGGTCTTTGTTTTTGTGAAAACCCGAGCCTGACCGTGCCCAGACCCTATACACGGCCAGGTAGTTTAACAGTTAAAGGAGTGGGTTAGAGGCCGATTTGGGTCTCGAGTTCAAAACAAAAGTTTTAGGATTTTGAATGATTTAAAACTTTTATGAAGAAAACTTTTTCAAATTCGGCTTCAATTTTTAAATAGAAAATGAGATTTCAAAACTGTGCAGTGAACAAGAAATTTCTGCACAGAGTGTTTTAAAACAGTGCAGGAAAAGGACATTTCTGCACATCCACTGACTAATTCACAATGAGAAACTGTTCCAAAGGCAGTCTCTATTTTTAATGGTTTTTATAAAGACCCTTGCATACGATTTCAAGTTTTATAAAGATTCTAAAGAAAAAGGGTTTTAAACCAAATTGAATGAGCAATAACCGGGAAAGTACCGAGTTATTGTTTTGGGCTCAAAGCCCAAGGGTTATCCAATGTAACCCAATAGAACAATAAGTAGGACAAAGTTGGGCCTAAAAACCAGGGTTACTCAAGAGTTACCCGATAGAAAGAATTTTCAAAGAAGCTTAGGCCCAAGGTTAGGTTTAAAGACCTAACACAGTTATAAAGACTGCTTAGCCAGGATTACTTTATGTGACCAATCTAAGTACATTCTAAACCCTAGGGATATCCGCGATACTGAGAAAGTATCCGGCAATGTTTAAGAAAGGGGGCATATAACTATGATTAGGGATGAATGTTGGTTTAATTACCAGCATTCTTCAAGAACAGAATTCTCACCCTATGTCCTCTGATATAGCAGGAGATAACCTGCTGCAGTATCCTGAATTGGATCAGCACCTCTCTGGATATAGTATTCGAGGTAAGTACAACTCCGCCTACAGCATAGGCTTTTGTTGTATACTTGCCAAGTATGTTTGATATTTACGATGAAATGATGTTATGTTTACGATATGACTATGTTAAGTTCATGAGCATGAGATTATAACATGATGTTAAGATATAAGCACAATTATGAATAGTGACATCACGAAGTATGTTCACTAATAAGAACAAGTATGAGTTCATGAAAAGTAAGTATGATGGCAAGCAAGCTTGCCTGTGTCGTACCGACCCGCGTTAGGTCGGGTTGGACTGTGGTTTGAGTTGGAATTGGTTTGGCCGCCCCAACCAAATCATAGTTGCGTGCCCGGTACGTACACTCAAGATAAGGGGCCCATAAGTAAGATAAGTTAAGAATGAATAAGATGGCATAATAAGAGCATAACTGGTTCATGCATATATTATGCAATAGTATGTGTGTTATGATAAGGTTTAGTATAAGATGTATGAGTATGTATGATATGTACGTTATGTAAAGTTATGTTTATGTTTAGTTGTTGCGGATTTATATGTTGTACTTGCTGAGCGAAAGCCCACGTGTCTTACGTCTATGCTGTAGGTAAGCAACCTACTGGCAACGGATGATACAAGATGGCGAGCGTGGCGGGGTGGACTGTGAAATGTGGGGATATTAACCGCTACGCGTTTCGTTCTTATTATGTATATTATTTCGCATTCGAACAGCGTTTACATATTTATGCGTTTCAATTATTCCGCACCATATAAAAAAAAAAAATTTCCGCTGCTTACGCTCATTATTTAAGCATGTATGTATGTATGTATGTATGGTAACGGCCTGTGCTAGGCGGGTCGTTACAGAAACAGGGGAAACTCAAAACATGAAAGTTTTTAAGTAGAGTTTTTCCTAGAGATTAACATGGACAGTTTTGTAAAATGAGGCTCCAATGGCCTCAGTTTTTACCAAACCCGTGCCTGAAGTGCCCAGGACCCGTGCACGGCCAGGACTAGTTCCACAGGATTTTTGATCATGAAAACGTCCGAACTAGGTTTTATCCAAAACACAAAAGTTGTAGAACTTTTCAATGTCTAAAACTTTCGTGAAGACAAGTTTTTCTGAATCAGTCTTGATTTTAAGATGAAAATGGATTTCGGAAAACTGTACAGGAATTATGGAAAACTCTGTACAGGATTTATAAATTAACACAGAAAAAGTGTAATTCCACAATTTCACTGCAAATTGACATTGTGAAACTGTTCCTGTAACGACCCGCCTAGCACAGGCCGTTACCGTACATACATACATACATAGCATTCATACTTACTTACTTACTTAGCGTAATCAGCGGAAATTTTTTTTTTTATATATATATAGTGCGTACGAAAGAAAAAGCGCTATACGATTGGAAACTAATATATAAGACGATGTTCGCAGTCGAATATTAGATACTATACATAAATGAAACAAAACGCGTGGCGGCAGATTATCCCACTCACTTCACAGTTCACCCTGCCCCGCTCGCCATCTTGTATCAAAAATTGCTGACAGGTTGCTTACCTACAGCATAGACGTAAGACACGTGAGCTTTCGCTCAGCAAGTACAACATAATTATCCGCAATCATTAACGATACAAAACAGAATTAATTCAAACATAACATCATTCATTCAACCTAACATATTCCATATAACATTTTCAATCATGACATAACATTTTCTATTGAATCATAATACATTCAATCATAGTATAACTGAATCTATCTAGATCATGCATGAGCCAATTATGCTTCATTATGCTTGCTTCTTTCATTCATAACTTGACTTATCGTACTTGCTTATTTTACTTATCTTGCTTATCTTGCTTATGGGCCCCATAAGTGTACGTACCGGGCGCGCAACTATGGAGTGGTTGGGGCGGCCAGACCAATTCCAACTCAATCCATAGTCCAACCCGACCTACGAGCGGGTCAGTACGACACAGGCAACTTGCTTGCCTTCATACTTATCCTCCGTAAATTCTTAGTCATTCTTGTTTAGAATTAATGAACATGCTTCGTGATGTCACATGTACTCATAAAACATAATCATAGCATACTTCATGTCATAAATTCTTAACTCATCATCTTATCATCAATCATAGCATAATCATAAAATATTCACATAACATCTCATAACCTATTCTAGTATAAATCATATCATAACACATACTATAATATTCATCATTCATACTTAGGCAAGTATTCAACTAAAGCCTATACTGTAGGCGGAGTTGTACTTACCTTGAACTCTAAGTCCGATGCTATGCCGCTCCTGAACAGGTCGCAATAACAGATTATCACCTGTTATTACAAAGGACATAGCGTAAGGATTTCTGAAAATCCTACTTTTAAATTTGTTGGTTATCCCAACCAACATTCATTTTATTCTGCGTTTATATGCCCCCATAATCTAACTTATATACATTAGGAACGGGTTACTAAAATAACCCTGTAGGTAACCCTCGAGACAAGGGCCCTATTCCATAATCTTAGTTCATTATTGGGTTACGTTGGATAACCCTTGGGCTTCGGGCCCCAAACCAATAACTCGGTGTCTTTTCCGGGTTATTGCTCACCGAAACTTGGTTTAAAAATCCACTTTTGAAAACTTAAGGTTTTCTTTAAAATTCCTATGAGTGGGTTCTTTATAAAAATTATTGAAAGTCAATACTGCCTTTGGAACAGCTTCTTTCTAAAAATTTGCTAATGTACGTGCAGGAAAACCCAATTCCAACACTGTTTTTAGAAATCTTGAGCAGTAACCTTCCGATCACTGCACAGTTTTTGAAATACATTTTTATTTGAAAAACTGAATTCGAATTTGAAAAAGTTTCCTTCAGCAAAGTTTTAAATCTCAAAACGTTCTAAAACTTTCATGTTTTGATCAAAATCCATTTCGGACTTTAATCCACTCGTTTTCTCCTTTTAAGTTCACCTGGCCGTGCATGAAGTCTGGGCACGGTCAGCTCGGTTTTCTATAAAAACGAAGGCCGTTGGAGCCTTATTTTTAAAAACTGTCCCGTTGTCTTATAGGAAAAACTGTTCTAAACAACTTTCATGTTTTACGTTTTTCGAAAATCGGCCTCTAAGGGCCTCAAAATTTGCTTTCCATAAAACCGGGTAACTGGAACCCGAAATGGCAGTTTCAAATCCTTCATTCGGTACTCGCCCTAAAACCGTGCACACTACCTCAACCGAACTAGCGGGAGCCTAAGTCAAACAAGCAGCGCCTTTCTAACGTTAACTTTTCCTTAAACACAAATAAAAACTTAGCCATGCAAGCCATTATCCTATCTCAAATAATTAGGATATGCAGATTTTTTTTTTCCAGCTTGCACAACATGCACCAAATCTGTCCATTACCTAATTATGCATTCAAGCTCATAACTAAACCATACCTAAACTTATTAGGAGCATATAAACTTAACCATACAACTAACATACAATCAACCTAATTAATCAAGCATATATAAAGTCATACCATAATTAAAAATCAGCAACCACCCTAATAATTTAAATCAAGCACATAACCTAACTAATGGCCGAAAATAAAACCGAGCTTATGCTCTTACATAATCAGCTTGTAATACAACTTAAACTTCCAAATTGAACCAAATTGAAAGCTGAAAACTTAGGGAAGATTTTACCTTAATAAACCCTAAGTTTGGTTAGGGTTTACTCCAATTTTTTTTTCAGTTCCTCCCTTGCTTCCACACAACCGGCCACCCCTAGAAGCTGCCCAGAAAATTTTCTGCCTTGGGCTGCTGCTGCCCACCAAGATCAGCCACTAAATCCGGCACTCCCCCCCAGCTTCCTTCAACTTTTTCTCACCCTTTTCCAGCCCACAAACAGCCGGCCAACATGCCAACCAAGCTCCAAAAATTTCCAGCACTATCTTTTCTTCCTCCTAGCTGAAAACCGACTACACCCAATGGTTCCTAACCTTGGATTTTTTTTGTTTTTGTTCTTGGTTTTCTCTTGGCTGCAAGGGACGGATTTGGAGCTGCAATTTGGGCAGAGTTTGGCTGGAAATTTTGAATTTTCTGAATAGGAACCATCACCTATTTATAGAGGGTTAACAACTTTGCTTAATTGCAAAATAACCCCTCAAAAATCAGCATTTCACACAAAAGGGGGGGGTTAGGTGGCCGGCCAGCTCATGCATGGTTGGCACCTAATACTTTCCTAATTAAACTTAATTCCATATTATGTCATTAATCATGGATAAGATGATGTCATTAAGGCTTGTTTGGCTTAAATCTTTATAAGCATTCCATTTAAAGCCAATCTGACATCGTTAATACTGTGTTACTTAATACACAGTTTCATAATTTAAATTTCCTTCCAAAATTTATCTGTCATAAAATGGACGATACGAAAAACTTTTCTTTCCGCTTCAAGTCCTTTGGCCTTTAATCATCTATTTATGTGCTTGAATTTTTCTATGGCGGTTTTAGATTTAATTCTAACTATTTTATCCGTAAAAAAAATGGTTTTTCTCAGTATAGAACCTATACTGTTTAACACACTTAAGTTTTGCCACATAGTTGACCTCTTTAGTCAAACTTTGACTTCTCGGGTCAACTTTGACTTTCATGGTCAACTTTGACCTTCATGGTCAACTTTGACTTTTTTGGTCAAACGTTGACTTTCAAGAAAATCATAGAATTTTCTATCTTTTGTACACAAAAGATCATAGACTTGACTAAGCGATCGTATTTGAGTCTTACGAAGCCATAAGAACTCATGAAATTTAATAAAAACCCTTAGCCGGGCTTTTTCATAAATACCATTATGATATACATTAAATTTCTATACGAGAACTCAAAACGTTGAATTTTCTATATCTTACAATCTACCCCCCTTATAAATTTTCGTCCTCGAAAATTAGAACAGTCCGGGGTAATTCTTTCTCATGTCGTCTTCCAATTCCCAGGTTGCTTCCTCAACCTTGTGGTTTCGCCACAATACTTTGACCATGGGAATGGTTTTATTCCGTAGGACCTTTTCTTCCCGATCCAGAATCCGAACTGGCTTCTCCTCATAAGTTAAATCCGTCTGAACCTCTACTGGTTCTTGACTAAGTACATGGGAAGGGTCCGATATATACCTCTTTAGCATCGATACGTGGAAAACATTGTGCATGGAGGCTAATTCTGGCGGTAGGGCAAGCTTATATGCTACTTTTCCAATCCTTTCAAGGATTTCAAATGGTCCCGTATATCTTGGACTAAGCTTCCCTTTCTTCCCAAACCGCATTACGCCTTTCATGGGAGCAATCTTGATGAAAACAGCATCACCAACTTGAAATTCTAAAGGCCTCCTACGCTTATCGGCATAGCTTTTCTGTCTGCTAAAAGCTATGTCAAGCCTTTGCCTGATCTTCTTGATATCCTCAGAGGTCTTTTTGATGAAGTCTGTGGTTTGCAGCTGTTTCTGACCAACTTCCTGCCAATGGATAGGAGATCGACATTTCCTTCCATACAATGCTTCGAATGGAGCCATACCGATTGAAGCATGATAGCTGTTGTTATAGGAGAATTCGATCAAAGGCAGCTTCTGGTCCCAATTGCCCTTGAAATCTAACACACATGACCTCAGCATGTCCTCTAATGTCTGGATAGTTCGCTCCGATTGACCGTCAGTTTGGGGATGAAATGCCGTACTGAACTTCAATTTCGTCCCCATAGCATTATGAACACTGCCCCAAAATCGAGAGGTGAATCGTCCATCACGATCTGAAATGATCGACTTTGGAACTCCATGGAATCTGACGATCTGGAAAACGAAGATTTCAGCTAATTTCTCCACTGAAAAGGTGGCCTTGATGGCAATAAAGTGGGCTGATTTGGTTAACCTATCCACGATAACCCAAATCATGTCATTCCCACTTGACGTCCTGGGTAATCCTACTATGAAATCCATAGTAATCTGCTCCCATTTCCATTCAGGAAGCTCTATCTTCTGTAGTTCTCCACCAGGATGTCGGTGTTCAGCCTTAACTCTCTGACAAGTTAGGCATTTTGACACGAATTCAGCTATTTCATTCTTCATACTGGGCCACCAATAATTCTCGCGGAGGTCTTTGTACATCTTGGAAGCTCCTGGATGTACTGAGTATGGCGTCATATGAGCTTCGGACAAAATCTGATTCTTCAAGACTTCGAAGTTGGGAACACAAATCCTCTCCTTGAAGTAGATGACGCCATCGGCAGAGGTCTTAAACTCATCACTTTTTCTACCAAAAAGCTGAGTTTTCATCAAAAAGGAATCCTTCTCTTGATGTAACTTAATGGATTCCAATAAATTGGACGTAAGGGTCAGGGAAGATAGTTTCCCTGTTAAAATCTCCAAATTGAACTCAGAAATTTCCCTTTGAAGAGGCTTAGGAAATGCTTGAATAGACATCAGCATGCCTACAGATTTCCTGCTTAGGGCGTCTGCTACTTTATTCGCCTTGCCTGGGTGGTAAAGGATCTCGCAATCATAATCCTTTACGAGCTCTAGCCATCTGCGTTGTCTCATGTTGAGCTCCTTCTGTGTGAAAATGTACTTGAGACTCTGATGATCAGTATAGATTGCACATTTGTTTCCGTACAAATAGTGCCTCCAAATTTTGAGAGCGAAAACTACCGCTGCGAGCTCCAAATCATGAGTGGGATAATTCCTTTCATGAGTTTTCAGCTGACGGGATGCGTAAGCCACTACTTTCCCGCTCTGCATCAGCACAGCTCCTAATCCGCTTTTCGAGGCATCGCTGTAGATGACGAAGTTTCCTGCTTCTACATCAGGAATTATTAGCACAGGTGCACTTGTCAACTTCCGTTTTAGCTCCTGGAAATTTGCCTCACATTTCTGGGTCCAATCAAAATTCTTCCCTTTTCTGGTAAGGGCGGTAAGGGGTGCAGCAATCTTGGAGAATCCTTCAACAAACCGTCGGTAATATCCTGCTAGTCCAAGAAAGCTCCTTATCTCCGTGACATTCTTGGGTGCTGGCCACGTACTGACCGCTTCCACCTTTGCAGGGTCCACAGAAATCCCTTTCTTTAGCACTACATGGCCCAAGAAATGCACTTTTTCCAGCCAAAATTCACACTTTGTGAATTTGGCATACAGCTGATTTCGTCTCAAAGTTTCCATCACCAGCCTAAGGTGATGCTCGTGTTCTTCGTTGGACCTTGAATAGATCAAAATATCGTCAATAAAGACAATGACGAACTTATCCAGGTATTCCTTAAATACTCGATTCATAAGGTCCATGAATGCAGCTGGGGCATTGGTTAATCCAAAAGGCATAACCGAAAACTCATAATGCCCATAACGAGTTCGAAAGGCTGTCTTAGAGACATCGGACTCCTTGATCCTAAGCTGATGATAACCCGAACGTAGATCGACCTTCGAAAATACCACCGCTCCTCTGAGTTGATCAAACAGATCATCAATCCTCGGAAGAGGATACTTGTTCTTGATCGTTACCTTGTTTAGCTCCCGGTAATCAATGCACATGCGCAAAGATCCATCTTTCTTCTTCACGAACAACACCGGGGCTCCCCATGGAGAGTAGCTTTGTCGAATAAATCCTTTGTCAAGCAGTTCCTGCAACTGCACTTGGAGTTCCCTAAGCTCGGCAGGTGCCATACGATAGGGTGCTTTCGATATCGGTGCGGTTCCAGGTAGTAGTTCGATCTCGAACGATATTTCGCGCTCCGGCGGAAGTCCTGGCAGTTCCTCTGGAAAGACATCCACATATTCCTTGATAATGGGAATATCTTCCGGTCTCAACTCCAATACCCGATCTTTGTCCACCATGCTAGCTAAATAACCTTGACAACCGTTAGCTAACATTCTCCAAGCCTTTATTGCTGAAATCAGTCGGTTTGCTGGATGGTGAGTCTGTCCGTAGAAGATAAACTCTTCCTCGCCACAGGGATGGAACGCAACGTAACGTTTTCGACAGTCAATCTGGGCGTTGTATTTTCCCAAGAAGTCCATCCCTAAGATCACATCGAAATCTTGAAGCTTGATCGCGATGAGATCTACAAATAATTCTCTATTACAGAGAATGACAGAAGTGTTGCGAATCCAAAAATTGGACCACAAGGTTTCGCCTGATGGCAAGAAGGTTTTGAAAGGCTGCTTCAAAACATCCATCCCTCTTCCTAACTTCTGGACGAACTCCAGAGACACAAAAGAATGCGTAGCACCAGAATCAAATAAAGCAACAGCATCATAAGTGGCGATAGAAACCTGACCTGTCACCACATGCGAAGTCCCTGCTTCTGCATCTCCCTTTGTGTAAGCGTAAATTCTGGCCTGGGGTTCCGGAGCCTCTAACCTTCCTTGAGTGAGCGAGGGTCCTTCCAGTCTTGCTTGAACTGCATGGAGTTGGCTGTTGGGGTTCCGGCTTGGATAAGAAAGGTTCTGGCCTTGGTTGTTTAGGGTGCAGTTCCTCGCAAAATGCCCTTCCTTGCCGCAAAGGAAACAAGCATTAGATCCCAATCTGCACATTCCCGGGTGTTTCTTTCCACATTTCGCGCACACCGGAAACTCAGCACGGTTTCCCTCATTTCCTCGGGAAATCTTTTTTTGAGGGAAATTCTTCTGAGGTCCTTGGCCAGGGAAATTTCCTTTCCTTTTGAACTTCCCAAATTGTTTAGAGCCTTGGCCAGGGCTGCTTATCTGACCTTTCTGGTTCGACTCCGTACCTTGGCGGGGCTGCATCGGCTTAACCACGGCTTTCTCCTCTTTCCTTGCCTTAAAAATCTGAGCCCTAGCCTCCCTATCCTGGTTGATCCAGTACTCTGCTCTTATTGCTCGGCTCACGCAGTCAGATACCAGTGTAGGTGGGCTACTGCCAGCACTCACTTGCTTGGAAATGTCGGTACGGAACATTTTCATCATTCGTCTAACCTTCTCGGTCTCGTTGGGTACCAACTCAGGGCATAGCCGTGCTAACTGCTCAAACTTCTTGACTGCTTCCATAACAGTCATTGATCCTTGCTTCAGATTGGAGAACTCATCCTGCTGCGCTGCTAAGATCTCCCTGTTATAAAACATGTTGCGAAACTCTGTGACAAAATCCTGCCAGCTCATGGTCGCAACGTCTCGCCGTATCTGAACGGTCATCCACCAATGCCGTGCATCCTTTTTCAAAGCGAAGGAAGCGCAAAGAACCTTTTCTTGCTCCGAAAGCCTCATAAAATCCAATATAACTTGGATGTCTATCAGCCAATTGTCAGCGGCGATCGGATCCATTATTCCTTCAAATTCCGGCGCCTTCATCCGCCTGAATCTTTCATAAAGCAAATCTTCCCGTACTGGTGGTAGATTCGCTGGAATCCCAACTGGTGCGACCGGAACTTCCTGTCGGACTTCTGGTTGTACTTCAGGTACCTGCGGTGCTACCGGGGGTACTCTATCGTGATGCGGGGGAACTTCATCCACACGCGGTCTATCATTTATCTGAGCCAATTGCTCTCGCAGTCTATCCGTCTCACGTTGCTGCTCCAGAAGTTGCCGTTGTAAATTTGCTACAACGGTCGCGATATCAGGCTCAGGAGGGTTAACTGGTACCGTCTTACGTGTACGCACCATTTTCAATTCCTATAAAAATCATAAGAAAAGATATTACCACATTTCCAATATCTCTTCTTTCATGTAAATTATATCATTTTGTACCACAATACGTTGTGCCATAATAATCGTACTCGATTATAGCCATATCATCATATTTATTATATCATAACATAATAGCATTTTCGTATCACATCGGATACTGATTATAACATAACTTTCATAAGCATACATAACATAACATATTATGAGTTGCATAACCACATCGTAACATATATGTCCATTCATGAACTGCTTTTTGTATTTGTACAAATGTCATCATTTTTTACAGCCTAGTAAATACATATCCTATACATCATGTACATACATGGTCAAAATATTTGGATGGAAGTGTCTACCACTTTACCATCATACATACGTACAAGCCTATCATCAAAAAGAATAAGCTAGTACCAAACAGTCTAGCATCAAAATACATATACATGGTCATCCTAGTCTATGTGCTCAATGGTGACGACTGAGGACGCATCAGAGTCGGACTCCCCCTCTCCGTCGGACAACGGAATCTCCTCGGGATCCTCATCGAAGTCATCCTCCTCAACTAACCAGCCTGCGTGCTCTAACTCAGGATCTGGCTCCTCATCGTCCTCATCATCACTCGATATATCAATAATCGGGGGATCCTCCGGTGGGTCCTCCGGCACAATGATGAGGTCGTCGGGGTCGTACTGGTCATCTGCCATATCAGCCTCAGCCTCCTGGTGAGGCACCTCCTGTACCGGAACGGCAGGGATCGGATCCTCAGGAAATACTGGTCCTACCTCATGCATCGGCTCTCCTATCCCGGCGTCATCAACGGGCGCCTGCTGATCCTCAGCCAAATTCGGGGCTGGCATATCATGCAAAATGGCCTCGGCTCCTAATATCTCCTGAATCATATGTCCGACTGACATGTCGAGCATAGGCATCGGAATATACTGACGGATCTGAACAGGCAATCCGTTCCTAAGAATAACTAATGCCTGTAACTCTGGACTCTGCAGATACTGAGGAATATAGGGTAGCATCGACTCCTGGAAACGTCGGCAATAGTGGGTCATCGTCTCCAGCGGATACGCATGCCACTCAGCCACGTAGCTAAGATAACGTGTGTGATACATATCCTCATAAATCTCGGGGTCACGGAGTAGATCACCCGCTCCCTCCCCTAACATCGGTCCATATCGGGTCCTCACTATCGTACGAAAATGCTGCCATGTGCGGCTCGGCAACTGACGCTCTCCCAGAGTGATCCACCAAATCCGAGCGTCGACAGCAAAGCACTGGCTAGCCAGAGAAACCTGCAACCGTGCCTCAATATGACAGATATGGAAGATCAACTCCATATCGTACAACCATGCAGCTATAGGCACCGTCCGTCGCGTGCCATCGAACATGAGCGGACATGACTGAAAGAATGACCTCGTCGCCTCTCGGTCCGCACCGACTAGGTCCGGGTCCATATCGTCGAGTCTACCATAACATAGGCGCATAAAAATTATTTACTCTTTAAACTAAAACTCAACTTACAATGATGGTGGCGATGGCAGGCAGACTGTGAAGTGGGATAGCAGGAAACCGCTCTGATACCAACTCTGTAACGACCCGCCTAGCACAGGCCGTTACCGTACATACATACATACATAGCATTCATACTTACTTACTTACTTAGCGAATCAGCGGAAATTTTTTTTTTTATATATATATAGTGCGTACGAAAGAAAAAGCGCTATACGATTGGAAACTAATATATAAGACGATGTTCGCAGTCGAATATTAGATACTATACATAAATGAAACAAAACGCGTGGCGGCAGATTATCCCACTCACTTCACAGTTTACCCTGCCCCGCTCGCCATCTTGTATCAAAAATTGCTGACAGGTTGCTTACCTACAGCATAGACGTAAGACACGTGAGCTTTCGCTCAGCAAGTACAACATAATTATCCGCAATCATTAACGATACAAAACAGAATTAATTCAAACATAACATCATTCATTCAACCTAACATATTCCATATAACATTTTCAATCATGACATAACATTTTCTATTGAATCATAATACATTCAATCATAGTATAACTGAATCTATCTAGATCATGCATGAGCCAATTATGCTTCATTATGCTTGCTTCTTTCATTCATAACTTGACTTATCGTACTTGCTTATTTTACTTATCTTGCTTATCTTGCTTATGGGCCCCATAAGTGTACGTACCGGGCGCGCAACTATGGAGTGGTTGGGGCGGCCAGACCAATTCCAACTCAATCCATAGTCCAACCCGACCTACGAGCGGGTCAGTACGACACAGGCAACTTGCTTGCCTTCATACTTATCCTCCGTAAATTCTTAGTCATTCTTGTTTAGAATTAATGAACATGCTTCGTGATGTCACATGTACTCATAAAACATAATCATAGCATACTTCATGTCATAAATTCTTAACTCATCATCTTATCATCAATCATAGCATAATCATAAAATATTCACATAACATCTCATAACCTATTCTAGTATAAATCATATCCTAACACATACTATAATATTCATCATTCATACTTAGGCAAGTATTCAACTAAAGCCTATACTGTAGGCGGAGTTGTACTTACCTTGAACTCTAAGTCCGATGCTATGCCGCTCCTGAACAGGTCGCAATAACAGATTATTACCTGTTATTACAAAGGACATAGCGTAAGGATTTCTGAAAATCCTACTTTTAAATTTGTTGGTTATCCCAACCAACATTCATTTTATTCTGCGTTTATATGCCCCCATAATCTAACTTATATACATTAGGAACGGGTTACTAAAATAACCCTGTAGGTAACCCTCGAGACAAGGGCCCTATTCCATAATCTTAGTTCATTATTGGGTTACGTTGGATAACCCTTGGGCTTCGGGCCCCAAACCAATAACTCGGTGTCTTTTCCGGGTTATTGCTCACCGAAACTTGGTTTAAAAATCCACTTTTGAAAACTTAAGGTTTTCTTTAAAATTCCTATGAGTGGGTTCTTTATAAAAATTATTGAAAGTCAATACTGCCTTTGGAACAGCTTCTTTCTAAAAATTTGCTAATGTACGTGCAGGAAAACCCAATTCCAACACTGTTTTTAGAAATCTTGAGCAGTAACCTTCCGATCACTGCACAGTTTTTGAAATACATTTTTATTTGAAAAACTGAATTCGAATTTGAAAAAGTTTCCTTCAGCAAAGTTTTAAATCTCAAAACGTTCTAAAACTTTCATGTTTTGATCAAAATCCATTTCGGACTTTAACCCACTCGTTTTCTCCTTTTAAGTTCACCTGGCCGTGCATGAAGTCTGGGCACGGTCAGCTCGGTTTTCTATAAAAACGAAGGCCGTTGGAGCCTTATTTTTAAAAACTGTCCGCGTTGTCTTATAGGAAAAACTGTTCTAAACAACTTTCATGTTTTACGTTTTTCGAAAATCGGCCTCTAAGGGCCTCAAAATTTGCTTTCCATAAAACCGGGTAACTGGAACCCGAAATGGCAGTTTCAAATCCTTCATTCGGTACTCGCCCTAAAACCGTGCACACTACCTCAACCGAACTAGCGGGAGCCTAAGTCAAACAAGCAGCGCCTTTCTAACGTTAACTTTTCCTTAAACACAAATAAAAACTTAGCCATGCAAGCCATTATCCTATCTCAAATAATTAGGATATGCAGATTTTTTTCCAGCTTGCACAACATGCACCAAATCTGTCCATTACCTAATTATGCATTCAAGCTCATAACTAAACCATACCTAAACTTATTAGGAGCATATAAACTTAACCATACAACTAACATACAATCAACCTAATTAATCAAGCATATATAAATTCATACCATAATTAAAAATCAGCAACCACCCTAATAATTTAAATCAAGCACATAACCTAACTAATGGCCGAAAATAAAACCGAGCTTATGCTCTTACATAATCAGCTTGTAATACAACTTAAACTTCCAAATTGAACCAAATTGAAAGCTGAAAACTTAGGGAAGATTTTACCTTAATAAACCCTAAGTTTGGTTAGGGTTTACTCCAATTTTTTTTTCAGTTCCTCCCTTGCTTCCACACAACCGGCCACCCCTAGAAGCTGCCCAGAAAATTTTCTGCCTTGGGCTGCTGCTGCCCACCAAGATCAGCCACTAAATCCGGCACTCCCCCCCAGCTTCCTTCAACTTTTTCTCACCCTTTTCCAGCCCACAAACAGCCGGCCAACATGCCAACCAAGCTCCAAAAATTTCCAGCACTATCTTTTCTTCCTCCTAGCTGAAAACCGACTACACCCAATGGTTCCTAACCTTGGATTTTTTTTGTTTTTGTTCTTGGTTTTCTCTTGGCTGCAAGGGACGGATTTGGAGCTGCAATTTGGGCAGAGTTTGGCTGGAAATTTTGAATTTTCTGAATAGGAACCATCACCTATTTATAGAGGGTTAACAACTTTGCTTAATTGCAAAATAACCTCTCAAAAATCAGCATTTCACACAAAAGGGGGGGTTAGGTGGCCGGCCAGCTCATGCATGGTTGGCACCTAATACTTTCCTAATTAAACTTAATTCCATATTATGTCATTAATCATTGATAAGATGATGTCATTAAGGCTTGTTTGGCTTAAATCTTTATAAGCATTTCATTTAAAGCCAATCTGACATCGTTAATACTGTGTTATTTAATACACAGTTTCATAATTTAAATTTCCTTCCAAAATTTATCTGTCATAAAATGGACGATACGAAAAACTTTTCTTTCCGCTTCAAGTCCTTTGGCCTTTAATCATCTATTTATGTGCTTGAATTTTTCTATGGCGGTTTTAGATTTAATTCTAACTATTTTATCCGAAAAAAATGGTTTTTCTCAGTATAGAACCTATACTGTTTAACACACTTAAGTTTTGCCACATAGTTGACCTCTTTAGTCAAACTTTGACTTCTCGGGTCAACTTTGACTTTCATGGTCAACTTTGACCTTTATGGTCAACTTTGACTTTTTTGGTCAAACGTTGACTTTCAAGAAAATCATAGAATTTTCTATCTTTTGTACACAAAAGATCATAGACTTGACTAAGCGATCGTATTTGAGTCTTACGAAGCCATAAGAACTCATGAAATTTAATAAAAACCCTTAGCCGGGCTTTTTCATAAATACCATTATGATATACATTAAATTTCTATACGAGAACTCAAAACGTTGAATTTTCTATATCTTACAGTTCCAAAGGTAGTTTCTAATAGTCAATAATTTTATAAGTCTCAGTTTAAGATTTTCAGTTTTAAAGTTAAACAAAAAGGATTTTTATACCAAAAATTAGGGTTTTCTTTTCTAAGAATAAGATTTTAAAACCAAAGTTAAAAACAAACCGATTAGGGTTACCAAAGTAACCAATTAGGATAACGTAAAAATAAGTAAGGGCTTATAACTAAGGTTATGAAAGAATGTTGGTTATACTACCAACAGTTCTAACCCTTACTTTTATTTTATCTCAGAACGTTATACGCAGAAGTGTCCCAGCGGAATTTAACTCCACATTGGACACAGCTTTTACAAACAAGGTAAGTACAACTCCGCCTACAGCATAGGCTTGTTGTGAATACTTGCCCAAGTATGTTTGCTATTTATGAATGCTACATGCTATATGCTAAGTGCTATAGAATATCCTAGGAATGCTATGATTTTATATGAATGATAAGTGCTATGATTTTATGTTATGAATGTATGTCATGATGTATGAAATGTCAAGTATGCTATGATTTATGGGAGCATCATTAGGGTTAAGATATGTTAAGATTAATTGAGTGAAACATCACGATGCATGTTCACTAATTAACAAAAAGAAAGATTATGCTATGATGGCAAGCAATTGCCTGTGTCGTACCGACCCGCGTCAGGTCGGGTTGAGCTATGGCAAGAGTAAGCCCATAGAGCGCGCCCGGTACGAACACTCATGTTACGGGGCCCATAAGTAAAGATAAGTTAAGAAAGAAAGATATGATGATATAAGAAAGCATAATAAAGCATAAACGATTCATGCATATGTTATGATAAGTCATGATAAGAAATGTTATGTTATGATATGTCATGAAATATTATGAAATGTTATGTTAGGTTAGATCGTGTTGTGTTTATGTTATTGCGGTATTTAATAGTTGTACTTGCTGAGCGTTAGCTCATTGTCTTACGTCTATGCTGTAGGTAAGTAGCCTAGTAGCAACCCTTGATGCAAGATGGAGGGCAAGGTGTGCTGAACTGTGAAATGTGGGAACAATGCCGCCATGCGTTTTGTTTAATTATGTGATTATTTTATAAGCTTTATTTATGCATGCACAACGTTTTTAATTAATCAGTATAATTATTTACGTATGTGCAAATACGTTTATACGGCTTGTAAAAAAAAATTATTCCGCTATTTTACGTATAAGAATGTATGCATGTAAGTACGTATGTATGTATGTACGGTAACGGCCTGTGTTAGGCGGGTCGTTACAGAGTTGGTATCAGAGCGGTTCCCTGCGACTAAATTTCACAGTCAGCCTGCCATCGCCGCCATCATTGTAAGTTATAATTTTATTTTCATATGTTAATATGTATTATGCGATTATGTATGATTAGATTTACGATTATGGACCCGGCACCCGTAGAGGAGGACCGACGCGCGGTTTCAGCGTTCTACGAGTCACGGCCCCTGCTATTTGACGGCACACCCCGAACGGTAGCTTTATCAGCCTGGCTATACGATCTGGAGATGATTTTCCACCTTTGCCACGTAGAGGCACATCTGCACGTCTCGCTGGCTAGTCGATGCCTGGTAGCTGACGCGCGACTGTGGTGGATGATGATCGGCGAGGGGACTTTGCCAGACCGTACGTGGGCACATTTTAGTGTCTGTGTGACCACCCGCTACGGACCAGTGCTGGATGATGGGGCAGATGAGCACTATCGAGATCCCGATATTTATCGGGATATGCAGCACGAGCGGTACTACATTATGGCCGATGACTGGCGAGCGTACCCCCACGAGCCGATGGACCATTACTGTCGGAATGGACTACCTGCACAGATCCGTCAGCATACGCCCATACCGACGCAGATTATGACAGTGGCCCATATGATCGGGTACATTTTAGCTGCGGAGGTCATCGCACAGGATCTACAGGCCGATGCCCATGTAGTGGAGCCTGAGATACCAGACGACGATGCTGATATGCCCGAGCCGGTTTATGAGCCCGAGCCAGCATACAAGCCAGAGCCAGTATATGAGCCCGGCCCAGCCGACCCGGAGGACCCGATACCCGTCGACCCGGTACAGGAGGCCGATGATGCTGGGTATGATGCCGATGAGGATATGGATGCTCCCGAGGACCCTCCTATCATCGTTATATCTAGCGATGACGAGGATGATGAGGAAGAGCATAATCACGAGCCAGGATTCGGAGGATGGCTCGATGAGGGCGATGATTTCGGGGAGGATCCCGAGGAGGAGTTCTTTGAGGACCCCGAGGAGATCCCAGACGATGATGGAGATGCTGGCTCCGATGTTTCGGTGGTATAGTAGCGGAGTTAGATTAGGTTTAGATCACTAGACCAAATATATATGTTTTTATTTTTGAAACTATATGTACCAGCTTATTATTTTTGACAATAGGCTTGTACCTATGTATGATGGTAAAGTGGTAGACACTTCCATCTTGAATTTTTGACGATGTATATATGATGTAAAGAAAATGTAATTATAAGTAAAGTAAATATGATGTACTTTTTGTATATATATAAAAAGGCAGTTAAATGTGAGATGTATGGAATCTCAATTATGAATGATATGATATGAATGTGATGAATATTTATGATATGATAAATATATAATATTATGGTTTGACAATATTGTGACATAGTGCATATTGTTACAATATGTTAAGATATGAATGCAAAGAAAGGATATTAATAGTTAATAATATCTTTTCTTATGATCTAAATAGGAAGATTAAGATGGTTCGTATGCGCAAGGCTGAACCAGTTAATCCACCTGCGCCGGATCTAGCGACCGTTGTAGCCAATTTACAACGGCAGTTGCTAGAGCAACAACAAGAGACAAACCAGCTGAGAGAGCAACTGGATCAGCTAAATCAAAGACCCCAGGTCAATGAGGTTCCCTTACCCGTGGACCAAGCAGCTCCAGTGGCACCTCCTGTGTCCAATTTTCCGCGATATACTGAGGTACCAATAGCACCTGCTCGGGTACCGGCAGATCCACCTCCGGCAAGAGAAGACTTGTTGTATGAGAGATTTAGGCGGATGAAAGCGCCCAAATTTGAAGGGACGACAGACCCAATAGCCGCAGACAACTGGTTGATAGACATCCAAGTTATCCCGGACTTTATGCGGCTCACCGAACAGGAAAAGGTTCTATGTGCCTCGTTTGCTCTTAAGAAGGACGCGAGACACTGGTGGATAACCGTTCAGATGAGTCGAAATGTCATGGCAATGAGTTGGCAGGATTTTGTGGCTGAGTTTCGTAGTATGTACTACAACAGAGAAATCCTTGCCACTCAACAGGACGAATTCACCAGCTTTAAGCAAGGGTCTATGACGGTGATGGAAGCCGTTAAGAAGTTCGAACAGTTAGCACACTTCTGCCCGGAGTTGGTACCAAGCGAAACTGAAAAAGTCCGGAGAATGATGAAGATGTTCCGGACAGACATAGCCAAGCAAGTTAGTGCCGGAAGCAGCCCACCTACCCTGGTATCCGACTGCGTGAGCAGAGCGATAAGGGCAGAATATTAGATCAACCAGGACAGGGAAGCAAGGGCGCAGTTTTTCAAAGCCAAGAAGGAGGAAAAGGCCGTTGTTAAGCAGACACAGCCCCGTCAGAGTGTGGAGATGAATCAGAAAGGCCAAAATAATAACCCTGCTCAAAGTTCCAAACAGTTTGGGAGGAACAAGAGGAAAGGAAATTTCTCGGACAGGGCCATCAACAAAATTTCCCTCAAAAGAAGAACAACAGGGGAAATGAGGGTAATAACTCTGACTACCCGGTATGTACAAAGTGCGGGAGAAAACATCCGGGCGTCTGCAGAATGGGGACCAACGCGTGCTATCTATGCGGAAAGGAGGGACATTTTGCGAAGAATTGCAACATGAACAATCAAGGCCAGAACCCTCCGTACCAGAACAGGAACACAAGCAGTCAGCTTCATGCGGCCCAGGCCAGACTAGAAGGACCTTCCATTGTCCAAGGAAGATTTGAAGCTCCTGAGCTTCAAGCTCGAATCTACGCCTACACAAGGGGTGATGCGGAAACAAGCACTTCACATGTGGTGACAGGTCATATCTCTATCACCACTTATGAAGCAATTGCCCTGTTTGATTCTGGTGCCACTCATTCATTTATATCATTGGAGTTCGCCCAGAAGTTAGGAAGAGGTGTGGATAGATTAAGCCAACCTTTTAAGACCTCCTTGCCATCCAGAGAAGTTTTGTGGTCCAATTTTTTGATACGAAATACCTCCGTGATTATCTGTGGCAGAGAACTGTATGTACATCTCATCGCAATCAAGCTACAGGATTTCGATGTGATCTTAGGTATGGATTTCCTTAGCAAGTACAACGCTAAGATCGACTGTCGAAAGCGTTGTTTGATTTTCAACACTTATGGTGAGGAAGAGTTCAGTTTCCACAGACAAGCTCGGAACTCAACAACTAGATTGGTTTTGGCTATGAAAGCTTGAAAGATGTTAGCTAATGGCTGTCAAGGGTATTTAGCTAACATGGTGGATGATAACTCTAAGACATTAGAGTTATCCATTGCTTTTCTAGTTCAAATTTGTTTAGCCAAGAGCACTTTTATTATTTTTCTTCGTGTTTTGTTTTGGATTTTGTAAGTTTTATTTTGTTATGGTCAACTTCTGAAATATTGCTCTTCTTGAACTGAATTGTAGGATCATAGAGCAAATTTGAGGGCCAAAGCGTTAAAGTGCTAGTGGTGTGTTTTTCAGGTAAATGCTACAACTATGCCGTAGCATTTCTGGGTGGAATTCTGGGCATCGCTGGCAGATTTTGCTGACATCAGAATATTATGTGGAGAGTCTGTGTGGGATGAATGAGCAGGACATTTGTGGTCAGCTGGTCCTCCACCATTTTTGCCACGTGTACCACTGTTGCCCTAGCCTAGGAAGAAAACAAAAAAAGGAAAGGAAAGGAAATGGGGCAGCCGCCAGAAGGGATGAGCTGAAAAAGAGGAAAAATAGAGAGGAAGAGACGTGAATACCCATAGCAGCTTCGGAAGAAAAAAACAGAGGGTACAGCTGAGAGAACAAGGAAGCGTGAGCAAGGAGCAACAAGAGAGCGAGAGGAGCTTCCAAACTTGGCTGATTTCTTTTCTCTCTCTTGCTAGATTAATCTTTTTGTATTCTGCTCATGGATTTGTTCATGGATTATTATTGGATTATGGAACTTGATTTTTTGATCATGAACTAAATTGTTTAGCTAGGACCCTAATGGAACCAAGGTTGTAGGAATGTTATGTTGATGTTGGATTGCTAGATATTATTCTGCTCTTGTTCATTCATGTGTGTGTTATGTTTATTTCTATTTGTTTGACTGGCCATCAACTATAGGAAATCAGATTTAGATTAATACTGGAAGGGTTAATTTAAGTTGGAAATAACATGAATGATGTAAGTTTAATATGCTTATCTAGGTTTATTGATTTATGAATGGTATTAGGAATATATTGTTCATCTTGCATAACCCATAAGACCCGAGCATTAAAATTGCATTCTAAGAGCTGGATTCACATAGGAATACGTTGAAAAAGGTTTGAGGAATTAGCCATAATAATTCGGAAGATTTTTATGCATTAAAACAGAGGTTTGGTTAACAGGCGCAGAATATGCTATAGCATTCTAGTAGCATTCGTGTGGCAGACCTGCAACGGAGGTGAAATTAGGTGTCCTAGCTTGTTTAATCCATTGGTTTCCCAAACTCAATTGCATTCCCGTTCTTTTCATCAGTTTTGTTTGTTTTTGCTTTGCTTTGGATTGTTCCATAATTGTTAGTGAATTTCCAATTCAGCTTTATTTTATTTCATACCTTGTTGGTGTTAAAATAGCTTTTACTTGATATTTTTGGTGATTTAATCCTCGAGGGACGATATCCGTATGATTTTGTACACTTTATTACTTGTACGACTCGTATACTTGCGAGTGTTCAAATTGAATAACAAGTTTTTGGTGCCGTTGCCGGGGATTAAAGTCATTAAAAATATTTGTAAAAGTTATTTAGTTTTAGTTCTTGTTTCTGCATTTTCTTATTGGTTGAGTTTTGTATTTTCAGGAGCTTGTTTTTTCTGCATGAATAACCAGCGAAATCAAGAGTTGCTACCCTTGGATCCAGAAATTGAAAGAACATATCTAGCAAGGAGAAGGGAGCAACAAGGTCGATTGGGTGTGGGAGAAATAGCTGAAAGAGTTGCTGTCAATATGGCTAATGATGGGCAGCAAGTGAATGTCAACAATCTAGTGCATCAGCCAGTTTTGATGGATGACAGAGAGAGGGCTATTCGAGACTACGCTATACCTATTCTACATGGGCTCAATCCGGGCATTGTTAGGCCAGAAATACAGGCGCCACAGTTTGAGCTTAAGCCAGTTATGTTCCAAATGTTGCAAACCGTGGGCCAGTTTAGTGGAATGGCAATAGAGGAT
>CM046372.1:9026023-9046293 GCA_025413025.1 Ficus hispida | reverse complement strand
TTTAGGAAGAGGGATGGATGTTTTGAAGCAGCCTTTCAAAACCTTCTTGCCATCAGGCGAAACCTTGTGGTCCAATTTTTGGATTCGCAACACTTCTGTCATTCTCTGTAATAGAGAATTATTTGTAGATCTCATCGCGATCAAGCTTCAAGATTTCGATGTGATCTTAGGGATGGACTTCTTGGGAAAATACAACGCCCAGATTGACTGTCGAAAACGTTACGTTGCGTTCCATCCCTGTGAGAGGAAGAGTTTATCTTCTACGGACAGACTCACCATCCAGCAAACCGACTGATTTCAGCAATAAAGGCTTGGAGAATGTTAGCTAACGGTTGTCAAGGTTATTTAGCTAGCATGGTGGACAAAGATCGGGTATTGGAGTTGAGACCGGAAGATATTCCCATTATCAAGGAATATGTGGATGTCTTTCCAGAGCTACCAGGACTTCCGCCGGAGCGCGAAATATCGTTCGAGATCGAGTTGTTACCTGGAACCGCACCGATATCGAAAGCACCCTATCGAATGGCACCTGCCGAGCTTAGGGAACTCCAAGTGCAGTTACAGGAACTTCTTGACAAGGGTTTCATCCGACAAAGCTACTCTCCATGGGGAGCTCCAGTGTTGTTTGTAAAGAAGAAGGATGGATCTTTGCGTATGTGTATCGACTACCGGGAGCTAAACAAGGTAACGATCAAGAATAAGTATCCTCTTCCGAGGATTGATGATCTGTTTGATCAGCTCAGGAGGAGCGGTAGTATTTTCGAAGGTCGATCTGCGTTCAGGTTATCATCAGCTTAGGATCAAGGAGTCCGATATCTCTAAGACAGCCTTTCGAACTCGTTATGGCATTATGAGTTTTTGGTTATGCCTTTTGGATTAACCAATGCCCCAGCTGCATTCATGGACCTTATGAATCGAGTATTTAAGGAATACCTGGATAAGTTCGTCATTGTCTTTATTGACGATATTTTGATCTATTCAAGGTCCAACGAAGAACACGAGCATCACTTAGGCTGGTGATGGAAACTTTGAGACGAAATCAGCTGTATGCCAAATCACAAAGTGTGAATTTTGGCTGGAAAAGTGCATTTCTTGGCCATGTAGTGCTAAAAGAAGGGATTTCTGTGGACCCTGCAAAGGTGGAAGCAGTCAGTATGTGGTCAGCACCCAAGAATGTCACAGAAATAAGGAGCTTTCTTGGACTAGCAGGATATTATCGACGGTTTGTTGAAGGATTCTCCAAGATTGCTGCACCCCTTACCGCCCTTACCAGAAAAGGGAAGAGTTTTGAATGGACTCAGAAATGTGAGGAAAATTTCCAGGAGCTCAAGAGGAGGCTAACCAGTGCACCTGTGCTAATAATTCCTGATGTAGATGCTGGGAATTTCGTCATCTACAGCGATGCCTCGAAAAGCGGCTTAGGAGCTGTGCTGATGCAGAGCGGGAAAGTAGTGGCTTACGCATCCCGTCAGCTGAAAACTCATGAAAGAAATTATCCCACTCATGATTTGGAGCTCGCAGCGGTAGTTTTCGCTCTCAAAATTTGGAGGCACTATTTGTACGGAAACAAATGTGCAATCTATACTGATCATCAGAGTCTCAAGTACATTTTCACACAGAAGGAGCTCAACATGAGACAACGCAGATGGCTAGAGCTCGTAAAGGATTATGATTGCGAGATCCTTTACCACCCAGGCAAGGCGAATAAAGTAGCAGACGCCCTAAGCAGGAAATCTGTAGGCATGCTGATGTCTATTCAAGCATTTCCTAAGCCTCTTCAAAGGGAAATTTCTGAGTTCAATTTGGAGATTTTAACAGGGAAACTATCTTCCCTGACCCTTACGTCCAATTTATTGGAATCCATTAAGTTACATCAAGAGAAGGATTCCTTTTTGATGAAAACTCAGCTTTTTGGTAGAAAAAGTGATGAGTTTAAGACCTCTGCCGATGGCGTCATCTACTTCAAGGAGAGGATTTGTGTTCCCAACTTCGAAGTCTTGAAGAATCAGATTTTGTCCGAAGCTCATATGACGCCATACTCAGTACATCCAGGAGCTTCCAAGATGTACAAAGACCTCCGCGAGAATTATTGGTGGCCCAGTATGAAGAATGAAATAGCTGAATTCGTGTCAAAATGCCTAACTTGTCAGAGAGTTAAGGCTGAACACCGACATCCTGGTGGAGAACTACAGAAGATAGAGCTTCCTGAATGGAAATGGGAGCAGATTACTATGGATTTCATAGTAGGATTACCCAGGACGTCAAGTGGGAATGACATGATTTGGGTTATCGTGGATAGGTTAACCAAATCAGCCCACTTTATTGCCATCAAGGCCACCTTTTCAGTGGAAAATTAGCTGAAATCTTCGTTTTCCAGATCGTCAGATTCCATGGAGTTCCAAAGTCGATCATTTCAGATCGTGATGGACGATTCACCTCTCGATTTTGGGGCAGTGTTCATAATGCTATGGGGACGAAATTGAAGTTCAGTACGGCATTTCATCCCCAAACTGACGGTCAATCGGAGCGAACTATCCAGACATTAGAGGACATGCTGAGGTCATGTGTGTTAGATTTCAAGGGCAATTGGGACCAGAAGCTGCCTTTGATCGAATTCTCCTATAACAACAGCTATCATGCTTCAATCGGTATGGCTCCATTCGAAGCATTGTATGGAAGGAAATGTCGATCTCCTATCCATTGGCAGGAAGTTGGTCAGAAACAGCTGCAAACCACAGACTTCATCCGAAAGACCTCCGAGGATATCAAGAAGATCAGGCAAAGGCTCGACATAGCTTTTAGCAGACAGAAAAGCTATGCCGATAAGCGTAGGAGACCTTTAGAATTTCAAGTTGGTGATGCTGTTTTCATCAAGATTGCTCCCATGAAAGGAGTAATGCGGTTTGGGAAGAAAGGGAAGCTAAGTCCAAGATATACGGGACCATTTGAAATCCTTGAAAGGATTGGAAAAGTAGCATATAAGCTTGCCCTACCGCCAGAATTAGCCTCCATGCACAATGTTTTCCACGTATCGATGCTAAAGAGGTATATATCGGACCCTTCCCATGTACTTAGTCAAGAACCAGTAGAGGTTCAGACGGATTTAACTTATGAGGAGAAGCCAGTTCGGATTCTGGATCGGGAAGAAAAGGTCCTACGGAATAAAACCATTCCCATGGTCAAAGTATTGTGGCGGAACCACAAGGTTGAGGAAGCAACCTGGGAATTGGAAGACGACATGAGAAAGAATTACCCCGGACTGTTCTAATTTTCGAGGACGAAAATTTATAAGGGGGGTAGATTGTAAGATATAGAAAATTCAACGTTTTGAGTTCTCGTATAGAAATTTAATGTATATCATAATGGTATTTATGAAAAAGCCCGGCTAAGGGTTTTTATTAAATTTCATGAGTTCTTATGGCTTCGTAAGACTCAAATACGATCGCTTAGTCAAGTCTATGATCTTTTGTGTACAAAAGATAGAAAATTCTATGATTTTCTTGAAAGTCAACGTTTGACCAAAAAAGTCAAAGTTGACCATGAAGGTCAAAGTTGACCATGAAAGTCAAAGTTGACCCGAGAAGTCAAAGTTTGACTAAAGAGGTCAACTATGTGGCAAAACTTAAGTGTGTTAAACAGTATAGGTTCTATACTGAGAAAAACCATTTTTTTTCGGATAAAATAGTTAGAATTAAATCTAAAACCGCCATAGAAAAATTCAAGCACATAAATAGATGATTAAAGGCCAAAGGACTTGAAGCGGAAAGAAAAGTTTTTCGTATCGTCCATTTTATGACAGATAAATTTTGGAAGGAAATTTAAATTATGAAACTGTGTATTAAGTAACACAGTATTAACGATGTCAGATTGGCTTTAAATGGACTGCTTATAAAGATTTAAGCCAAACAAGCCTTAATGACATCATCTTATCCATGATTAATGACATAATATGGAATTAAGTTTAATTAGGAAAGTATTAGGTGCCAACATGCATGAGCTGGCCGGCCACCTAACCCCCCCCCTTTTGTGTGAAATGCTGATTTTTGAGGGGTTATTTTGCAATTAAGCAAAGTTGTTAACCCTCTATAAATAGGTGATGGTTCCTATTCAGAAAATTCAAAATTTTCAGCCAAACTCTGCCCAAATTGCAGCTCCAAATCCGTCCCTTACAGCCAAGAGAAAACCAAGAACAAAAAAAAAATCCAAGGTTAGGAACCATTGGGTGTAGTCGGTTTTCAGCTAGGAGGAAGAAAAGATAGTGCTGGAAATTTTTGGAGCTTGGTTGGCATGTTGGCCGGCTGTTTGTGGGCTGGAAAAGGGTGAGAAAAAGTTGAAGGAAGCTGGGGGGGAGTGCCGGATTTAGTGGCTGATCTTGGTGGGCAGCAGCAGCCCAAGGCAGAAAATTTTCTGGGCAGCTTCTAGGGGTGGCCGGTTGTGTGGAAGCAAGGGAGGAACTGAAAAAAAAATTGGAGTAAACCCTAACCAAACTTAGGGTTTATTAAGGTAAAATCTTCCCTAAGTTTTCAGCTTTCAATTTGGTTCAATTTGGAAGTTTAAGTTGTATTACAAGCTGATTATGTAAGAGCATAAGCTCGGTTTTATTTTCGGCCATTAGTTAGGTTATGTGCTTGATTTAAATTATTAGGGTGGTTGCTGATTTTTAATTATGGTATGACTTTATATATGCTTGATTAATTAGGTTGATTGTATGTTAGTTGTATGGTTAAGTTTATATGCTCCTAATAAGTTTAGGTATGGTTTAGTTATGAGCTTGAATGCATAATTAGGTAATGGACAGATTTGGTGCATGTTGTGCAAGCTGAAAAAAAATCTGCATATCCTAAGTATTTGAGATAGGATAATGGCTTGCATGGCTAAGTTTTTATTTGTGTTTAAGGAAAAGTTAACGTTAGAAAGGCGCTGCTTGTTTGACTTAGGCTCCCGCTAGTTCGGTTGAGGTAGTGTGCACGGTTTTAGGGCGAGTACCGAATGAAGGATTTGAAACTGCCATTTCGGGTTCCAGTTACCCGGTTTTATGGAAAGCAAATTTTGAGGCCCTTAGAGGCCGATTTTCGAAAAACGTAAAACATGAAAGTTGTTTAGAACAGTTTTTCCTATAAGACAGCGCGGACAGTTTTTAAAAATAGGGCTCCAACGGCCTTCGTTTTTATAGAAAACCGAGCTGACCGTGCCCAGACTTCATGCACGGCCAGGTGAACTTAAAAGGAGAAAACGAGTGGGTTAAAGTCCGAAATGGATTTTGATCAAAACATGAAAGTTTTAGAACGTTTTGAGATTTAAAACTTTGCTGAAGGAAACTTTTTCAAATTCGAATTCAGTTTTTCAAATAAAAATGTATTTCAAAAACTGTGCAGTGATCGGAAGGTTACTGCTCAAGATTTCTAAAAACAGTGTTGGAATTGGGTTTTCCTGCACGTACATTAGCAAATTTTTAGAAAGAAGCTGTTCCAAAGGCAGTATTGACTTTCAATAATTTTTATAAAGAACCCACTCATAGGAATTTTAAAGAAAACCTTAAGTTTTCAAAAGTGGATTTTTAAACCAAGTTTCGGTGAGCAATAACCCGGAAAAGACACCGAGTTATTGGTTTGGGCCCGAAGCCCAAGGGTTATCCAACGTAACCCAATAATGAACTAAGATTATGGAATAGGGCCCTTGTCTCGAGGGTTACCTACAGGGTTATTTTAGTAACCCGTTCCTAATGTATATAAGTTAGATTATGGGGGCATATAAACGCGGAATAAAATGAATGTTGGTTGGGATAACCAACAAATTTAAAAGTAGGATTTTCAGAAATCCTTACGCTATGTCCTTTGTAATAACAGGTGATAATCTGTTATTGCGACCTGTTCAGGAGCGGCATAGCATCGGACCTAGAGTTCAAGGTAAGTACAACTCCGCCTACAGTATAGGCTTTAGTTGAATACTTGCCTAAGTATGAATGATGAATATTATAGTATGTGTTATGATATGATTTATACTAGAATAGGTTATGAGATGTTATGTGAATATTTTATGATTATGCTATGATTGATGATAAGATGATGAGTTAAGAATTTATGACATGAAGTATGCTATGATTATGTTTTATGAGTACATGTGACATCACGAAGCATGTTCATTAATTCTAAACAAGAATGACTAAGAATTTACGGAGGATAAGTATGAAGGCAAGCAAGTTGCCTGTGTCGTACTGACCCGCTCGTAGGTCGGGTTGGACTATGGATTGAGTTGGAATTGGTCTGGCCGCCCCAACCACTCCATAGTTGCGCGCCCGGTACGTACACTTATGGGGCCCATAAGCAAGATAAGCAAGATAAGTAAAATAAGCAAGTACGATAAGTCAAATTATGAATGAAAGAAGCAAGCATAATGAAGCATAATTGGCTCATGCATGATCTAGATAGATTCAGTTATACTATGATTGAATGTATTATGATTCAATAGAAAATGTTATGTCATGATTGAAAATGTTATATGGAATATGTTAGGTTGAATGAATGATGTTATGTTTGAATTAATTCTGTTTTGTATCGTTAATGATTGCGGATAATTATGTTGTACTTGCTGAGCGAAAGCTCACGTGTCTTACGTCTATGCTGTAGGTAAGCAACCTGTCAGCAATTTTTGATACAAGATGGCGAGCGGGGCAGGGTGAACTGTGAAGTGAGTGGGATAATCTGCCGCCACGCGTTTTGTTTCAATTATGTATAGTATCTAATATTCGACTGCGAACATCGTCTTATATATTAGTTTCCAATCGTATAGCGCTTTTTCTTTCGTACGCACTATATATATATAAAAAAAAAAAAAAAAAAAAAAAATTTCCGCTGATTACGCTAAGTAAGTAAGTAAGTATGAATGCTATGTATGTATGTATGTACGGTAACGGCCTGTGCTAGGCGGGTCGTTACACATACTTGGTGTGCTTGATTTTCTAGGGTGGTCTCATAGCTTATGCTTGCTAATTTGCCCGTAATGAAGGTTTTCCGCAGTATAATCCCATACTGCTTTGCCATATCTCAACACCTTCATCTATTTGACCTTCCTGGTCAACCTTTGACTTTTTGGTCAACTTTGACTTTTTCGATCAAACTTTGACCAACATGAAATCATAGAATTTGTCTTCCCTTTTTGCTCAAGGGTCACATGCATGACTAAGCAAACTACTTATTGAGTCTCATAGCTAATTAAACGAGAACTCAAACATATACTGATATTTAACTCAGATCGTGAGTTTCATATCGACATACAAGATTCAAACTTGGAATTTTCCTTGTCTAAAAGGAAATCATAGGTTCATCAAAATTCCGGGTATTACATAAATTGCTCTTAAGGACCAATATGTAAATTATGAAAATTTGAAGTTCATTAGAATTTGACACCTCACATTTTTAGCCTTGCTAAATAAGCATAGTAGCTTTGCTTACTTGGCTATATTGCAATTTGCAATCTCTACACTTAGCATGTACTGGCCGGCCACCTCATGTGATATACAAGAAAATATTATGTTTTAAAGGATTGATAAGCAAATGTGAAAATAGGTGTGGCTTTGAGAACTTGACACCTCATAACCTAGCTTTGCTTAGTAAGCATTGTAGCCTTACTTACTTGGCTATGTGTGATGCATCATCAAGCCAAAGTTTGCCACTTAGTGCTATCTAAGGACCGGCCATCATGAGAGGTAGGCACATCATGAACTAGCTTTGGTGAGCAAGCCTCCTAGCCTTGCACACTTGGCTAGCTTAGACTCACACACCTCACCATCTAAGGACCGGCCACCATGAGGGAGAGACTCCATATGGACTAGCTATGGTGAGTAAGCCTTCTAGCCTTGCTCACTTGGCTAGCTAAGGCCTTGTCAACCCAACACCCATGACCGGCCACAATGAGGGAGAGACACCTCATGGATTAGCTATGGTGAGTAAGCCTTCTAGCCTTGCTCACTTGGCTAGCCAAGGCATAGACAACTCATCACTCTTAGGGCCAGCCACCTTGAGGGTAAGACACCTCACACATTAGCTTTGGTGAGTAAGCCCCCCCTAGCTTTGCTTACTTGGCCACTTGAGTCATGCAAAGCCGGCCACCACATAGGAACCTTGAGCAAATATGCTGCTCTTGAGGACTATTTGATAATTCAAGAAATAAGTTGTTCACCTATAAATAGGTGAAGGTAAATTCATTGTGCTTGTTTAGTGAACTTTGCAGCCAACATTTTAGTTCTCCCCTTAGGAGCCGAACCAAATAAGAGAAAAAAGTGAGAGAGAGATTCGGCTTTGATTGGTGTTGGACTAGTGTAAAGAAAATCTCAAAGCCTAGTTTAGAACTACTTTGGTGGAACTTGAGGTAAATCTTTTCTCCTCTAGTTCTTCATTCAAGTTTTAGTTAAAATTTAAGTGTATGATGTTATGTAAGAGCATGAGTTTATTTTCATTAAGAGTTATGTGCTATGCTTTATTAGTAGTTGCTAGTGTTTGATTATGATATGCTAGATTCGAATTTAAGGTTTAAAGTAAGTTTAAGATTAATTGTGTAAAGCCCCAACCTACGTAGGGCAGTTACCATACATACTTGGACTTATAACACTGCTTAAACTTGCTTGGAAAATTGAGAATAAATTTTTTTTCAAACTTACATATAAAATAGAGTTACTCATATGGAAACTTATCATACATACATCCTAAGATAAAAACATACATACTTCTTACAAAATTGTTCGAGTCTTTAAATCCTCATAATTTTTATACAACATAACTGTCTTTAAAATATATATAAACTTAAACTTATCATAACTTCGCGGAAGATTTTGCGTAGTGGTATCCCACACCGCCCTTCATGTAACGCCCCGACTTCCTTCGCCGGGTCGTCACCTTACTTAAATTAAAACTCAATCTTAAATACTTAACCTTATAGAAAATTTCAGAATAAATTTTTCTTTTATTCTTTTCTTTTCTTCAAACTTTAAACTTGATTTTAAAAGCTATTTTACTTTCAAACTTAAACTTAACTTATCATCATGCATATTCGTATGTACTCACACGAGTACTAATATCGTGGACCAGACCCGACTTAGCGCGGATCGGTACAACACGAGGCAACTTGCTTGCCATACATACTTGAAACTTTTCTTAAACATAACAAAACACATTTTACAAACGTATTTTATAAAAACATATTTTCCAAACCCGTGGCGGTGTCCATCCCACATTTCACAGTCCGCAGCACCAACTCTTCACAGTTTTGCATCAAGTACTGCCGTTAGGTTGCTTACCTACAGCATGAACGTAAGTAATGAGCTAATTGCCCAATAAGTACAATATTCAATCCACAAAAACATTTTTTTTAACATATAAAATGCGTGAACCGATTATGTTCTTTTTCAAAGCTACTATGTTTTCAATATCTTGGTTATAAACCCTTATATGTCATACATGCTCGTACCGTAGTACTCATCCATGGAGTGGTTGGGGGCGGCCAATCCAAACCAAGTCAAACTATGAAACTAATTATTTGCATAGAGTGATTGGGGTAGGCAGTCCAATCCAATTCAAACCATTGACTTAACCGTTTAAACCTGCCCTTGTGGCAAGTCGGTACGACACAATAACATTAGCGGGTCTTTAACTCCTAACTTAACTTATTCTTACCATGTGATTTAATAATGGTGAGCATGCGTCATGATGTCACAACCATAATACATGCTAACATAAATTACTATGTCATAACATAACATAACTTGACATACATAAACTTATCATGACATAACTTATCATAACATGACATACATGACGTAACCTTATCATAACGTAACTCATCATGTCATACTTATACTTGTCATAACATATTTAACTTATCATATCATACTTATACTTGTCATAACATACTTAACTTATCATGACACCGCTTTTCATAACATAACTTAGGTAAATCATGTAAATCAATACATGATTTCGTAAAAACATAACATGTAACAAAAACATTTTGTTCATGCTGCAGGTGGAGTTGTACTTACCTCTCTAGCTATGTCCTACGTTAAGCTGCTTCCTCTCAGAGTACAGCTGTAGGTTCCCTCCTGCTCATTTTAGGACATAGGTGAGGTTCTAATTAGTATGGCGGAATGTTGATAAACTAACCAACATGCATACGTAATCCTAAATGTAGGTCTCAAATACTAGATGTCGTATTGGGTTACAAATAGTAACCCTATGAATAAATTCTTTAAGAGGTTACGTTGGATAACCTCATGTGTTAAACCTTTATGCATACTGTTAGGGTTAGGTTTCATTCCTAACCTTGGGCTTTATTCTTGTCCATAATCATTGGGTTACCTCAAATAATCCTATATCATAGCCCAATTTATTACTTATGATATCCTTTAGGGTTATCTTGACTAACCCTTAAGGTTAATCATAATTAAACTCTTGATCATCAAAAGTTAACCCTATCTGGGTTAAACTTGAGCTCTAGGCTTTGGCCTAGTAATTCGAATATTATTTCCTGTTATTACCCGTAGTCATTTTATTTACCCAGTTTGGTTTAAAAACCCATTTTCCATCTCTTTGGAAACTTGGGTAAATTTTCTTCAAAACAATCTTTTTGTTTGACTTTAAAAACTGAAAATCTTCAAATGAGACTTATAAAATTATTGACTATTGGAAAATGCCTTTGGAACAGTTTCACAATGTCCATTTGCAGTGAAACTGCAAAATTATGCATTTTCTGTGTCAACTTTGTAAATCCTGTACAGGATTTCCATAATTCCTGTACAGTTCTCCGAAATTCATTTTCATCTTAAAATCCAGACTGAATCTGTAAAACTTGTCTTCATGAAAGTTGTAAACATTTAAAAACTCTACAACTTTTATGTTTTGGGTAAAACCCAGTTCTGGCGTTTTCGTGGTCAAAACCCCTGAGGAACTTGTCCTGGCCGTGCTCGGGTCCTGGACACCTTAGGCACGGGTTTTGGTAAAAACTGAGGCCATTGGAGCCTCATTTTACAAAACTGTCCGCGTTGTCCTCCAGGAAAAACTCTACTTAAAAACTTTCATGTTTTGAGTTTTCCTTGATTCGGCCTCTAGAGGCCTCAAAAACAGTTTTTTCCCGAAACTGGTCAGTTCCCACCCGAGTTGACAGTTTTCGGTTTAAAATTTCGTGTTCATCCTAAAACGTCCACCCTACCTCAACCGAACTCATCGGGAGCCTAAATCAGACATGCATAACGTTTCTAACATTCAAATTTCAACATGCAAGCCAAATTGAACGTAAATCATAATCCTACAAAACCCTAAGCATTCAATCAAACACTTATCATGCACAATATGCACATAAATGAACCACCAAACCCTAAGCTTAAACAAATCAAGCACATGCACATAATTTACCAACTAGAGCAGAATTTAAAAGTGGGCTTAAACCCTTACAAACCATAGCTTAAATACATTTAAATTTCACCATATGAAATTTAAATGAAACTTGAATCGGTTAGGATTTTACCTTACTCGGTTAGGCTCGGTGAGCTAAAATTTCAGCTTCCTTCCTCCGTCACAAATCACCGGCTGATTTGGTGATTGGCAAGTGCAAACTTGCTGCCTTTCTTGCCTTAAGTTCAGCCACCAAAAGACACAAAGTTGGCTGCCTCTAACACCAAAATCCGGCTGCCTCCTAGCTTGGTTCCTCCCCCCCTAGAACCGGCCTTGCTAGGGAAATGGGTTCTAAAATTTTTTCCCAACTTTTTGGCTTGGTTCCCACCTTGAATCCGACCACTCTAAGCCCTACACACTCTTAGTTTTGCAAATTTTTCTTGCCTTTCTCTTCTCCCTTAAGTCCGGATTTGTGTGAAGAAAAAATGCAAGAGTTTGGCTAAGTTTTCTTTTTAATTGTGAACAAAGGCCACCCCTATTTATAGAGGTTGGAAACTTCTCAAAATTGCACACTTTGGTCCTCAAAAAATCAGAAAATTGGACAATGGAGGGGGGTATGTGGCCGGCCATTAAGGGTGGTGGAAGACAACTCATTTCTTCCATTTTCCTTAATTCAACTAATGATGTAATAATCAAAAAGTTACATGAGGTAAGCCAAAGTCTAAGCTTGTTTGGCTCTTTTGCTAATAAGCAGTCCATATTTAAGTTACCACAGGTATTTTCAATACTGGATTCACTTATGCACAGTATTGATTTACCGAACTGCAGTCCAAAATTCATCCGTGTAATACTGGACGGTATGAAATTTTTTCTTATTTCATCAAACTCTTTTGCCCTAAGCTTCAACTTAATGTGCTTGATTTTCTAAGGTGGTTCTCATGTCTTAAACATAACTTTTTATCTGCAAAAAGGCACGGGTTTACCCGGTGCAATTTATACAGATCAATATCTAAACATAAAGTCATTTCTTAAACTTTTCGGGTCAACCATCGACTTTCTTGTCAATTAGGGACCTTTTGTCAAGTTTTGACTTCCATGGTCAACAGTTGACTTTTGGTCAACCGCGACGGTTTTTTTTTGTCAAACTTTGACTTTTCAAGAAATTTTGCCATATTGTTCCTTTTGACTTAAAAGGTTGTTTTCTTAATTAATTAATCCTGTTTGAGTCTTATATAACCATAAAACTCACAAAACATAATTAAAAACCCTTAGCTGGGCTTTTTCCATAAATGCATTTACGGTTCAATGTAAGTTCTATACAAAGAATCGTATTGATGAAAAATCAGGTATTACAATCTACCCTCCTTAAAAAATTTTCGTCCTCGAAAATTCAGTTACTTCTAAGTAACTTTTCTTAAATTTCATCACCAATACATACTGGTTTGATCAAGTTCCCATTTTAATCCTTTTCTGGGATCATGTCTCTTATATAGAACCATAATCTTCCTTCATATCTTATCATACTTACATACATTCATACTTGCGTACTATCTCACTTTCATACTTACATACGTTCCTACTTACATACATCCATACATACATACTTGCATACATTCTTACTTTCACACTGCATACTTTCTTACTTACATACGTTCATGCTTACGTACTTGCATACTTCCTTACATATATACATTCATACTTACATACTTACATACTTTCATGCTATCATATTCTCCTTTCATATTGCATCACAAGAACTATCTTCATAAAAATTTGAGCAAGTATTTCATATAACTTGCCATGTTTGAAAAACATATCTTAGCATATAACTTTTTCATATTTGAAAAGTTTCTCGGATTTCATAATTTTCCACACTTGGAAAACATATCATATCATACATTTAGAACACTTTTTGAAAATAGTCCCTTTCTTGAAACTTGATTTTATATTATCAGAACCCTTTACTCTTCATAGTGGCCCCTTTCTTGGAATTCGTTCCTTTCTTGAAACTCATCCCTCAAGGATTCGGCCTATGGCCCCATCTTGGAATTTACTTCCTCAAGGATTTGGCCTATGGCTCTTAACTTGGAACCTTTGCTTTTAATGACAGCCCCTATCTTGGAATTTCCTCCTCAAGGATTTGGCCGTCACACATAAAATGAGGGGGGTTCTATTAAACATAAAATCTTTCATAAAAATATTTTCTTTGAATTCTTTCAAAGCCAATCTTGGAAAATCATAATATCGTTCAAGTGATGCAATAACAGGCATACTTAAGTCAACTAGCCACTTGCTAGATAGTAAAAGCTCCTTTCATTGCTTCTAACATTTCCTTGATAGCACTAGTGCATAATCGTAATTCTTAGGAATATCTAAAATTCCTCAACATTACTTAATTTCCCTTACTGAGGGATCGTATCATCACTTTCATCGTCAAACTTATAGCCATTAATCTTATTTCTTGGAATGAAAATTCCTGTTTATCACCCTACTTTAGTAAGGTGATAGGCTATCTTATCTCGAAACCTATTCATTTCTTATTACTGCTCTAGTAATTATCATTGCAACTTAGCCATTACAGTTGCAAGATTAGGTTCTTACAAAATTTGGTTCAGTCGTACATGCGACGAACCATCTTCTAGTTTCTAATTCTAATCCTTAACATGTCTAATACCTATTCTTCCATTCATATCTTAACATATCATATCATCATAACATCGTAACTTATCAGCTTATCATACTAGAGATTCATCACAATCTTATCATATCATATCGTAGGCTTAACTTATCTTCCACGCTTCCGCTGCGCAACTCTGATCTACTGGCAATCATAGCCTCTGGACTCATCTGGATAAGCACGCCAAGTTGCAACATAGTTGACGTATCGTTTCATATACATATCCTAGTACATTCCTGGATCGCGATAATGCATAGGCGGTCCCAAATTTCATAAAATCTAGGAATTCTCCTCTCGAGGTAGCCTATGCTAAGGCACCTTGCACGAGCCTCCTTGACTAGGCGTCGGCTGGCAATCATATCTTGAAGGTGCGTCCAACATGACGAAATCTGAAGAAAGTCTCCATATCGTGTAGTCACTTTTTGGGTCCTATCGAAGATGCATAGCTCTTCCTCCATTCCTCAGAATGTCAATGAAGCCTTGTGATCCTCTCCAGTCGAACCCGGGCTTGACACCAGGTTTATATCTTAATCATAAAATATTATAACCTCACATAATTACTATACATAAAACAGAGTAAGAAAACAAACTTACAAAACTGTGGCGCTGGCGGCAGAACTGTGAAACTGGATGGCAGGAAACTTGCTCTGATACCAAACTTGTAACGCCCCGACTTCCTTCGCCGGGTCGTCACCTTACTTAAATTAAAACTCAATCTTAAATACTTAACCTTATAGAAAATTTCAGAATAAATTTTTCTTTTATTCTTTTCTTTTCTTCAAACTTTAAACTTGATTTTAAAAGCTATTTTACTTTCAAACTTAAACTTAACTTATCATCATGCATATTCGTATGTACTCACACGAGTACTAATATCGTGGACCAGACCCGACTTAGCGCGGATCGGTACAACACGAGGCAACTTGCTTGCCATACATACTTGAAACTTTTCTTAAACATAACAAAACACATTTTACAAACGTATTTTATAAAAACATATTTTCCAAACCCGTGGCGGTGTCCATCCCACATTTCACAGTCCGCAGCACCAACTCTTCACAGTTTTGCATCAAGTACTGCCGTTAGGTTGCTTACCTACAGCATGAACGTAAGTAATGAGCTAATTGCCCAATAAGTACAATATTCAATCCACAAAAACATTTTTTTTAACATATAAAATGCGTGAACCGATTATGTTCTTTTTCAAAGCTACTATGTTTTCAATATCTTGGTTATAAACCCTTATATGTCATACATGCTCGTACCGTAGTACTCATCCATGGAGTGGTTGGGGGCGGCCAATCCAAACCAAGTCAAACTATGAAACTAATTATTTGCATAGAGTGATTGGGGTAGGCAGTCCAATCCAATTCAAACCATTGACTTAACCGTTTAAACCCGCCCTTGTGGCAAGTCGGTACGACACAATAACATTAGCGGGTCTTTAACTCCTAACTTAACTTATTCTTACCATGTGATTTAATAATGGTGAGCATGCGTCATGATGTCACAACCATAATACATGCTAACATAAATTACTATGTCATAACATAACATAACTTGACATACATAAACTTATCATGACATAACTTATCATAACATGACATACATGACGTAACCTTATCATAACGTAACTCATCATGTCATACTTATACTTGTCATAACATATTTAACTTATCATATCATACTTATACTTGTCATAACATACTTAACTTATCATGACACCGCTTTTCATAACATAACTTAGGTAAATCATGTAAATCAATACATGATTTCGTAAAAACATAACATGTAACAAAAACATTTTGTTCATGCTGCAGGTGGAGTTGTACTTACCTCTCTAGCTATGTCCTACGTTAAGCTGCTTCCTCTCAGAGTACAGCTGTAGGTTCCCTCCTGCTCATTTTAGGACATAGGTGAGGTTCTAATTAGTATGGCGGAATGTTGATAAACTAACCAACATGCATACGTAATCCTAAATGTAGGTCTCAAATACTAGATGTCGTATTGGGTTACAAATAGTAACCCTATGAATAAATTCTTTAAGAGGTTACGTTGGATAACCTCATGTGTTAAACCTTTATGCATACTGTTAGGGTTAGGTTTCATTCCTAACCTTGGGCTTTATTCTTGTCCATAATCATTGGGTTACCTCAAATAATCCTATATCATAGCCCAATTTATTACTTATGATATCCTTTAGGGTTATCTTGACTAACCCTTAAGGTTAATCATAATTAAACTCTTGATCATCAAAAGTTAACCCTATCTGGGTTAAACTTGAGCTCTAGGCTTTGGCCTAGTAATTCGAATATTATTTCCTGTTATTACCCGTAGTCATTTTATTTACCCAGTTTGGTTTAAAAACCCATTTTCCATCTCTTTGGAAACTTGGGTAAATTTTCTTCAAAACAATCTTTTTGTTTGACTTTAAAAACTGAAAATCTTCAAATGAGACTTATAAAATTATTGACTATTGGAAAATGCCTTTGGAACAGTTTCACAATGTCCATTTGCAGTGAAACTGCAAAATTATGCATTTTCTGTGTCAACTTTGTAAATCCTGTACAGGATTTCCATAATTCCTGTACAGTTCTCCGAAATTCATTTTCATCTTAAAATCCAGACTGAATCTGTAAAACTTGTCTTCATGAAAGTTGTAAACATTTAAAAACTCTACAACTTTTATGTTTTGGGTAAAACCCAGTTCTGGCGTTTTCGTGGTCAAAACCCCTGAGGAACTTGTCCTGGCCGTGCTCGGGTCCTGGACACCTTAGGCACGGGTTTTGGTAAAAACTGAGGCCATTGGAGCCTCATTTTACAAAACTGTCCGCGTTGTCCTCCAGGAAAAACTCTACTTAAAAACTTTCATGTTTTGAGTTTTCCTTGATTCGGCCTCTAGAGGCCTCAAAAACAGTTTTTTCCCGAAACTGGTCAGTTCCCACCCGAGTTGACAGTTTTCGGTTTAAAATTTCGTGTTCGTCCTAAAACGTCCACCCTACCTCAACCGAACTCATCGGGAGCCTAAATCAGACATGCATAACATTTCTAACGTTCAAATTTCAACATGCAAGCCAAATTGAACGTAAATCATAATCCTACAAAACCCTAAGCATTCAATCAAACACTTATCATGCACAATATGCACATAAATGAACCACCAAACCCTAAGCTTAAACAAATCAAGCACATGCACATAATTTACCAACTAGAGCAGAATTTAAAAGTGGGCTTAAACCCTTACAAACCATAGCTTAAATACATTTAAATTTCACCATATGAAATTTAAATGAAACTTGAATCGGTTAGGATTTTACCTTACTCGGTTAGGCTCGGTGAGCTAAAATTTCAGCTTCCTTCCTCCGTCACAAATCACCGGCTGATTTGGTGATTGGCAAGTGCAAACTTGCTGCCTTTCTTGCCTTAAGTTCAGCCACCAAAAGACACAAAGTTGGCTGCCTCTAACACCAAAATCCGGCTGCCTCCTAGCTTGGTTCCTCCCCCCCTAGAACCGGCCTTGCTAGGGAAATGGGTTCTAAAATTTTTCCCAACTTTTTGGCTTGGTTCCCACCTTGAATCCGACCACTCTAAGCCCTACACACTCTTAGTTTTGCAAATTTTTCTTGCCTTTCTCTTCTCCCTTAAGTCCGGATTTGTGTGAAGAAAAAATGCAAGAGTTTGGCTAAGTTTTCTTTTTAATTGTGAACAAAGGCCACCCCTATTTATAGAGGTTGGAAACTTCTCAAAATTGCACACTTTGGTCCTTAAAAAATCAGAAAATTGGACAATGGAGGGGGGTATGTGGCCGGCCATTAAGGGTGGTGGAAGACAACTCATTTCTTCCATTTTCCTTAATTCAACTAATGATGTAATAATCAAAAAGTTACATGAGGTAAGCCAAAGTCTAAGCTTGTTTGGCTCTTTTGCTAATAAGCAGTCCATATTTAAGTTACCACAGGTATTTTCAATACTGGATTCACTTATGCACAGTATTGATTTACCGAACTGCAGTCCAAAATTCATCCGTGTAATACTGGACGGTATGAAATTTTTTCTTATTTCATCAAACTCTTTTGCCCTAAGCTTCAACTTAATGTGCTTGATTTTCTAAGGTGGTTCTCATGTCTTAAACATAACTTTTTATCTGCAAAAAGGCACGGGTTTACCCGGTGCAATTTATACAGATCAATATCTAAACATAAAGTCATTTCTTAAACTTTTCGGGTCAACCATCGACTTTCTTGTCAATTAGGGACCTTTTTGTCAAGTTTTGACTTCCATGGTCAACAGTTGACTTTTGGTCAACCGCGACGGTTTTTTTTTGTCAAACTTTGACTTTTCAAGAAATTTTGCCATATTGTTCCTTTTGACTTAAAAGGTTGTTTTCTTAATTAATTAATCCTGTTTGAGTCTTATAAAACCATAAAACTCACAAAACATAATTAAAAACCCTTAGCTGGGCTTTTTCCATAAATGCATTTACGGTTCAATGTAAGTTCTATACAAAGAATCGTATTGATGAAAAATCAGGTATTACACTTCACCCGCCGCATCATCCACCTGGCCCACCAATTAAGCTGCAGGCCTCTTACCTACAGTATGAGATATACTGATGAGCTTTCGCTCAGCTAGTACAAATATAATCTCACAAAATATAACAATGTCGTGCAACTCATGCATGAATTAATTATGAGTCTTTTATAACCAATTATTGACTTGAACTTATTATCTTGTTTAACATGTGGGCCCCTAGTGTTCGTACCGAAAGCGCGCAAGCCTCAGAACGTCACGGTTTGCAAGGCCCTTAACCATTCTGGAAAACATGAACATGACCTTCACGCATCAACGGAAGGTTAATAATTATAACTTGAAACATACATGATCCTCCTGCATCAACAGGAGGTTGGTACGACACCTTACTTGTTTGGTTTAGTCTTAGTCTTGTTATATTTCCAAGACTAAGAATCCTTACATGTGATCTTAATAATCATGATGCACATGAAACTAGACATGGCATAACTTAATGTATCATGGTTTAACATGACTTAACATGGCTTATCGTATCATAACATGGCATCACATGGCATAACATAACATGGCATAACTTGGAATAACATGTAATCAGGTCATATACTTGAAAATAGATTACTATTTTCCATACTGTAGGTGAGGTTTGTACTTACCTCGTACACTATGTCCAAAGATGTTCTGATCCAAGTCAGGATACCGCAGCAGGCGATCTCCTGCTATACCAAAGGGCATAGGGTAAGAATTCTGTACTTATAGAATGTTGGTAACCAAACCGACATTCATACTTAATTAGGCTTATATGTCCCCCCCCTAAAACATTGTTTGATACTTACCGAGTATCATTGATAACCCTAAGACTTAGGGCTTATCATACTTAAAATCATAACTTGATATATTACTTAAAGTAACCTTGGCTACTTAAGCCTTCCATAACAGTTTTAGGTTACTAATCCTGATCTTGGGCCTAAGCTTTTCCTAAAAAAAATACATCCTATTAGGTTAGTCTTAAGTAACCCTGGTTTTTAGGCCCGACTAGTCATACGTAATATTCTATTGGGTTACGTTGGATAACCCTTGGGCTTCGGGCCCAAACCAATAACTCGGTGCCTTCCCGGTTATTGCTCATCAAAACTTGTTCAAAACCTTTTCTTTACTTTTGGAAAAAAACTTAAAGTTTTAACTTCACTTTTCCTCAAAATCTTTATAAAACTTGAAATCTTATGAGTGGATCTTTGTAAAAACCATTAAAAATAGAAACTGCCTTTGGAACAGTTTCTTACTGTGAATTAATCAGTGTAGGTGCAGAAATGTCCTTTTTTTCTGCACTGTTTTAGAAAACCCTGTGCAGGAATTTCCTGTTCACTACACAGTTTTGAAATCAATTTTCTATTTAAAAATCCAAGCCGAATTTGAAAAAAATTTCTTCATAAACATTTTAAAGCTTGAAAAACCCTAAAACTTTTGTATTTAACTCGAGACCCAAATCGGTCTCCAACCCACTCATTTTCCCTGTTGAACTCGCCTGGCCGTGCATAGGGTCTGGGCACAGTCAGGCTTGGGTTTTCATAAAAACAAAGTCCATTGGACCTATTTTTTGAAAAATGTCCACGTTGTCCTCTAGGAAAAACCCTACTCTACAACTTTCGTGTTTTAAGTTTTCCCAAAATCAGCCTCTAAGGGCC
>CM046372.1:9001593-9025923 GCA_025413025.1 Ficus hispida | reverse complement strand
ACCTGGCCACCAATTAAGCTGCAGGCCTCTTACCTACAGTATGAGATATACTGATGAGCTTCGCTCAGCTAGTACAAATATAATCTCACAAATATAACAATGTCGTGCAACTCATGCATGAATTAATTATGAGTCTTTTATAACCAATTATTGACTTGAACTTATTATCTTGTTTAACATGTGGGCCCTAGTGTTCGTACCGAAAGCGCGCAAGCCTCAGAACGTCACGGTTTGCAAGGCCCTTAACCATTCTGGAAAACATGAACATGACCTTCACGCATCAACGGAAGGTTAATAATTATAACTTAAACATACATGATCTCCTGCATCAACAGGAGGTTGGTACACACCTTACTTTTTGGTTTAGTCTTAGTCTTGTTATATTTCCAAGACTAAGAATCCTTACATGTGATCTTAATAATCATGATGCACATGAAACTAGACATGGCATAACTTAATGTATCATGGTTTAACATGACTTAACATGGCTTATCGTATCATAACATGGCATCACATGGCATAACATAACATGGCATAACTTGGAATAACATGTAATCAGGTCATATACTTGAAAATAGATTACTATTTTCCATACTGTAGGTGAGGTTTGTACTTACCTCGTACACTATGTCCAAAGATGTTCTGATCCAAGTCAGGATACCGCAGCAGGCGATCTCCTGCTATACCAAAGGGCATAGGGTAAGAATTCTGTACTTATAGAATGTTGGTAACCAAACCGACATTCATACTTAATTAGGCTTATATGTCCCCCCCCTAAAACATTGTTTGATACTTACCGAGTATCATTGATAACCCTAAGACTTAGGGCTTATCATACTTAAAATCATAACTTGATATATTACTTAAAGTAACCTTGGCTACTTAAGCCTTCCATAACAGTTTTAGGTTACTAATCCTGATCTTGGGCCTAAGCTTTTCCTAAAAAAATACATCCTATTAGGTTAGTCTTAAGTAACCCTGGTTTTTAGGCCCGACTAGTCATACGTAATATTCTATTGGGTTACGTTGGATAACCTTGGGCTTCGGGCCCAAACCAATAACTCGGTGCCTTCCCGGTTATTGCTCATCAAAACTTGTTCAAAACCTTTTCTTTACTTTTGGAAAAAACTTAAGTTTTAACTTCACTTTTCCTCAAAATCTTTATAAAACTTGAAATCTTATGAGTGGATCTTTGTAAAAACCATAAAAATAGAAACTGCCTTTGGAACAGTTTCTTACTGTGAATTAATCAGTGTAGGTGCAGAAATGTCCTTTTTTCTGCACTGTTTTAGAAAACCCTGTGCAGGAATTTCCTGTTCACTACACAGTTTTGAAATCAATTTTCTATTTAAAATCCAAGCCGAATTTGAAAAAATTTCTTCATAAACATTTTAAAGCTTGAAAACCCTAAAACTTTTGTATTTAACTCGAGACCCAAATCGGTCTCCAACCCACTCATTTCCCTGTTGAACTCGCCTGGCCGTGCATAGGGTCTGGGCACAGTCAGGCTGGGTTTTCATAAAAACAAAGTCCATTGGACCTATTTTTTGAAAATGTCCACGTTGTCCTCTAGGAAAAACCCTACTCTACAACTTTCGTGTTTTAAGTTTTCCCAAAATCAGCCTCTAAGGGCCCCAAAACTGCTTTCCAGAAAACTGGCCAGTTTGAACCCGAATTGGCAGTTTTCATTCCTTTATTGGTTCTCGCCCTAATTCGTGCACACTACCTCAACCGACCATAGCGGAGCCTAGAATCAACATACAACATTTTTCTAACATCCCAATTTAACTTACATGAAGCCCAAACACATTCATGCAAGTTAATCACAAAATTACAGCATATAGGTTTAGGGTTTGCATTGGTTTTGGCTTTTCATCAAACCATTGGCATGCACATTCATTCTAGCACCCTAACATACTTTTTACAGCAAGCATAAACAGATTTGGGGGAACATATAACTCACTAAATATTCTATCATGCAACCCTATTAATCAACCAACATAAACATAATTCAAACCATAGCTCAAAATCATAAATCAAACCACCCTTAAATTCCTAATCAAGCACATAATCTAACTAGGTCAAAAATAAACTTAGAGCTTATGCTCTTACAACCATCAACTTGAAATATATTTAAATTTCAAATTGAACTAAATTGAAAAAGCTTAAGGCCATGGGAGATTGCCTTTCTTGACCCTAAGAATGGTTAGGGTTTGGTTCCAAGAATTTTCTCCTTTCCTTGGCTCCTTGGTGAATTCGGCCTCCCCCTAGCCTACCCAAAAGTTTTGGTTTCTTTTGGCTGCTGATTTTCACCAAAATCTGAGCACTCCCCTTGTTTCAATCAGTTTTTCTCACCCTTTTCCAGCTCCCTACAGTTCGGCACCCTTGGCCAAATGGGTCTCCAAAAATTTTCCAACTCTTTTCCTTGGTTTCTAAGTGAAATCCGAATCTTACCCACTAATCCTCACACTTGGATTTTGGTTTTTGTTTTGTTTTTCTTGGCTGATCAAGGTCGGTTTTTGGAGCTGAGAAATGGACAGCATCTAGCCAAATTTTCTGATTTTTTTGTGAACAAATGGCTCACCTATTTATAGGCATTTGAAACTTTGCAAAATTGCTAGTTTAGTCCTTCAAAAATCACAATTTTGCACAAATAGCATGCTAGGTGGCCGGCCATGAAGTGTCTAGAACCTTCCAAAGAATTCTTCTAATTTCCTTTAATTCCAAAATTCAATTATGATGTCATACTTTGTGGATAAGGTGATGTCATCACCATAAGGCCTTGTTTGGCTCTTTTCTTCAATATGCAATCCATTTTTGAGCTACACAGATATTTCTAATATTGTGTTCACTAATACACAATACTGTAATATATTTTGCAGTCCAAAATTTATCTGTTTTAAAAATGGACTGTATGAAAAATTCTCTTTTCGCTTAGAACTCTTAGGCCCTTAATTACCTACTTAATGTGCTTGATTTTATTCTATGGTGGTTTTAAAAATAACATGATCCATTTTATCAGAAAAATGGTTTTTCACAGTATGCTTCCTATACCGCTCATCATACTTCATTATCGTCACATAGTTGACTTTTCCAGTCAATCTTTGACCTATCGGGTCAACCTTGACTTCCTTGGTCAACACTGACTTTCGTTGACTTTCTTGGTCAATCTTTGACCAACATAAAATCATAACATTTTTGTACCCCTTTTTACTAAAAAGGTTACTTGCTTGGCTAAGCAAATTGCTTATTGAGTCTCATAGCTAATTAAATGAGAACTCAAACATTTACTAATAAAATTATGAATTTCGTATTGATATTCATAATTTTCATGAAACATTACAAAAACACATAATACGAGCATAGATTTCTTATGTACAAGGAAATCATGAGTCCGTATAAATTTTCGGTTATTACAATCCACCCTCCTTACAAAATTTCGTCCTCGAAAATTAGAATAATTCTGGGTGGCTTTTCTTCATATCCTCTTCACGTTCCCATGTTGCTTCCTCAACTTCATGATTTCGCCAAAGAACCTTGACTAAAGGTATAACTTTGTGCCTTAGCACCTTTTCTTCTCGTGCCAAAATTCGGACCGGTTTCTCCTCATAAGTCAAATCCTGGTGAACCTCAATTGGTTCATGGCTTAATACGTGTGAGGGATCTGAGATGTACTTTTTTAGCATCGACACATGAAATACATTGTGCACGTATGCTAATTCTTGGGGTAAAGCCAGCTTATAGGCCACATTACCAACTCTTTCAAGTACTTCGAATGGTCCTATGTATCTCGGACTTACTTTCCCTTTCTTTCCAAATCTCATGACTCCTTTGAACGGAGCAATCTTAAGGAAAACCAAGTCTCCTACTTGGAATTCTAGAGGTCTTCTGCGTTTGTCGGCATAACTCTTTTGTCAACTAAATGCAGTTTCCATCCATCGACGTATAAATTTTATGGCCTCAGTGGTTCTCTGTATAAAGTCCGTAGACACAAGTTCTTTCTCTCTTGTTTCGTACCAATGGACTGGAGATCTACACCTTCTTCCATAGAGAGCTTCATAAGGAGCCATTCCAATCGAAGCATGGAAACTGTTGTTGTACGAGAATTCAATCAAAGGAAGCTTCTTATCCCAAGTTCCCTTGAAGTCCATCACACATGCTCGTAACATATCTTCTAGAGTCTGAATGGTCATCTCTGATTGTCCATCCGTCTGTGGGTGAAAAGCTGTACTAAAAGTAAGCTTTGTACCCATTGCTTGATGTACACTCCTCCAAAATTTAGAAGTGAAATGACCATCACGATCTGAGATGATTGATTTGGGGATCCCATGGTAGCGAACGATCTGCGCGACGTACAGGTCCGCTAGCTGCTCCACTGAAAAGCTAAGCTTGATGGCTAAGAAGTGTGCGGATTTCGTCAATCGGTCGACAATTACCCAAATAGGATCATTGCCGCTGGGAGTTCGGGGTAGACCAACCACGAAATCCATCGCCACTTGGTCCCATTTCCATTATGGGATGGAAATTTTCTGCAATTCTCCCCCAGGACGTTGCTGTTCAGCCTTCACTTTTTGACACGTAAGACATTTACTAACGAACGTGGCAATGTCATTCTTCATCTTGGGCCACCAAAAGCTTTCCTTCAAGTCTTTGTACATCTTTGTGGCTCCAGGGTGAATGGAATACGGAGTCTCATGAGCTTCTTTCAAGATTCGTTCCTTCAATTGTCTTCATTAGGAATGCATAGTCTATTTTTCCGATAGAGTATGCCCTCGTCAGATATGTTGAAGTCTGACTCCTTCCTCGTCCTAAGCAGTGAGGCATCTCCTTCTTGACGCTCCTTCATGCCATCCAAAATGGTAGGTTGGAAGGTTAGGGCAGCTAAACCTCCCGTAATGAGCTCTATTCCAGCTTCTACTAACTCCCTTTGAAGAGGCTCGATCAATGGCTGAATTGATCTCATCGAGGAAATCGACTTCCGACTTAGAGCATCGGCTACTTTGTTGGCCTTCCCCGGATGGTAACGGATGTCGATGTCATAATCCTTTACCAGCTCGAGCCATCTTCTTTGCCTCATGTTAAGCTCCTTCTGTGTGAAGATATACTTCAAACTCTGATGATCCGTATAAACTTCACACTTAGCGCCGTAAAGGTAGTGTCTCCAAATTTTGAGTGCAAATACTACCGCCGCAAGTTCCAAATCATGCGTCGGATAGTTTTTCTCATGATCCTTAAGCTGCCGGGAAGCATACGCGATCACTTTTCCATTTTGCATGAGGACGGCTCCCAATCCTATCTTGGAAGCATCGCTGTATATCACGAAGTTCCCTTCCTTTACCACTGGAATCGTAAGAATTGGAGCACTAGTCAGCTTACTTTTTAGCTCTTGAAAGTGTTCTTCACACTTTGTAGTCCATTCGTACTTCTTTCCTTTCTGAGTAAGTGCGGTGAGCGGTACTGCGATCTTAGCAAATCCCTCGACGAAACGTCATTAGTAGCCTGCTAAGCCAAGGAAACTACGTACTTCGGTGACACTTGTCGGAGCTGGCCATTTACTGACGCCTTCAATCTTGACCAGATCTACGGATATGCCTTCCCTGGAAACCACATGTCCTAAGAAATGGACCTTCTCTAACCAAAATTCACACTTGGTGAATTTAGCATAAAGCTGGTTTTGCTTTAAAATCCGTAAGGCAATCCTTAGATGCTCCTCATGCTCCTCCTTAGATCTTGAATAAATCAAGATATCATCTATAAAGACGATAACAAACTTATCCAAGTAGTCCTTGAATACTCGATTCATCAGGTCCATAAAGGCAGCTGGAGCATTTGTCAATCCAAATGGCATAACGAGGAACTCCTAATGTCCATATCGCGTACGAAAGGCCGTCTTGGGAATGTCTCCTTGCCTTATTCGAAGCTGATGATATCCCGATCGCTGGTCAATTTTTGAAAAAATTGAAGCTCCTTTCAATTGATCGAACAAATCATCGATCCTGGGTAGTGGATACTTGTTCTTAATGGTGATCTTATTCAATTCCCGATAGTCAATGCACATCCTAAAAGTGCCATCCTTCTTTTTAACAAATAAAACTGGGGCTCCCCATGGTGAATAGCTCTGACGGATGAATCCTCGGTCCAGGAGCTCTTGCAGCTGAAGTTGCAATTCCTTAAGTTCGGTGGGGGCCATCCTATAAGGTGCCTTGGATACTGGTGCCGATCCAGGAAGCAATTCGATCTCAAAAGAGATCTCTCGCTCCGGTGGTAATCCTGGTAAATCCTCAGGAAAAACTTCAATAAAATCCTTGACTATCGGTACTTCCTCCGGCCTGCTCTTAGTTTCTTGAGCCTTATCCACCATGTTGGCTAAAAATCCCATACATCCTTCTGCCAACAACTTCTTAGCCTTTAGCGCAGAGATGAGCATTTTCGGTTGTTTCGGAGTCGATCCTCTGAAATGAATTCCTCACCTCCAATTGGCTTGAACGTGACTATCCGACGTTGATAGTCTATAATCGCGTTGTATCTCTCCAAGAAATCCATACCCAGAATGACATCGTAGTCATACAGATCAATGACAATCAAATTGACATACATTTCCCTACCACATATAATTATTGGAACATGACGTATCCAATAATCAGACAACAGAACTTCTCCGGAGGGTAATGTAGTTCTGAAAGTTCTTCCAATCATATTGCTTCCTCTACCTAGTTTCTTAGCGAACCTAGGTGATGTGAATGAATGCGTAGCTCCAGAATCAATTAACACATAAGCATCTTGCTGGGCGAAAGGAAGCTGACCTGTCACCACTGTGGATGGTCCAGCTTGAACATCCTCCTTAGTATAGGCATAAATGCGCCCTTGAGTTGCTGGAGCTTCAAGCCTGCCTTGAGAGATTTCAGGTCCTTCGAGCTTCATCTGTGCTGCATGAAGCTGATACCCCTGACTCCTTTGTTGGTGCTGCGGATTCTGGGAATTAGCATTGCAGTCCTTAGCATAGTGGCCTTCCTTACCATATAGAAAACAACGATTAGTTCCAGCACGGCAGTCTCCCGGGTGCTTCTTCCCACATTTCTGACAAGTGGGATTCATGCTGCTATCAGGGGCATTTCGTTTATGGGGAAAATTTTGTTGATTCCCCTGACCCCCTCCATTCCACTTCCTCTTTTGTTGATTACTGCTGTACTGCCTGTTGTTGCCGTGTTGACCAAAAGATCCTCCCTGCCCTTTTTGCTGCGGAGGTTGGCTTGGTCTTGCTTGAATCTGCTTAACTTGGGCCTTCTCTTCTCTCTTTTCCTTAAAAAACTTAGCCCGTTGTTCTTTGTTCTGACCTACCCAATACTCAGCTCGTATCGCCCGGCTGACACACTCAGCAAAGGTGATTGGTGGGTAGGGGCCACTGCTAATCACTACGGCCAAATCCGAGTGGAACATCCTCATCATCCTTCTTACCTTGTCTCTCTCGGAGCCGATAAGGTGAGGACAAAGACGTGCTAGTTGCTCAAACTTTTTCACCGCCTCAGCTACCGATAGATTACCCTGATGAAAATTATTGAATTCGTCTTGTTGAGCTTCGATAACGTCGGTGTTGAAGTACTTCTCCTTAAATTCCTCAACAAAGTCCTCCCAAGTCATTTGGGTAACATCTCGCCTGATCTGAACTGTTTCCCACCAAAGGCAAGCATCTTTCCTCAGCATAAAGGATGCACAGAGAACTTTTTCTTCATCATCGAGCTTGAGAAAGTTCAAGATAACCTGGAGGTCAATCAACCAGTTGTCAGCCTCGATTGGGTTTGTTGATCCTTCGAATTCTGGTGCCTTCATGCGCCGAAATCTGTCGTATAATTGTTCCGGAGTTCGAACCAAAACTGCTGGTGGAACAGCCAAAGGCACATCAGGCACTTCAGGAGCTATCGGGTTTTCTGGAATCACCGGGTCAGCATCAGGAATTTCCGGTGCAGCAGGCTGATTCACAGGTGCTGGTGGTACTCCGACATTAGGAGGTCCCTGATTTTGCTGAGCCAACTGAGCTCTAAGCCCACCTATCTCTTGTTGTTGGGCTAGCATCATTTGTCTTAGCTCATTCATTTGGGCCGCAAGATCAACGTCTTGGGTCTGTGCCGCTCTACGCTTGGGTGGCATGGTTCTACATAAACAAAAATTTATGAAATAAGCTCCTTGTTCAATAGAATCATGTCTTTTATATAGAACCATAATCTTAATTCCATATCATAACATAATCATGGAATATATCTGAATCCATCATAATCTTATCCATATCTGCTTCATAACACAAATGCATAAGTATAACATTTAGGAAGGTGTAAAACTTTCCCATCATGTTCATACGTCACTTAACTGCCACCACCAAGCGAAGGCACCACCCAACGTTATCCTCGTATCCAATATTTTTCTTATGTGGCAAAGTTCCACAAATACCTCATATAACTTCCATAACGTCGATCTAATTCCATAGTGCGAGAAGTTCCCGGCGTGACCGTTGACGAGAGATGCTTACACGCACGCGAGCTTCTAACTAATTTCTAAGCATAAGAAAAATAACTTAACTTACTTGGGTCGTGACGGAAGTGATGTGAGGCAAGGTGAAGTAGGCTGGCAGGATACCGCTCTGATACCAAACTTGTAACGCCCCAACCTACGTAGGGTAGTTACCATACATACTTGGACTTATAACACTGCTTAAACTTGCTTGGAAAATTGAGAATAAATTTTTTTTTCAAACTTACATATAAAATAGAGTTACTCATATAGAAACTTATCATACATACATACTAAGATAAAAACATACATACTTCTTACAAAGTTGTTCGAGTCTTTAAATCCTCATAATTTTTATACAACATAACTATCTTTAAAATATATATAAACTTAAACTTATCATAACTTCGCGGAAGATTTTGCGTAGTGGTATCCCACACCGCCCTTCACCCGCCGCATCATCCACCTGGCCCACCAATTAAGCTGCAGGCCTCTTACCTACAGTATGAGATATACTGATGAGCTTTCGCTCAGCAAGTACAAACATAATCTCACAAAATATAACAATGTCGTGCAACTCATGCATGAACCAATTATGAATCTTTTATGCCTTGCAAACATAATCTCACAAAACACAAGAAATATTGCACAACTTATGCATGAACCAATTATGAATCTTTTATGCACTTGACTTATTATCTTGCTTAACATGTGGGCCCTTAGTGTACGTACCAAAAGCACGCATCCTCATAACGTCAGGGTTTGCAAGGCCCTTAACAATTCTGGAAAACATGAACATGACCCTTCACGCATCAACGGAAGGTTGATTATCACTTTACCCTCACGCATCAACGAGAGGTCGATAATCAAAAACTTGAACTTGTAACATACATGATCCTCCTGCATCAACAGGAGGTTGGTACGACACCTTACTTGACTTGGTTTAGTCTTAGTCTTGTTACTTTTCCAAGGCTAAGAATCTTTACGTGTGATCTTAATAATCATGATGCACATGAGACTAGACATGGCATAACTTGATATATCATGGCTTAATATGGCTTAACATAACCTAACATAACTCATCGTATCATAACATGGCATGACATAGCATAACATGGCATTGCATAGCATAACATGGCATCAAGTCATACATTTGAAATTAGCTTACTATTTTCCTATACTGTAGGTGAGGTTTGTACTTACCTCTCGTCCTACGCTCTTGGTCTATCGTTCCATCAAAGCACGATAATATGTCATATTCCTATTTCCAAACAGGTGTAAGATAAAAGTTATACATCTTTTATCTTACCTTAAATCATAATCGTTAAATGTTGGTGACCTAACCAACATTTGTTCATAGTCTTAGTTATATGTCCCCTCTATAAAAGATATTTTATTTGGTTACAATAAGTAACCTCATTACTAAGCCCACATCCTAACCTTGGGCACATGACTTAACATTCTTGATTCATAATCCATTGGGTTATTACAAATAACCCTAAATCTTAGTTTATCATAATCTTGGTACCTTACTGGGTTATGTTGGGTAACCCTTGAGGTGATAAACCTTGGTCAAATTTAGTCAACCAAAGTCAACCTTCTAAGGTCAAACTTGGACTTTAGGGGTCAAGCCCAATAACTCGGGTATCCTTCCCGGTTATCATCCGTTACTATCTTGCTACATGTCTTTGGCTTTAAAAATCCAATTTTCCTTTGTCTTGGAAAATTTGGTGAATTCGGTTTAAAAACCCTTGTTTTACTTATAAAAATTCATGGTTCTTGATACCACTCAAAGTGGGGTTTTATAAAAATTGTTAAGGCTGAAAACTGCCATTGGAACAGTTCTCAAGTCAAAACATTGGGGTTGGTGAAAAATACAGTTTTTCTGCCTTGTTTTTAGAAAATCCTGTGCTGGAATTTCTGTTTCCTGCACAGTTTTGAGAATCAAATTTTTACTTTAAAATCTGTTCATAATTTGATAAAACTTTCTTCATAAAAGTTTTAGCTCTCGGAAAATACTTCAACTTTCATGTTTTGAGAAAAACCCAGTTTGGACTTTAACATGTCCTTATTCTTGGTTGAACTCACCTGGCCGTGCATAAATCCTGGGCACGGTCAGGCTCGGATTTTAATAAAAACCGAGGCCTTTGGAGCCTTATTTTGAAAAATGGTCTGCACTACCCTCTAGGAAAAATCATTATCTACAACTTTGTAGTTTTGAGTTTCTTCAAATTCGGCCTCTAAGGGCCTCAAATTATCATTTCCAGAAAGCTGCCCAGTCTTGACCCGAGACTGGCAGTTTCGGTTCTTAATTTCGTTTTACGTCCTAAAAAGCGCACACTACCTCAACCGACCACAGCGGGAGCCTAAGATCACACATGCAATCGTTTCTAACATTCCATTCATCATGCACATAATCATACATTCATTCTAAAACCTATGTGGACTTATAACAAACACATAGTAGGCATATTGCAAACATGCATCAAAATCATAAACTAGAGACCACCAACCCTAATCAAGCATAATTAAGCACTTAAAAGTGAGCTTATGCTCTTACATCCAATGCTGGAAATACACTTTAAATTTCAAATTGAAGCTCAACTTAAAAAGCTTAGGGCTTAAGGAGATTACCTTGATTGAACACAAGGCTAGGCTAGGAGTTTGGTTCATATTTTTCTCCTTTCTCCTTGGCTGCCCATAACCGGCCATTCTCCTCCTATTCCTAGCATTTTTTTCTGCTTTTCCAGCTTATCCATAACCGGCCATTCAAGCCAAAAAACTGGGTTTCCAATCTTTTTCCTACACTTTTTCTTTCTCACCAAAAATCGGGCCACTAAAATTTTTCCACTTTGGGTTCGGTTTCTAGGGAGGTTTGGAGAAAATTGGGCAGAGTTTTGGGATGATTTTGAGCTGCCAAAACCGCCCCCTTTGAGTCCTATTTATAGGTGAAAATTACAAAATTTTCACCATTTATTTTTATTTCCAAAATTGCATTTTAGGACCTAAAAACAAAATATTTGCTAACTAGTCCCTACACATATGGCCGGCCATTAAGGAGTCCTTGGAGGCCAAGTAATTGGCTTACCTCATGCTTGCATCATCTTGCTTACATCACCTTGCTTGCATCACATTTTCTTAAATTTGCATTTTAGTCCCTAATGGAAAAAATATTTGCATATTTCTCCTTATAGGTGGCCGGCCATTAGGAAAAGCTTGGAGACCAAGTTTGCTTACCTCATCATGCTTATGTCACCTTGCATACATCATCAAGGCAATTTCTTAAAATTACATTTTGACCCCTATGGCCAAGAATATTTGCATTTTAGTCCTCTAAGTGGCCGGCCATTAAGGTGCTAGGTGGCATCCAAATATTTTTCCCACTTTTCATTAATCAATAATGATGTCATAAATCCAAGATAAGGCTATGTTATCATAAGGCCTTGTTTGGCTTGTTTCTTAATATGCAGTACATTTTTATGCGAACACAGATATTTCCAATACTGTTATTAACTAATAACAGTATTATACACTGTACTACAGTCCAAAATTTATCTGTGTAAAAATGAACTTTATCAAATTTTTCTTATTTCTTGAAACCTTTTGTGACGCCCCGACTTCCAAGCCGGGTCGACACCATACTTACTTGTACTTAACTTACTTGAAAATTTGAGAATAAATTTTTTTTCTTTAAAACATATTTACATAAGTTATCTTAAAGAGAAAAACTTGTCATGTATACATATTATACTGAAGATATCTTTTTAAGTCTTTAAACTTCATACATATTGCATAACATAATTTACTTTTGAGATTCAAAAGCGGTTGCGGAAAATTTTACGTAGTGGTATCCCACACCGCCCTTCACTCGCCGCATCGTCCGCATAGCCCATCACTTAAATTGCAGGCTTCTTACCTACAGTATGAAATATAAGAGTGAGCTTTCGCCCAGCAAGTACAAACATAATCTCACGAAATAATTCAAACATCTTAAAACATGTCCATCATCATGTAACTTATGCATGAACCATTTATGATTGATTGAATGTCTTATGTTTCATTATAGACTCAACCTTTAACTTATCTTGTCTTAACTTGTGGGCCCATAGTGTACGTACCGAAAGCGCGTAGCCTCCAGATAAAGCTAGGGTTTGCAAGGCCCTAACAGTTATGGGAATCATAACGTGACCCTCACGCATCAACGAGAGGTTAATATCACAACTGGTGTTAAACATGTATCCTCCACGATCACGGGAGGTTGGTACGACACCTTACTTGATTATCTTACCATGTGATTTAACATTAGTGAACATACTTCATGATGTCACTATGTCATATTCAAACTTAACATTTGCCATATCATGGCATTCTTGAAAACATGACATTTTTAAAACCATGATATTTTAGAAACATGGCATAATATGTAACATGTCATAGCACATCATCGAATAACATCTCATAACATCATATAACATAGCAAGTACATTTAAATATGTAGTATAACTAGTATAACATAGCATATATGAAAATAGTATTTACTATTTTCATACTGTAGGTGAGGTTCGATACTTGCCTGATTCGTTATAATCCAGACTTCGTTGTTTCCACCCTGACCTCAACTGCAGGTTACTTCCTGCTATTAGAAAGAACATAGGATAAGGATCCTATAAAACGTTGGTAACCTTTCCAGCATCATAGTTATATGTCCCCCTTACATGCCTTAATCGATTATTAGGTTACTAATCGTAACCCTAGAGATTATGGTTAATCGTCTTGACCCATTTAGATTACTCGAGGTAACCTTGGGTATTAAACCCATATGATTAGTATTAAATTACCATTCTTATTATCGAACTTAAGTTTTAGTAACTCGGGTATCCTTCCCGGTTACTATTCGTCATGGTCTTGTTAATATATTTTGGCTTTTAAAATCCAATTTGGAAAATTGGCTAGAAAATCTTTTGTTTTACTCCAAAATTCGTGGTTTTCAAAGTAAGACTTTAAAATTTATTAAAGACTGAAAACTGCTTTTAAAACAGTTTTCATAGTCAAAACAGGAGTGTTGGTGCAAAAATACAGTTTCTCTGCATGGTTTTAGAAAATCCTGTGCAGGAATTTCTTGCTCTCTGCACAGTTTTCATAGTTCAGATTGTATTTAAAAATCCAGATTTATTTTGAAAAACTTTTCTTCACGAAAGTTCTTTCTCTCGAAAAATTCTAAAACTTTCGTGTTTTAAGAAAAACTCAGTTCTGCTTGGATTCTTGTCAGTTTTAATTTGAAACTTACTGGACGTGTAGACTAGGTCTGAACAGATTAGCCTCGGATTTTCGTAAAAACGGAGGCCATTGGAGCCTCATTTTGCAAATTAATTCGCGTTGCCCTCTAGGAAAAACTGTTCTGAACAACTTTTGTGTTTTAAGTTTTTCCAAATTCTGCCTCTAAAGGCCTCAAAATCTGATTTTCCCGAGACTGGCCAATTTCTACCCGAAATGGCAGTTTTCGGTTTCGATTTTTGTTTTACGTCCTAGACGTGGAATCTAGCTCAACCAGCCACCGCGGGAGCCCTAATACACACATGCAGCGATTTTCTAGTGTAAATTTTCTTTAATCACAATTTCTAACATCACCATGCAAACCTAATTGATATTGGATCAACTAAGTTGCATGATTTCGGTTGCACAAAACCTAACAAGCATACTAATTAAATTCTAGCAACCTAGCACAAAATTATCATTCACCAACACTAGGGCAGATTGGGAACATATAATAAACTAGTATTTAGTATGCAAATTAAGAAAATTAAAGCAAGCATGCACATAAAAATCAAACCACCCCTAATTCTAGATCAAGCACAACCCTAGATTCCTAACTTTGGGCACAAAATAAATTGAGCTTATGCTCTTACAATTTCAACTTGAAATACATGTAAATTTCAAATTGAATGCTTAATTGAAAGAGATTAAGGTCTAGAATGATTTACCTTGATTTATCTCCAAAAATTGGTTAGGGTTTGGCTCACAAAACTTTTCCTCCTAGGACACCACCCAAGGCCGGTTTTGTTGCACCAATTGGCACCAAAATTGGCTGATTCTTGGTGGCTGCTTGCACCTAAACTAAGCTCCTTAAATCCAAATTTTCTCACTCACTCACCCTCCCTTGGCAGCCGGCTGTTGGCCCCAAAATTGGGCACAAAAACTGCCAAAATTTTTGCTTGTACTTACTAGGGGAAACTGAAGACTACAAACATCAAAACCCCTAAGTTTCTCAATTTTTTTCTTCACTCAATCACCCACTTGAGATTGCAGATTTTTGGAGAGGGAAAATGGGCAGAATTTGGCTGCTTTTCTGAATTTTTATCAGCCAAAACTGATCCCCCCATGAGCCTATTTATAGGTGAAAAATGGGACCTTTTTGCAAAAATTTTTGTTCAACTTTTGCTCATAAATCCATAGAGCAAAATTAATTATATTTTGACCCCCCCCCCCCCCACATGGCCGGCCACCTAGTGGTTCTAGAACACTTCATAATCTTCTAATAATTTTTTTTTTAAAGCCTTAATGATGTCATAAATCAAAATGTGATGACCTAAGCCTAGTTAAGGCTTGTTTGGCTATTTTCCTTAATGTAGTCCACTTTAAAACCAACACAGATATTTCTAATACTGTGTTCACTAATACACAGTACAATTCAGTACTGTTATACTGAACTGCAGTCCAAAATTTATCTCTGTGTAGTTGGACTGTATAAAACTTTTTCTTTTTATTTAAAGCCATTTGGCCTTTAATATCCTATTTTAGGTGCTTGATTTTTCTATGGTGGTTTTAAACTTTAATTATGCTATCTTGTCTGTAAGGACGGTTTTCGTAGTATATTTCCCATACTGCTTAACATTTCACAGTACCGTCTTATATTTGACCGCTCTGGTCAAACATTGACTTTTCTGGCCAAACTTTGACCAACATAAATTTATGAAATTTCATCATACCTTTTTCCTTAAAAGGTCTATCATGAAGTCTCGTAATTAATTTACTGAGAACTCAATCATATACTATAAAATTATGAATTTTGTATTAGTATTCATAATTTTCATAAAATTACACATAAACACATAGTACGAACTTTGAATTTCTTATTTACAAGAAAATCATGAGTTCTAAAATTTTGGTTATTACAATCTACCCTCCTTAAAGAATTTTCGTCCTCGAAAATCAAAACAATTCGGGGTAGCTTTTCTTCATTTCTTCCTCGCGTTCCAAGGTTGCCTCCTCAATCTCATGATTTCGCCATAGGACCTTGACTAATGGTATAACCTTGTTCCTTAGCACCTTTTCTTCTCGTGCCAAAATTCGAACCGGTTTCTCCTCATATGTCAGATCTTCGTGGACCTCAATTGGTTCGGGGTCCAATACATGCGATGGGTCCGAGATGTACTTCTTTAGCATTGACACATGAAATACATTGTGTACATATGCTAATTCTTGAGGCAAAGCCAACCTGTAGGCCACATTACCAATTCTTTCCAGTATTTCGAATGGCCCTATGTATCGTGGACTTAATTTCCCCTTCTTTCCGAATCTCATAACCCCTTTGAATGGAGCAACTTTGAGAAAGACCAAGTCTCCTACTTGGAATTCTAGAGGCCTTATGCGTTTGTCGGCATAGCTCTTTTGTCGACTAAATGCAGTCTCCATTCGTCGGCGTATAAGTTTGACGGCATCAGTGGTTTTCCAATGAAATCTGTGGACACAAGTTCCTTTTCCCTGGTCTCGTACCAATGGACTAGAGATCTGCACCTTCTTCCGTACAGAGCTTCGTAAGGAGCCATTCCAATTGAAGCTTGGAAACTGTTGTTGTACGAGAATTCAATCAAAGGAAGCTTTTTATCCCAAGTTCCTTTGAAGTCCATCACGCACGCTCGCAACATGTCTTCTAAGGTCTGAATGGTCCTCTCGGATTGCCCGTCCGTTTGAGGATGAAAAGCTGTACTAAAGGTAAGCTTGGTACCCATGGCTTGATGTACACTTCTCCAGAACTTAGAAGTGAAACGACCATCACGATCAGAGATGATTGTCTTTGGAATCCCATGGTAGCGAACAATCTGCGCGACGTATAGTTCCGCCAGCTGTTCCACCGAAAAACTAAGCTTGATGGCGATAAAGTGTGCAGACTTCGTCAAACGATCAACAACCACCCAAATAGCGTCGTTGCCGTTGGGAGTTCGGGGTAGTCCAACCACGAAATCCATCGTCACTTGGTCCCATTTCCATTCTGGAATGGAAATTTTCTGCAATTCTCCCCCTGGACGTTGGTATTCTGCCTTCACCCTTTGACATGTAAGGCATTTACTGACGAATGTAGCGACGTCATTCTTCATTCTGGGCCACCAAAAGCTTTCCTTCAAGTCTTGGTACATCTTTGTGGCTCCTGGATGAACGGAATATGGAGTCTCATGAGCCTCCTTCATGATCTGCTCCTTCAACTTATCCTCGTTAGGGATGCATAATCTATTTTTCCGATAGAGTATGCCCTCATCTGATATGTTGAAGTCCGACTCCTTTCCTTCTAAGACCTCGTTCCTTGTCCTGAGCAGTGAGGCATCTCCTTCTTGTCGCTCCTTCATGCTATCCAAAATGGTAGGTTGGAAAGTTAGGGCAGCTAAACTTCTTGTGATGAGCTCTATCCCAGCTTCCACTAGCTCCTTCTGAAGAGGTTCGATTAACGACTGCATGGACATTAACGAAGAAGACACTTCCGACTGAGGGCATCAGCTACTTTGTTAGCCTTCCCTGGATGGTAACAGATGTCTATGTCATAATCCTTCACCAATTCGAGCCATCTTCTTTGCCTCATGTTAAGCTCCTTTTGTGTGAAGATATACTTCAAACTCTGATGATCTGTGTAGACTTCACACTTACTGCCGTAAAGGTAGTGCCTCCAGATTTTGAGCGCAAATACTACCGCCGCAAGTTCCAAATCATGCGTCGGGTAGTTCTTCTCATGATCCTTTAGCTGGCGTGAAGCATAAGCGATCACCTTTCCATTTTGCATGAGCACGGCTCCCAATCCTATTTTAGAAGCATCGCTGTATATCACGAAGTTTCCTTCTTCCACATTCGGAATTATGAGAATCGGAGCGCGAGTCAGCCTTTTTTTCAGCTCTTGGAAGTGCTCTTCACACTTTGCAGTCCATTCGTACTTCTTTCCTTTCCGTGTAAGTGCAGTGAGTGGCGCTGCAATTTTAGCAAATCCTTCGACGAAACGTCGGTAGTAGCCCGCCAAGCCGAGGAAACTACGTACTTCGGTGACATTTTTCGGAGCTGGCCATTCACTTACTGCCTCAATCTTGGCCGGATCTACAGATATGCCGTTCTTGGAGACCACATGTCCTAAGAAATGGACATTTTTCAACCAAAATTCACACTTTGTGAATTTAGCGTAGAGCTGGTTTTGCTTTAAAATTCGTAAAGCAATCCTTAAATGCTCCTCATGCTCCTCCTTTGATCTTGAATAAATCAAGATATCATCTATAAAGACAATAACAAATTTATCCAAGTAATCCTTGAATACTCGATTCATCAGGTCCATAAAGGCTGCTGGAGCATTTGTCAGTCCGAATGGCATAACAGGAACTCGTAATGTCCATATCGTGTTCGAAAAGCTGTCTTGGGAACGTCTCCTTCCCTAATTCGAAGCTGGTGATATCCGGATCGCAGGTCAATCTTCGAGAAATTGAAGCTCCTCTCAGCTGATCAAACAGATCGTCGATCCGAGGCAAGGGATACTTGTTCTTGATAGTTATCTTGTTCAATTCCCGATAGTCAATGCACATCCTAAGAGTGCCGTCCTTCTTTTTAACAAACAGAACTGGAGCTCCCCATGGCGAGTAGCTCTGATGAATGAATCCTCGATCCAAAGCTCTTGTAACTGAATCTGCAGTTCCTTAAGTTCGGCAGGCGCCATCCTATACGGAGCTTGGATACTGGTGCTGATCCAGGAAGTAACTCAATCTCAAAGGAGATCTCTCGTTCTGGTGGCAGTCCTGGCAACTCTTCAGGAAAAACCTCTATAAATTCCTTGACTATCGGTACTTCTTCCGGCCTGCTTTTGGTCTCTTGCGTCTTGTCCACCATGTTGGCTAGAAATCCCATACATCCTTCTGCCAACAATTTCCTAGCCTGTAACGCAGAAATGAACATTTTCGGCTGTTTTGGAGTTGATCCTCTAAAAATAAACTCCTCGCCTCCAATTGGCTTGAACGTGACAGTACGCCGTGGACAGTCGATAATTGCGTTGTACTTCCCCAAGAAATCCATACCCAGGATGACATCGTAGTCATATAGGTCTATGATGATCAGGTTGACATACATTTCCCTACCACATATAATTATTGGAACATGACGTATCCAATAATCAGACAACAGAATCTCCCCGGAGGGTAATGCAGTCCTAAATGTTTTTCCAATTCTATCACTTGCCCTACCTAGTTTCTTAGCGAATCTAGGTGATGTGAACGAATGCGTAGCTCCAGAATCAATTAACACATAGGCATCTTGTTGAGCAAAAGGAAGCTGACCTGTCACCACTGTGGAAGGTCCAGCTTGAACATCCTCCTTTGTATAGGCGTAAATACGTCCCTGAGGTTCCGGAGCTTCCAGCCTGCCTTGGGAGATTTCGGGTCCCTCGAGCTTCATCTGTGCAGCGTGAAGTTGAGATCCCTGTCCTCTCTGTTGATTTTGCGGACTCTGGGGATTTAGATTGCAGTTTTTCGCATAGTGGCCTTCCCTGCCGCATAGAAAACAGCGACCACTTCCAGCACGGCAGTCTCCCGGGTGCTTTTTCCCACATTTCTGACAAGTGGGATAACTGTTGCCATCAGGAGTATTTTTCTTCTGGGGTAAATTTTGTTGATTCCCCTGTCCTCCTGCATTCCACTTCCTTTTCTGCTGGCTGTTGCCGTACTGCCTGTTGTTGTTGTTCTGGCCCGTAGGTCCTCCTTGACCCTTCTGTTGCGGAGTTTGGCTTGGTTTTGCCTGAATCTGTTTAGCTTGGGCCTTCTCTTCCCTCTTTTCCTGGAAAAATTTAGCCCTTTGCTCCTTGTTCTGACCCACCCAATATTCAGCTCGAATTGCCCTGCTGACACATTCAGCAACAGTGAGTGGTGGATGGGGGCCACTGCTGATTACCACTGCTAAATCTGAGCGGAACATTCTCATCATTCTTCTAACTTTGTCCCTTTCAGAACTGATGAGGTGAGGGCAGAGACGTGCTAGCTGCTCAAACTTTTTGACAGCTTCGGCTACTGACAGATTTCCTTGGCGGAACTTGTCGAACTCGTCTTGTTGAGCCTCCATGACCTCAGTATTGAAGTACTTTTCCTTAAATTCCTCCACAAAGTCCTCCCAAGTCATCTGAGTCACATCTCGCTGGATCTGAACTGTTTCCCACCAGAGGCGAGCATCTTTCCGTAGCATAAAAGTTGCACAGAGGACTTTCTCCTGATCATTAAGTCTGAGGAAATTTAAGGCGACCTGGAGGTCAATCAACCAGTTGTCGGCCTCAATTGGGTTTGTGGACCCCTCGAATTCCGGTGCCTTCATTCGCCGAAATCTGTCATATAGTTCTTCTGGAGTTCGAACCAGAGGTGCTGGTGGCACAGCTGCAGGCGCAACAGGTACTTCAGGGGCTATGGGGTTCTCTGGGATCACCGGGACATCATCAGGAATTTCCGGTGCAGCAGGCTGATTCATAGGTGCTGGTGGTACCCTGGCATCAGGAGGTCCCTGATTCTGTTGAGCTATCTGAGCTCTAAGCCCCCCTATCTCTTGCTGTTGGGCTAACATCATCTGTCTTAGCTCATTCAGCTGAGCCGCAAGGTCAATGTCTTGGGTCGGTACTCTTCTACGCTTTGGTGGCATGGTTCTGTACGGAAATAAGGAAATAAATTCAGCTTCTTGAAATCATGCCTTTTATATAGAACCATAATCTTCATTCCATATAAAAGCATAACATGAACATATCTGAATTCATCATGTTCTCGTTCGTATCTCCTTCACAACAGGAGTACCTAACCATAACATTTGGGGAAGATATAAAACTTTCCCATCATTTCCGTACGTCACCTAGTTGCCACCACCAAGCTAAGACACCACCCAACGTCATCCCTGTATCCAACATTCTTCAGCATGGCCGTTGAAGAAAATACTTACTACGCACATAAAATCTTAACTAATCCTAATCGTAAGAAAATAACATAACTTACTTGGGCCGTTGCAGAAGCGATGTGAGGCGAAGTGAAGTAGGCTGGCAGGATACCGCTCTGATACCAAACTGTGACGCCCCGACTTCCAAGCCGGGTCGACACCATACTTACTTGTACTTAACTTACTTGAAAATTTGAGAATAAATTTTTTTTTCTTTAAAACATATTTACATAAGTTATCTTATAGAGAAAAACTTGTCATGTATACATATTATACTGAAGATATCTTTTTAAGTCTTTAAACTTCATACATATTGCATAACATAATTTACTTTTGAGATTCAAAAGCGGTTGCGGAAAATTTTGCGTAGTGGTATCCCACACCGCCCTTCACCCGCCGCATCGTCCGCATAGCCCATCACTTAAATTGCAGGCTTCTTACCTACAGTATGAAATATAAGAGTGAGCTTTCGCCCAGCAAGTACAAACATAATCTCACGAAATAATTCAAACATCTTAAAACATGTCCATCATCATGTAACTTATGCATGAACCATTTATGATTGATTGAATGTCTTATGTTTCATTATAGACTCAACCTTTAACTTATCTTGTCTTAACTTGTGGGCCCATAGTGTACGTACCGAAAGCACGCAGCCTCCAGATAAAGCTAGGGTTTGCAAGGCCCTAACAGTTCTGGGAATCATAACGTGACCCTCACGCATCAACGAGAGGTTAATATCACAACTGGTGTTAAACATGTATCCTCCACGATCACGGGAGGTTGGTACGACACCTTACTTGATTATCTTACCATGTGATTTAACATTAGTGAACATACTTCATGATGTCACTATGTCATATTCAAACTTAACATTTGTCATATCATGGCATTCTTGAAAACATGACATTTTTAAAACCATGATATTTTAGAAACATGGCATAATATGTAACATGTCATAGCACATCATCGAATAACATCTCATAACATCATATAACATAGCAAGTACATTTAAATATGTAGTATAACTAGTATAGCTTAACATAGCATATATGAAAATAGTATTTACTATTTTCATACTGTAGGTGAGGTTCGATACTTGCCTGATTCGTTATAATCCAGACTTCGTTGTTTCCACCCTGACCTCAACTGCAGGTTACTTCCTGCTATTAGAAAGAACATAGGATAAGGATCCTATAAAACGTTGGTAACCTTTCCAGCATCATAGTTATATGTCCCCCCTACATGCCTTGATCGATTATTAGGTTACTAATCGTAACCCTAAAGATTATGGTTAATCGTCTTGACCCATTTAGATTACTCGAGGTAACCTTGGGTATTAAACCCATATGATTAGTATTAAATTACCATTCTTATTATCGAACTTAAGTTTTAGTAACTCGGGTATCCTTCCCGGTTACTATTCGTCATGGTCTTGTTAATATATTTTGGCTTTTAAAATCCAATTTGGAAAATTGGCTAGAAAATTTTGTTTTACTCCAAAATTCGTGGTTTTCAAAGTAAGACTTTAAAATTTATTAAAGACTGAAAACTGCTTTTAAAACAGTTTTCATAGTCAAAACAGGAGTGTTGGTGCAAAAATACAGTTTTTCTGCATGGTTTTAGAAAATCCTGTGCAGGAATTTCTTGCTCTCTGCACAGTTTTCATAGTTCAGATTGTATTTAAAAATCCAGATTGATTTTGAAAAACTTTTCTTCACGAAAGTTCTTGCTCTCGAAAAATTCTAAAACTTTCGTGTTTTAAGAAAAACCCAGTTCTGCTTGGATTCTTGTCAGTTTTAATTTGAAACTTACTGGACGTGTAGACTAGGTCTGAACAGATTAGCCTCGGATTTTCGTAAAAACGGAGGCCATTGGAGCCTCATTTTGCAAATTAATTCACGCTGCCCTCTAGGAAAAACTGTTCTGAACAACTTTTGTGTTTTAAGTTTTTCCAAATTCTGCCTCTAAAGGCCTCAAAATCTGATTTTCCCGAGACTGGCCAATTTCTACCCGAAATGGCAGTTTTCGGTTTCGATTTTTGTTTTACGTCCTAGACGTGGAATCTAGCTCAACCAGCCACCGCGGGAGCCCTAATACACACATGCAGCGATTTTCTAGCATAAATTTTCTTTAATCACAATTTCTAACATCACCATGCAAACCTAATTGATATTGGATCAACTAAGTTGCATGATTTCGGTTGCACAAAACTAACAAGCATACTAATTAAATTCTAGCAACCTAGCACAAAATTATCATTCACCAACACTAGGGCAGATTGGGACATATAATAAACTAGTATTTAGTATGCAAATTAAGAAAATTAAAGCAAGCATGCACATAAAAATCAAACCACCCCTAATTCTAGATCAAGCACAACCCTAGATTCCTAACTTTGGGCACAAAATAAATTGAGCTTATGCTCTTACAATTTCAACTTGAAATACATGTAAATTTCAAATTGAATGCTTAATTGAAAGAGATTAAGGTCTAGAATGATTTACCTTGATTTATCTCCAAAAATTGGTTAGGGTTTGGCTCACAAAACTTTTCCTCCTAGGACACCACCCAAGGCCGGTTTTGTTGCACCAATTGGCACCAAATTGGCTGATTCTTGGTGGCTGCTTGCACCTAAACTAAGCTCTCTTAAATCCAAATTTTCTCACTCACTCACCCCCCCTTGGCAGCCGGCTGTTGGCCCCAAAATTGGGCACAAAAACTGCCAAAATTTTTGCTTGTACTTACTAGGGGAAACTGAAGACTACAAACATCAAAACCCCTAAGTTTCTCAATTTTTTTCTTCACTCAATCACCCACTTGAGATTGCAGATTTTTGGAGAGGGAAAATGGGCAGAATTTGGCTGCTTTTCTGAATTTTTATCAGCCAAAACTGATCCCCCCATGAGCCTATTTATAGGTGAAAAATGGGACCTTTTTGCAAAATTTTTGTTCAACTTTTGCTCATAAATCCATAGAGCAAAATTAATTATATTTTGACCCCCCCCCACATGGCCGGCCACCTAGTGGTTCTAGAACACTTCATAATCTTCTAATAATTTTTTTTTTTAAAGCCTTAATGATGTCATAAATCAAAAGGTGATGACCTAAGCCTAGTTAAGGCTTGTTTGGCTATTTCCTTAATGTAGTCCACTTTAAAACCAACACAGATATTTCTAATACTGTGTTCACTAATACACAGTAAATTCAGTACTGTTATACTGAACTGCAGTCCAAAATTTATCTGTGTGTAGTTGGACTGTATAAAACTTTCTTTTTATTTAAAGCCATTTGGCCTTTAATATCCTATTTTAGGTGCTTGATTTTTCTATGGTGGTTTTAAACTTTAATTATGCTATTCTTGTCTGTAAGGACGGTTTTTCGTAGTATATTTCCCATACTGCTTAACATTTCACAGTACCGTCTTATATTTGACCGCTCTGGTCAAACATTGACTTTTCTGGCCAAACTTTGACCAACATAAATTTATGAAATTTCATCATACCTTTTTCCTTAAAAGGTCTATCATGAAGTCTCGTAATTAATTTACTGAGAACTCAATCATATACTATAAAATTATGAATTTTGTATTAGTATTCATAATTTTCATAAAATTACACATAAACA
>CM046372.1:8913761-9001493 GCA_025413025.1 Ficus hispida | reverse complement strand
CATAGCTTAATATGCTAAATCAACCACCCTAACTAATCAAGCACACACACACTAAAAAAAATCTGACCTAAGGGCAGAAATTAAAGGGAGCTTATGCTCATTACAATTTAGCTTGTAATACATTTAAATCTCTAATTTAGAACTTAAATTGAGAGATTTAAGGGCCAAGAAAATTTTTACCTTATTTGTTCCAATATGGGTATGCTTGGCTCAATTTTCTCTCTTCCTTTCCCCTTGGTGCAGCCGGCCCTATGCTCCTCCAATGAGCTTGAAATTTTGCAGCCACCTAGGGATTGGTCCTACCAATGTTCCGGCCACTTTTCACACAAAACAGCCACCTCCCACTTGGTTTCCCCTTCAATTTCTCTTCCCCCTGCTGCTGCCACAGAACCGGCCAGCAATGGCCAATCTTGGTTCCAAAATTTTTCTAGCTTCTTGGCTTGCTTCCTAGTGAATACCTAACACTCCTAAGACCAATTCCTTGATTTCCAAGCTTTTTCTTTCTCTTTGGCAGCTCCCTCAAGTTCGGATTTTGGGCTGGAAATTGACCAAAGTTTGCTAGTTTTCTAATTTTTGTGAATAGGATGCACTCCTATTTATAGGCAATTTTGAACTTTTTAAAATTGCAAAATAGTCCTTCAAAGTTCACCATTTGCACTTAAGGGGGTGAGGTGGCCGGCCATCATTCTAGAACCAACTAAATTCTTTCCAATTTTTCCTTAAATCCTTAAATGATGTCATAAATCAAAAGTTACATGGCATCATCATTAAGGCCTTATTTGGCCTAATTCTTCATTAGACAGTATATTTCAATACTAAACAGGTATAGTTGATACTGTGGTCTTTGATTCACAGTACCGGCTATTAAAATGCAGTCCAAAATTTATCTGTCTAATAATGGACTATACGAAAAATTCTCTTTTCGCTTCGAGCCTTTTGGCCTTTAATCTCCTACTTAGTGTGCTTGATTTTTCTATGGTGGTTTTGAATCTAACTTAAACCATTTTATCTGAAAAATTTGGTTTCCGCAGTATACTTCCTATACCGCTAACCATTTTTCGATATCGTCAAAGAATTGATCTTTCTAGCCAATCTTTGACTTTCTTAGGTCAATGTTGCCTATTCTGACAACGTGGACTCTCTTGGTTTACTTTGACGGTTTCTGGTCAACTTTGACTTTCTGGTCAAACTTTGACTCTCGGGTCAAACTTTGACTTTTGTAAAAATCATAGCGTTTTCATACCTTTTCCTCAAAAGGTCGTATGCTCAACTAAGCAATCATTTTTGAGTCTTATAAAAGCATAAGAACTCACAATTCTGAATAAAAACCCTAAACCGGGCTTTTGCATAATTACCTTTACGTACAGTTCAAATTTCTATACAAGAAATTGTAACATAGAAAAATTCTAGTTATTACAATCTACCCCCCTTAAAAATTTTCATCCTCGAAAATTAGAACAAATCAGGGTAGTTCTTTCTCATCTCATCTTCCAACTCCCAGGTTGCTTCTTCGACCATGTGGTTTCGCCACAATATTTTAACCATGGGAATGGTTTTGTTCCTTAAGACCTTCTCTTCCCGATCCAGAATTCGAACTGGCTTTTCTTCATAGGTTAAATCCGTATGAACCTCCACTGGTTCCTGACTAAGCACATGGGAAGGGTCTGGCACATACTTCTTTAACATCGACACATGGAAAACATTATGCATCGAAGCTAACTCAGGCGGTAGGGCAAGCTTATAGGCGACTTTTCCAACTCGTTCAAGAATCTCGAATGGTCCAGTATACCTCGGACTAAGCTTTCCCTTTTTACCAAATCGCATCACTCCTTTCATAGGAGTAATCTTGATGAACACCGCATCTCCTACTTGGAATTCCAAGGGCCTCCTACGTTTATCGGCATAACTTTTCTGTCTGCTAAAAGCTATGTCGAGCCTCTGCTTGATCATCTGAATATCCTCAGAGGTTTTCTTGATAAAATCTGTAGTTTGCAGCTGCTTTTGCCCCACTTCCTGCCAGTGGATAGGCGATCGACATTTTCTTCCATACAATGCTTCAAATGGAGCCATACCAATCGAAGCATGATAACTGTTGTTGTAGGAGAATTCGATCAATGGCAGCTTCTGATCCCAGTTTCCTTTGAAATCCAGCACACATGACCTGAACATATCCTCCAGTGTCTGGATGGTTGTTCTGATTGACCGTCAGTTTGGGGGTGAAACGCCGTACTGAACTTCAATTTCGACCCCATGGCATTGTGAACACTAGTCCAAAATCGAGAAGTGAAACGTCCATCACGGTCTGAGATGATCGATTTTGGTACTCCATGGAATCTGACTATCTGGGATACGTAAATCTCAGCCAATTTCTCCACTGAAAAGGTGACCTTATCGCAATAAAGTGGGCTGATTTGGTTAATCTATCCACAATAACCCAAATCGAGTCATTCCCACTTGAAGTTCTGGGTAGCCCTACTACGAAATCCATCGTAATTTGCTCCCATTTCCATTCAGGAAGCTCTATTTTCTGTAGTTCGCCACCTGGATGTCGATGTTCAGCCTTAACTCTCTGACAAGTTAGGCATTTCGATACATATTCTGCTACCTCATTCTTCATATTGGGCCACCAATAATTTTCTCGGAGGTCTTTGTACATCTTGGAAGCTCCTGGATGTACTGAATATGGCGTCTTGTGTGCCTCAGACAAAATCTGGTCTTTAAGGAATTCAAAGTCAGGAACACAGATCCTTCCTTTGAAGTAAATAGTACCATCTTCGGAGACTCTAAACTCCTTGGTCTTCTCGTCAAAGAGTTGTGCATTCAGCAAAGAAGAATCTTTCCTTTGATGTGACTTGATAGTCTCTAAAAGATTAGACTGGAGGGATAGAACAGACAATCTTCCCGTTATCAATTCTAAGTTGAACTCTGAAATCTCCTTTTGTAGTGGTCTAGGAAACATTCCAATAGACATCAGCATGCCTACGGACTTCCTGCTTAAGGCATCTGCTACCTTGTTCGCCTTTCCAGGATGGTAAAGGATCTCACAATCATAATCCTTTACAAGTTCCAGCCATCTACGTTGCCTCATGTTGAGCTCTTTCTGAGTAAAAATATACTTGAGGCTTTGGTGATCGGTGTAGATTTCACACTTGTTCCCGTACAAGTAGTGTCTCCAGATCTTAAGTGCGAAAACTACTGCCGCGAGCTCCAAGTCATGCGTGGGATAATTCCTTTCGTGAATCTTCAGCTGTCGGGATGCGTAGGCAACTACCTTCCCACTCTGCATCAGGACGGCTCCTAATCCATTTTTAGAAGCGTCACTATAGATCACGAAATTTCCTGCATCTACATCAGGAATTATCAACACAGGTGCACTTGTCAATCTCCTCTTGAGCTCTTGAAAATTCTCCTCACATTTCTGAGTCCATTCAAATTTCTTTTCTTTACGGGTAAGAGCGGTGAGGGGTGTAGCGATCTTAGAAAATCCCTCGACGAACCGTCGGTAGTAGCCAGCTAATCCAAGGAAACTCCTTATTTCCGTAACATTTTTGGGTGCTGGCCACGCACTAACCGCCTTGATCTTAGCAGGGTCTACTGAAATTCCTTCCTTTGTCACCACATGATCCAAAAAGTGAACTTTTTCCAGCCAAAATTCACATTTTGTAAATTTGGCATACAGCTGGTTTCGTCTAAGCGTCTCCATCACCAATCTAAGGTGACGCTCATGCTCTTCTTTGGACCTTGAGTAAATCAAAATGTCGTCAATAAAAACAATGACGAACTTATCCAGGTACTCTTTGAATACTCGGTTCATGAGGTCCATGAATGCGGCTGGGGCATTGGTTAGCCCAAATGGCATAACCAAAAACTCATAGTGCCCGTAATGTGTTCGAAAAGCCGTCTTGGAGATATCTGACTCCTTGATCCTGAGCTGATGGTAGCCTGATCGTAGATCGACTTTCGAGAATACTACCGCTCCCCTAAGTTGATCGAAAAGATCGTCAATCCTCGGAAGGGGATACTTGTTCTTGATCGTAATCTTGTTAAGCTCACGGTAGTCTATACACATTCGTAGTGATCCATCCTTTTTCTTTACGAACAACACAGGTGCTCCCCATGGAGAGTAGCTTTGTCGGATGAATCCCTTGTCCAGCAATTCTTGTAACTGCACTTGTAGTTCTCTAAGCTCGGCAGGTGCCATACGGTAAGGCGCTTTGGATATCGGCGCAGCTCCAGGCAGCAATTCGATTTCGAACGAAATCTCACGTTCCGGCAGAAGTCTTGGTAAGTCTTTCGGAAAGATATCCACATATTCCTTTATAATGGGAACATCTTCCGGTGCCAATTCCACTTCACAATCTTTATCCACCATGTTAGCTAAATATCCTTGGCAGCCATTAGCTAACATTTTCCAAGCCTTCATTGCTGAAACCAGTTTAGTTGCTGAATTCCGAGATTGCCCGTAGAAATTGAACTCCTCCTTTCCGTATGGTTTGAATGTTACACAGCGTTTTCGGCAGTCGATCCTGGCGTCGTATTTGCCTAAGAAATCCATTCCTAAGATCACATCGAAATCCTGTAACTTGATTGCGATGAGATCTACAAACAATTCTCGGCCACAGATAGTCACGGAAGCATTTCGTATCCAAGAATTGGACCACAAAATCTCTCCGGACGGCAAAGAGGTTTTGAAGGGCTGATCTAAACTATTCACACCTCTTCCTAACTTCTGGGCGAACTCCAGGGATACAAATGAGTGAGTAGCTCCAGAATCAAACAAGGCGATAGCATCATAAGTGGCGATAGAAATCTGACCTGTCACCACATGTGAAGTCCCAGCTTCAGCATCACCCTGGTGTAAGCATATATCCTGGCTTGAGGTTCAGGAGCCTCTAATCTGCCTTGGGTGATTGAGGGTCCTTCAAGCCTAGTTTGGACAGCATGCAACTGACTGTTCGTATTCCGGCTCGGGTATGGAGGATTCTGGCCTTGATTGTTTAGATGGCAATTCTTTGCATAATGCCCCTCCTTGCCACACAAATAGCAGGCATTCGACCCCATTCTACAGATTCCCGGATGTTTTCTCCCACACTTGGCGCATGCCGGGTAGTCAGTGTTATTACCCTCATTTCCTTTATTATTCCTCTTCTGAGGGTAATTCTTTTGTTGTCCCTGACCCGAGAAATTTCCTTTTCTCTTATTCCTCCCAAACTGTTTGGAACCTTGGGCAGGGTTACTGACTTGTCCTTTCAGGGGCGTTTCAAAATTCTGACGGGGCTGTGTTGGCTTTGCCACTGCCTTCTCATCCCTTTTTGCCCTGAAGATCTGAGCCCTTGCTTCTTTATCCTGGTTAATCCAGTATTCGGCCCTTATCGCACGACTCACGCAGTCGGATACCAGGGTAGGTGGGCTACTGCCAGCGCTAACTTGCTTGGCGATATCTGTCCGGAACATCTTCATCATCCTTCTAACTTTTTCTGTTTCGTTGGGAACCACTTCCGGACACAACCGGGCCAACTGTTCAAACTTCTTGACAGCCTCCATTACTGTCATTGATCCCTGTTTCAAACTGGCGAATTCATCTTGTTGGGCTGCCAGAATTTCCCTATTGTAGTACATGGTGCGGAATTCTGTCACAAAATCTTGCCAGCCCATGGTGGTAACATCTCGCCGCATCTGTACAGTCATCCACCAGTGTCTGGCGTCTTTCTTGAGAGCGAAGGAAGCACAGAGAACCTTTTCCTGCTCAGATAGCCTCATAAAGTCCAGGATGACTTGGACATCAACTAACCAATTATCCGCAGCTATCGGATCCATTACTCCCTCAAATTCAGGTGCCTTCATCCTCCTGAATCTCTCATACAGTAAATCTTCCCGTACTGGCGGTAAGTTTACTGGAACTCCAGCAGGTGCTACCGGAATCTCAACATTCCGAAGGATCTCTGGTGGAATCTCCGGTGCCTGAGGTGCTACCGGGTCTACTCTCTCGGGGTGTGGGGGAACTTCATCTCCCCTGGGCCTTTGGTTCAACTCAATTAACTGCTCTCGCAGTCTATTTGTCTCTTGCTGCTGTTCCAGCAGCTGCCGTTGCAAGTTTGCAACAATGGTCGCGAGATCCGGCTCTGGCGGATTTTCAGGCACTGCTTGGCGGGTACGAACCATTTTCTCGATCCTATTAAAACATAAGAAAAGATATTATCATACTGGAAATATCCCTTCTTTCATACATTTATCGTCATACATAACATAATTCTTCATATCATAACTTATTCATCGTATCATGGCACATAATAACTCGTAACATGCCTTTCATCATCGTATCATAATATTTCATAACTGAACTTTCTTTTTGTATTCTTACAAAAAGTACATTATATTCACAATTTCGTAATTACATCTTGATACGATTTCTGTACATATAGGGCCAAAATTTCGGATGGAAGTGTCTAACACTTTCCCATCATACATCAGTACAAGCCTATCATCCAAAAATATAAGCTAGTACATATCAGTCGTAAAATAAAATATATACAGAGTTAGCCTAATCTACATCCTCGTCCGTAACTACTGAGGGCGCGTTGGAGTCTGCATCATCATCTCCATCGTGCAATGGAAACTCCTCAGGGTCCTCATCAAAATCCTCCTCCTGCCAGTCCTCAGGCTCAAACTCTGGCCCGGGCTCCATATCCTCCTCCTCATCGTCCGCGAACCAGTCCTCCTGCTCTGGCTCCGGCTCCGGCTCCATATCCTCCTCATCATCGCTAGGAATATCAATGATCGGAGGGTCTGCTGGCTGATCCTCTGGAGCAACAATAAAATCATCGGGGTCGAAATCGTCCCCTACCCCGTCAGCCTCGACGTCCTCGGGCGGCACTGCCTGTACTGGCTCAGCTGGAATCGGGTCCTCGGGAAAAACTGGACTAGGCCCTAAAAATGGCTCTCCCATCCCAGCGTCGTCGACCGGTGCCTGAGGTCCCTCTCCAACCTCAGCCTCCTACATAGCCTGTATGACAGCCTCTGCCTCTAAGATATCGGCTATCAAATGCTCTACTGTCGAGCCAGGTAACGGCATCGGAACATACTGCCGGATATGCTGAGGCAATCCGTCCCGAAAAGTCTGAAGTGCAAATGCCACCATGTTCTCCAAGTCCTGTGGAACGTATGGCAGCATCTCCTCCTGGAACCGCCTACAATAATGGCTCATGGGCTCATCAGGGAAAGCATGCCAGACCACTGCGAAACTGAGGTATCGAGCACGATACGTCTCCCGATACATCACCGGGTCACGAGGAGGTACACCCTCATCTGGTAGCGGTCCGAAACGGGCGACTATCAACGCACGAAAATGCGTCCAAGTGCGACTCGGCATCGCTCTCTCACCTATCGTCATCCACCATAATCGAGCGTCTACAGAAAGACACCGACTGGCTAACGAAACCTGTAATCTCTCATCTATATGACATAATCTGAATATCAACTCCATGTCGTATAGCCAAGCAGCTAACGACACCGTACGTCTCGTCCCGTCAAAAATCATCGGGTGCGCCTCATGAAAAGATGCAACAGCACGTCGATCCCCATCCGCTCCAGCGGGATCCATAATATCGTATCTATCATAACATAATCACGTAATAATTATTTATTTACTCATAAAATAAAATTACTTACAATGGTGGCAGCGACGGTAGGCATACTGTGAAATTGGGTAGCAGGGAACCGCTCTGATACCAACTCTGTAACGACCCGCCTAGCACAGGCCGTTACCATACATACATACATACATACATACGTACTTATTTAATAGGCGTAACATAAGCAGCGGAAATTTTTTTTTTTTTTTTACAGTGCGGATACTTGCAAAATATAGCGATGTTTGCATACAACATAATTTACATAATAAGATCAAAACGCGAAGCGGTTAAAATCCCCACATTTCACAGCTTGCTCTGCCCCGCTCGCCACCTTGCACCATCAGTTGCTGGTAGGTTGCTTACCTACAGCATAGACGTAAGTCACGTGAGCTTTCGCTCAGCAAGTACAACATATATATCCGCAACAATTAAACATAAACCATCATACATAACTTCTCATAGCATACATAACATACTTAAACTTATCATAACATACATATCATGTTATAACATCGCATAATATATGCATGAACCAATTATGCTCTTATTATGCCATCGTATTCATTCTTAACTTATCTTACTTATGGGCCCCTTATCATGAGTGTACGTACCGGGTGCGCTCTATGGACTTACTCTTGCCATAGCTCAACCCGACCTGACGCGGGTCGGTACGACACAGGCAAGCTTGCTTGCCATCATACTTACTTTACATGAACTCATAATTATTCTTATTAGTGAACATGCTTCATGATGTCACTATACATAAATCATGCTTTAATTTCATAATCATGAACTGAACATACTTATCATAAACATAACATCATATCATAAACACTATTCATACTTGGGTAAGTATCAACAAGAGCCTATGCTGTAGGCGGAGTTGTACTTACTCGAGGTAACCTTGGGTATTAAACCCATATGATTAGTATTAAATTACCATTCTTATTATCGAACTTAAGTTTTAGTAACTCGGGTATCCTTCCCGGTTACTATTCGTCATGGTCTTGTTAATATATTTTGGCTTTTAAAATCCAATTTGGAAAATTGGCTAGAAAATCTTTTGTTTTACTCCAAAATTCGTGGTTTTCAAAGTAAGACTTTAAAATTTATTAAAGACTGAAAACTGCTTTTGAAACAATTTTCATAGTCAAAACAGGAGTGTTGGTGCAAAAATACAGTTTTTCTGCATGGTTTTAGAAAATCCTGTGCAGGAATTTCTTGCTCTCTGCACAGTTTTCATAGTTCAGATTGTATTTAAAAATCCAGATTGATTTTGAAAAACTTTTCTTCACGAAAGTTCTTGCTCTCGAAAAATTCTAAAACTTTCGTGTTTTAAGAAAAACCCAGTTCTGCTTGGATTCTTGTCAGTTTTAATTTGAAACTTACTGGACGTGTAGACTAGGTCTGAACAGATTAGCCTCGGATTTTCGTAAAAACGGAGGCCATTGGAGCCTCATTTTGCAAATTAATTCGCGCTGCCCTCTAGGAAAAACTGTTCTGAACAACTTTTGTGTTTTAAGTTTTTCCAAATTCTGCCTCTAAAGGCCTCAAAATCTGATTTTCCCGAGACTGGCCAATTTCTACCCGAAATGGCAGTTTTCGGTTTCGATTTTTGTTTTACGTCCTAGACGTGGAATCTAGCTCAACCAGCCACCGCGGGAGCCCTAATACACACATGCAGCGATTTTCTAGCATAAATTTTCTTTAATCACAATTTCTAACATCACCATGCAAACCTAATTGATATTGGATCAACTAAGTTGCATGATTTCGGTTGCACAAAACCTAACAAGAATACTAATTAAATTCTAGCAACCTAGCACAAAATTATCATTCACCAACACTAGGGCAGATTGGGGACATATAATAAACTAGTATTTAGTATGCAAATTAAGAAAATTAAAGCAAGCATGCACATAAAAATCAAACCACCCCTAATTCTAGATCAAGCACAACCCTAGATTCCTAACTTTGGGCACAAAATAAATTGAGCTTATGCTCTTACAATTTCAACTTGAAATACATGTAAATTTCAAATTGAATGCTTAATTGAAAGAGATTAAGGTCTAGAATGATTTACCTTGATTTATCTCCAAAAATTGGTTAGGGTTTGGCTCACAAAACTTTTCCTCCTAGGACACCACCCAAGGCCGGTTTTGTTGCACCAATTGGCACCAAAATTGGCTGATTCTTGGTGGCTGCTTGCACCTAAACTAAGCTCCCTTAAATCCAAATTTTCTCACTCACTCACCCCCCCTTGGCAGCCGGCTGTTGGCCCCAAAATTGGGCACAAAAACTGCCAAAATTTTTGCTTGTACTTACTAGGGGAAACTGAAGACTACAAACATCAAAACCCCTAAGTTTCTCAATTTTTTTCTTCACTCAATCACCCACTTGAGATTGCAGATTTTTGGAGAGGGAAAATGGGCAGAATTTGGCTGCTTTTCTGAATTTTTATCAGCCAAAACTGATCCCCCCATGAGCCTATTTATAGGTGAAAAATGGGACCTTTTTGCAAAAATTTTTGTTCAACTTTTGCTCATAAATCCATAGAGCAAAATTAATTATATTTTGACCCCCCCCCCCCCACATGGCCGGCCACCTAGTGGTTCTAGAACACTTCATAATCTTCTAATAATTTTTTTTTTTAAAGCCTTAATGATGTCATAAATCAAAATGTGATGACCTAAGCCTAGTTAAGGCTTGTTTGGCTATTTTCCTTAATGTAGTCCACTTTAAAACCAACACAGATATTTCTAATACTGTGTTCACTAATACACAGTACAATTCAGTACTGCTATACTGAACTGCAGTCCAAAATTTATCTGTGTGTAGTTGGACTGTATAAAACTTTTTCTTTTTATTTAAAGCCATTTGGCCTTTAATATCCTATTTTAGGTGCTTGATTTTTCTATGGTGGTTTTAAACTTTAATTATGCTATCTTGTCTGTAAGGACGGTTTTCGTAGTATATTTCCCATACTGCTTAACATTTCACAGTACCGTCTTATATTTGACCGCTCTGGTCAAACATTGACTTTTCTGGCCAAACTTTGACCAACATAAATTTATGAAATTTTATCATACCTTTTTCCTTAAAAGGTCTATCATGAAGTCTCGTAATTAATTTACTGAGAACTCAATCATATACTATAAAATTATGAATTTTGTATTAGTATTCATAATTTTCATAAAATTACACATAAACACATAGTACGAACTTTGAATTTCTTATTTACAAGAAAATCATGAGTTCTAAAATTTTGGTTATTACACCTTTCTTGCCCTTCGTATCTAACTTGGTGTGCTTGATTTTCTAGGGTGGTCTCATAGCTTATGCTTACTTATTCGTCCGTAATGAAGGTTTTCGTAGTATAATTCCATACTGCTTTGCCGTATCTCAGCACCTTCATCTATTTGACCTTCCTGGTCAACCTTGAACTTTTTGGTTAACTTTGACTTTTTCGGTCAAACTTTGACCAACATGAAATCATAGAATTTTTCTTCCCGTTTTTCCTTAAAAGGCCTAATGCTTGGCTAGGCAATCTATTATTGAGTCTCGTAACCGTTTAATCGAGAACTCAAACTTATACTGATATTTAACTCAGATCGTGAGTTTCATATCGACTTACAAGATTCAAACTTGGGATTTTCCTTGTCTAAAAGGAAATTATAGGTTCATAAAAATCTGGGTATTACATGCACATTCATTCTAGCACCCTAACATACTTTTTACAGCAAGCATAAATAGATTTGGGGGAACATATAACTCACTAAATATTCTATCATGCAACCCTATTAATCAACCAACATAAACATAATTCAAACCATAGCTCAAAATCATAAATCAAACCACCCTTAAATTCCTAATCAAGCACATAATCTAACTAGGCCAAAAATAAACTTAGAGCTTATGCTCTTACAACCATCAACTTGAAATACATTTAAATTTCAAATTGAACCAAATTGAAAAAGCTTAAGGCCATGGGAGATTACCTTTCTTGACCCTAAGAATGGTTAGCGTTTGGTTCCAAGAATTTTCTCCTTTCCTTGGCTCCTTGGTGAATTCGGCCTCCCCCTAGCCTACCCGAAAGTTTTGGTTTCTTTTGGCTGCTGATTTTCACCAAAAATCTGAGCACTCCCCCTTATTTCCAATCAGTTTTTCTCACCCTTTTCCAGCTCCCTACAGTTCGGCACCCTTGGCCAAATGGGTCTCCAAAAATTTTCCAACTCTTTTCCTTGGTTTCTAAGTGGAATCCGAATCTTACCCACTAATCCTCACACTTGGATTTTGGTTTTTGTTTTGTTTCTCTTGGCTGATCAAGGTCGGTTTTTTGGAGCTGAGAAATGGACAGCATCTAGCCAAATTTTCTGATTTTTTTGTGAACAAATGGCTCACCTATTTATAGGCATTTGAAACTTTGCAAAATTGCTAGTTTAGTCCTTCAAAAATCAGAATTTTGCACAAAAAGCATGCTAGGTGGCCGGCCATGAAGTGTCTAGAACCTTCCAAAGAATTCTTCTAATTTCCTTTAATTCCAAAATTCAATTATGATGTCATACTTTGTGGATAAGGTGATGTCATCACCATAAGGCCTTGTTTGGCTCTTTTCTTCAATATGCAATCCATTTTTGAGCTACACAGATATTTCTAATACTGTGTTCACTAATACACAATACTGTAATATATTTTGTAGTCCAAAATTTATCTGTTTTAAAAATGGACTGTATGAAAAATTCTCTTTTTCGCTTAGAACTCTTAGGCCCTTAATTACCTACTTAATGTGCTTGATTTTATTCTATGGTGGTTTTAAAAATAACATGATCCATTTTATCAGAAAAATGGTTTTTCGCAGTATGCTTCCTATACCGCTCATCCTACTTCATTATCGTCACATAGTTGACTTTTCCAGTCAATCTTTGACCTATCGGGTCAACCTTGACTTCCTTGGTCAACATTGACTTTTGTTGACTTTCTTGGTCAAGCTTTGACCAACATAAAATCATAACATTTTTGTACCCCTTTTTACTAAAAAGGTTACTTGCTTGGCTAAGCAAATTGCTTATTGAGTCTTATAGCTAATTAAATGAGAACTCAAACATTTACTAATAAAATTATAAATTTCGTATTGATATTCATAATTTTCATGAAACATTACAAAAACACATAATACGAGCATAGATTTCTTATGTACAAGGAAATCATGAGTCCGTATAAATTTTTGGTTATTACAAATTGTATCTAAAAGTTGATGGCTGTAAGTATGTCTATTGTATCATGGCTGTATGTTCTCATATTGTTAAAAAAAATGAGAAATTATAAATGGTTTGGATATGAATGATATAAGTTGCAAGTTAGGGTTTTAGAGAACCCTAAAAACCCTATTTTGGTATGAATCACAAATTAGGATTTGCACAAAAGTTATATGAATAAGAATTGAAGGTATGATTATGAAATTTTTTATATAATGCCTACATGCTTGGCATGGGCTCACGGGTTTACCCGTTCGAGGTAGTGTGTGCGTAAGTTTACATATAAACCAAACCTAATGAAAACTGTCAGTTTCAGGTCAAAACTGGGCAGTAATCTAGAAACCAAATTTTGAGATCCTTTGAGGCCGAATCTTAAAAAAGTCAAAACTACAAAGTTGTAGAGAAAGGAAAATCCTAAGGGCAACGTGGACCGTTTTTGAAAATAAAGCCTCTACTGCCTTTGTTTTTACAAAAGCCCGAGACCAATTTTATGGTTAGTAAATATGGTCGAAAAAGATTCAAAGGAAGAAACAAGTAGGTTAAGGATAGATTTGAGTTTTAGGTAACAAACAAAAGTTGTAGGAATCTTCAAGATCTACAACTTTCATGAAGAAAACTTTTCTAAATTCAAAACAAATTTATTAGAAAAAGATCAAATTTAAGGATTGGTCACAAATACAGTTTTCAGAATTCTAGGGTTTTACTATAGTTTAAAAAGAAAGTAAAGTTTTAAAGTTTATATTATGTTTTGGATCCAAGGTTACTTATAGTAACCGAGCGGATACCATAGTACCGTAATAAGCTAGTAATTAGGGTTACTTATGATTATTAGTTTAAATTCTGAAACTTTGATAGGATGATTCTCATCCTATAATTTCTTTGAAAAACAGGAAAACAACCTGTTTAGGTGGAACACTAAAATCAAGATTTAGTGTAACTGGTAAGTACAACTCTACCTACGGCATAAATGAAAATGTTTGTTATTGTATGTCTTCAAGTTCATGTTGATATGTATGTGATGAAGGTTTATTGCTAATATGTTTTCAAGTTCAGGTTGATGTGTTATGATGTATGTTATGATATGATGATATTACAAGCTTATGTTGATGTGCTTATGATATATGTTATGATATGATGATATCATAAGCTTATGTTGACGTGCTTATGATGTATGTTATGATATGATGACATCACAAGCTTATGTTGATATGCTTAAGATATATGTTATGATGTTATGGCATCACGAAACATGCTCATTAATGATAAGTCACTCGGTAATGAACAATAATCCAGTTTCAAGTTAGAAACTGTCTATAATTATGAAATGGTTCCAAGTACAAATAAGTTATAGAAGAATTTTCAAGTATGATAATAAGCAGATTGCTTTGTGTCGTATCGACCCGCACTAGGTCGGGTTTGGTTCATGGTTTGAGTTGGACAGGGCTAGCCGCCCCAACCACTCTATGGCTGCGCACCACGGTACGTACACTTATGTTTGTAAGGGCCCAAAAAGTATGCTAACCTAAGAAAGCATAATGAAAGCATAAATGGTTCATGCATTTTTCATTATGAAATGTTATGCGGTTTAATAGTTGTACTTGCTGAGCGAAAGCTCATAATTTACGTTTATGCTGTAGGTAAGCAAACTTATAGCAGTACATGATGCAAGATAGTAAGCGTGGCAAAGCAAGCTGAGAAACTATGGGCTAGGACCTGCTACGCGATTTGTTAAACTACGTTATGCTTATCGTAAATATGTTGTATTAAGTACAAAACTTCAATATTATGATAAGCGAATAAGTGTATGTACAGATATATATGTAAGTAATTACTAAGAGGATTTGTAATTTCAAGTTATATATATATATATTGGTTGTATAAAAAAAAAATTAGTCAAATTTTTCGTATGTTAGCAAGTAAGTAAGTATGGTGACGGCCTACGTAAGGTGGTCGTCACAGAGTTGGTATCAGAGCGAGTTTTCCTGCCTTGTGGTTTCACAGTATGCCTGCCTGCGCCACTGTTATTGTAAGTTATAAATATTTTGTGCAAATATATTTATTTCATTAAGTTATATAGATTTGAGGACGATGGAGGAGGATCGTGCTGCTGCTCATGTATTTTTTATGATGTCCCCGCTAATATTTGATGGAACGAGACGGACAATATCATTAGCAGCCTGGCTTCATGATATTGAATCAATATTCAGAATATGTCATATTCCGGCACATTTACAAGTATCGCTAGCCGGATGATGTCTAGCGGTAGATGCAAGGTTATGGTGGAGAACTATAGGAGAACCCAAACTTCAAGATGGATCATGGAAAAATTACCGTACTTTAATCAATGCTTGTTTTGGACCTCCACTGGAGGATAACGACGCCATGCACCTTCGGGATCAAGAAATTTATCCTGACATGAACCTTGTATGATACCTAAACTATGTATATGACTAGCATGCGTATCCGAATGAATCGATGGCCCAATACTGCAGACGATTTCAGGAGGCTATGTTGCCTCATATTCTAGATATAGGCGACCCAGAGCTACGGGCACTACAATTACTCAGGGAAGGTTTACCTCCCAATGTCAGGTAACATGTTCAGCCACCAATGATAGGAATGACATTAGATCCCATGATTAATGATATCATGGAAGCTGAACTAATAGCCCATATGGTTTAGGTGGATGCTGTAATGACCAGCTTGTTTACAAATTTTGATTTCTGTTATTAGGAATCAAAGTTTATAATTACTTATGTTTATATGCTATGTATGTGAATGTGTTATGTTCTATCAGTAAAATTATTGAATTCTTGGTTGAATGATTCGATAATTTACTTATATAAGACCTTTTAGTTGTGAAAGGCAAATTTATGATTTATGATTCTCTGATTAGTAGTTTCTAATCTTAAAAGAACCCTAGACGCAGTTCAGATAAATTATGGATTATGGTCCAGTGCAAGAATACTGTTATCGGTTGAAAACAGTATCTGAATATGTACGCCAGTATGAAAGTGGACTGTGTTTAGGAGTTAAGCCAAGCAAGGTTTTAAAAGGTGACACCTCGTCTTAGGAAGAATGACAAATGTCACTATGAAATCCGGCCACCCTTTAAGGACTAAAGTGCAAATGTTTTTGCCTTTAGGGGCCAAAGTGCAATTTTGTGAAAATTGTGGCTTGATAGATAAATTTGTAAATTTATGGAACTATGGATATTTCTAGTTAGACTTCCTAGTTCAATTAAGCTTATGTTGATTTTTAAGTTTGGTTAACCTAGTTGGAAACCAATGAATCAAGTTAAGTTTGATTGGTTCAAAATTGACCAATCACATGCATACACTTGTTCACATAGGGACCGGCTACCTCAAGGACTAATGAGAAAATATTTTTCTCTTAAGGACCAATAGGCAAAGTATGAAAATTTGAGGTTCACTAGAATTTGACACCTCACAATTCTAGCTTTGCTTAGTAAGCTTAGTAGCTTTGCTTACTAAGCTATGTTGCAACTTGCAACCTTGACACCTAGCATTGGATGGCCGGCCACCTCATGATATTTTCAAGCAAATATGATGTTTTTAAGGACTGATAAGCAAATAAGGAAATAGGTGTTTCTTTGTTAGTTTGACACCTAAAAACCTAGCTTTGCTTAGGAAGCATTCTAGCCTTGCTTACTTGGCTACATGTGATGCATCAACAAGCAAAGATTTTCCATGTGGCACACTAAGGAAACCAGCCATCACCTTAGCTAGACACATCAAGAACTAGCCTTGGTGAGTAAGCACAATAGCTTTGCTCATGTGGCCAGCAATGGCAAGCACACCAAACCACCTAAGGCCGGCCACCATGGGGTCAAGACACCTCATGGACTAGCTATGGTTAGTAAGCCACCCTAGCTGCACTTACTTGGCGAGCCAAAATTCTCACACTTCACCATTCATGAACCGGCCATTGTGGGAGGTTGACACCACATAGAGTAGCTTTGGTGAGTAAGCTCACTAGCTGTAAGAACTAGAAATTTCAACGTTTCAATTTCGTGTATAGAAACTTGAATTGTGTCATTGTTGGTATTTATGAAAAAGCCCGGCTTAGGGTTTTTATTGAATTTCATGAGTTCTTATAAACCATAAGACTCAAAAATGATTGCTTAGCTAAGCACACGATCTTTTGAGTTAAAACGATAGAAAAATTCTATGATTTTATAGAAAGTCAAAGTTGACTAAGAAAGTCAAAGTTGACCATGTTGGGATCTATATGTGCCCTAAGGATAGAAAATCAATATTAGGGATTTTCTGTAAATATGACATTTTGATATTAATAAGAGGAGGTTATTCATGTTTAATAAGTTGTGTCCTATTTACTTTCATTTGTTGATTGTATGGTTGAGCAAACATAAAATACTCCTTGACTGTTGGAAATATATCGGATTACCATATGTATACGGGGTATACATAGAAGACATGGTAATTTGATAACAGTCAAAATAAATAGTCCGCAATCGATGGAATAAGATTTGGGGATCTTATTCATGATAAGATTGTACAAGTTGTCTACTTCCTTGGAAGGATGGTTTGTCTTGACCATCGGATTGGTTCCGAGTGGAAACTTTAATGTATACCAGTATTGAGGTATGACATTGGATTGGACCTAAAGTGTTAATTGATTCGGTTTAATAATTCCGTTTACAAGAATCAATGAAGCTTTGATTATCATTCTGTATTAATCTTAATCCTGAAATGATTACTTGAGTTCGTATCCATGACTTATGTACTTTAATGCACTACAGGTGAGACACTGTTAATTTATGGTCAATATATTTGTGTTTTGGTGCATGACTTATGGATAGAGAAATCAAGATTCATAGATATGGAATCCATAGCTATCTTAACGATAGTACATGTTATCTACTTAAAGGCATTATTCGGGGATTGAAAGATAGTATAACAAGATCTTGGCCATCGGTTTACTTTGTGTTCTCTGATGGTTTACCAATTGTATGGTTTTACAATTGGTGGTTCTTTCAATGGAGAATAATGGAACTTTAAGTTAAAATGATTGAAAAGGTAAAACGGAAAAAGTCCTTAATTCAATCATGGATAACATATGGAGATTAAACAAGCGATGAATAAATCATGGAAGAAGCACTGCGTGAGAGAGCTTTCGTAATACGGTATGTAAACAGGAGTTCAGTTTCAAACTTTTAGTGGAATAGTTTTGGAGTTGATAATTGATGAATAATTAGTCTGTGATTAATTTTTCACAATTATAGGAGCCTCTTTACATATTTCCATCGGGTCCCTCTACTAGCTCATATAGTTCTAAATAGCGTCTCGGGATTTGTTCCTAAAGAGATCGGTAAATTTAAATGGAATTTTGTAATGTCTATTAAGACATGGTACTCTCTAACATGCAATCCGAAAAAGGATTGGACATGTAGGATTTGTGTAGACAAATAATATGATTTGTCAATACGTGATTGGTTAACTTGAATTTTGGAAATAAGATTGTGTTTGAATTATTTAATTTTGAAAAACAAAATTTTTCTCTCCTAATCTAAAAGAGGTGCACAGTTTTAGATAGGTGGAGAGAAGAAAATTTTGTTTCAAAATTGTTCAAATATATTCCTAACATTAAATTATTAATTGATTTAAATAATGGAGATTATTTGATGAATTTTTTTTCTTTAAATATGGTGCACGGATTTTTGAGGAAGAAAAAAATTCAAATATTCAATTTATTTAAATTAATTAATATGGTTGATGTTTGTGGAAAATATTAATTCAAATGAGTGAATCTTATTTAAATTCAAAAAGGGTTTAAAAGAAATTTGAATCTAGATAGGACTAGGATCTTTTTACTAGTCTAGATTCTTGATTTAAAATTTGAACCACCAATCTAGATTTATCCTAAAGTGGCCGAATTTTTTTGAGGAGATTTCCTCTTGAAAAAACGTTTCTAGGTTCAATGAATCTAGCCCTAAAGTTGTATGATCTTTTGGTTCAAAATTTATCCAGAAAAATAATTATTAATTATTTTTCAAGAAGGAATTAAATTTTGAAAAGGATTAGACTTCTATATAAAGGCTAGGAATTCTTGAGAAACAAAATTTTTGATAATTTTCAAAGAGAAAAACGTTTTTGAGAGAAAAAAAAATAATTTGGTTTTCTTCTACTTCAAAAATTCGGTTATCTTGTGAGAAAGAAAAAGAGAGAAAATTCCATTGAATCAAAACTGTGAGGAAGGTTAAACCGAGTGATAATTTTCATAGAGGTTAACCGGTTCCTGTTTTGTAGTTTTGAAAAAAGAAGTTGGATCGTACTCTCAACGAGGAATATCGGAATTGAGAAGGAGGGATCTAGACTTCGGAAAGCATTACCGATCAATTGGATTCATAGAACGTGTGCCCACACACACTCTGAGACGTGGAACTCGAGAATAATAGAGAAGACACGTTGGTCAAACGCTCTAGTGATTCCGGAATCCGAGAAATAAGGTACGCTTGATCATGAATTTAATTTATTGTTATATGCATCATGAGATTCTTTTCGAAATGGCATAAAAAATTTTAAAACTTCCGCTGCGCCATAACTCCGATATCGGATCCGTTTTTTCCAACAGACCAAGAAGGTCAAAGTTGACCAAGAAGGTCAAAGTTGACCAAGAAAGTCAAGGTTGACCCGTAAAGTCAACTATATGACGGGAATGAAGTATGTTAAGCAGTATAGGAAATGTACTACGAAAAACCGTTTTTACGGATCAGATAGTTAGAATTTGATTTAAAACCACCATAGAAAAATCAAGCACATTAAATAAGTTATTAAGGGCCGAAGGGCTCGAAGCAAAAAGAAAAGTTTTCGTACAGTGCATTTTAAGACAGATAAATTTTGGATTTCAAAACAGTATACAATACTGTGTAATGATGAACACAGTATTTGTAATATCTGTTTTGGCTCAAAGTTAGACCGTTTATCAAGAAACAAGCCAAACAAGCCTAAGGTGGATGACATCATTATGGATTTAAGTAAAATTTGGAAAGAAATTAGGAAGGTTCTAGACTAAGTATGGCCGGCCACCTCACCCTCCATTTGTGCAAAAAGTTAGTTTTTGAAGGACTATTTTGCAATTTTGAAAAGTTCCAAAACCTCTATAAATAGGGGTGCATTTTATTCAAAAAAATCAGAAAATTTAGAGAAGTTCTGCCCATTTCCAGCCCCAAAAACCGACCTTGATCAGCCAAGAAAAACAGAACAAAAACCAAAATTCAAGTGTGGGAATTATTGGGTAACATTCGGATTTCATCTAGGAACCAAGGAAAAAGAGTTGAAAAAAAATTTTAGAGCTCAATTTTGGCCAAGTGGCCGGTTCTTGGTGAGCAAGAAAAGGGTGAGGAAAACTGGTTGGTAGTAAGGAGGAATGTTCAGATTTTGGTAGAAAACAGCAACCAAGAAGCAGAAAAATTTTTGGGTAGGCTAAGGGAGAGGCGGTTGCATCCTAGGACCAAGGAGCTGAAAAATTCTTGGACCAAACCCTAACCATTCTTAGGGTCAAGAAAGGTAACTCTCCCATAGCCTTCAGCTTTTCAATTTGGTTTCAATTTGAAATTTACATGTATTTCAAGTTGTCAATTGTATGAGCATAAGCTCAATTTTCATTTAATGCCTTAGTTTAGAAAGTTAGATATGTGCTTGATTAGGATTTAAGGGTGGTTTGAATTTATTAAGTTTTGCATGATTTAATTGATGCTTGATTTATTTATGTGGTTTGTATCATAGCTGCTGCATAGGGTTATATGTCCCCTAATTGAATTTAAGTTGATTTAAAATGGTTAAATGGGTTGCATGGTTAATGTAGGTTGAATTATGCAACTTTGGAAATTAGGCAAACCCTAGAATTCTAGAAAAGAATAATGGTTTGCATGGCTGTATTCTAAAATGTCTTTAAAGAAAATTTACGTTAGAAAAAGTACTGTGTATTGATGTTAAGCTTCCGCTGTGGTCGGTTGAGGTAGTGTGCGCGATTAGGACGCAAAACCAATTTGAAACAAGAAACTGCCAGATTCGGGTCTAAACTGACCAGTTTTCTGCAAACCTAAATTTGAGGCTCTTAGAGGCCGAATATGGTAAAACCTAAAACATGAAAGTTGTAGAGTAGGGTTTTTCCTAGTGGACAGCGTGGACAGTTTTTCAAAATAAGCTCCAACGGCCTTCGTTTTTATGGAAATCCGAGCCTGACTGTGCCCAGTTTCCAAGCACGGCCAGGTGACTTCAACAGGGTAAATGAGTAAGTTAAAGTCCGAACTGGGTTTTGACCAAAACATAAAAGTGTTAGGGTTTTTCAAGATCAAAAACTTTCATGAAGAAAATTTTTTCAGATTCGATCTGTATTTTTAAATAAAAATTGGGTTTCAAAAACTGTGTAGGAAACAGGAAATTCCTGCACAGGATTTCCTAAAACAAAACAGAAAAACTGTATTTTCCCACTAAACCCAATGTTTTGACTGCTAAAACTGTTCCAATGGCAGTTTTCAGCCCTTAAACAATTTATAAAACCTACTCATAAGATTTTAAGGAATTTTGAAAGAAAAATCTAAGTTTTCTAAAAACAAAGCAAGAAGGAATTTTTAACCAAGTTATTGGTTTGGGCCCAAAGCCCAAGGGTTATCCAATGTAACCCAATAAAGGATCAAGTCAATTGATTTCAACCCTTCTCTCGAGGGTTACTAACGAGGTTACAAATAGTAACCGTTTACGATAATTTCAAGGTAATGTTGTGGGGACATATAACTAGGAAAAGTAAATGTTGGATGATTACCAACAGTTTAAGAATAGGATTTTCAGAATCCTTATCCTATGTCCTTTGTAATAGCAGGGGATAATCTGCTATTGCGCCCTGATCTGGAACAGCTCAGCTTCGGACATAGGAAGACAAGGGAAGTACAACTCCGCCTACAGCATAGGGTTTTGTTGTATACTTGCCCAAGTATGAATGATATAGATGGGATGTGATTGTATGTTAGATATGTATGATATTAGGAAAATGTTTATGTGACGTGATGCAATGACTTTATGTGTTATGATTTCAGTATGATATGTCTATGATGCATTAAGTTATGAAGCATGATATGATTTTATGTTATGAATATGTGACATCATGAAGCATGTTCACTAATTCTAAACAAGAGTAAGATCAAACATGAGTTATGAAAGACAAGTATGATGGCAAGCAAGTTGCCTGTGTCGTACTGACCCGCTCACAGGTCGGGTTGGACTATGGTTTGAGTTGGAAATAGACTGGCCGCCCCAACCACTCCATAGTTGCGCGCCCGGTACGTACACTTATGTAAGGGGCCCATAAGTAAGATAAGTAAGATAAGCAAGATAAGCAAGATAAGCAAGTTAAGTATGACAAGCTATGAATGAACATGTAAGCATAATGAAGCATAACTGGCTCATGCATGATTAGAGAAGAGTATGCTATGATTAGTTAAGTATGTTATGTATGTTTTCTTATCGTGGATAATTATGTTGTACTTGCTGAGCGAAAGCTCACGTGTCTTACGTCTATGCTGTAGGTAAGCAACCTGTCAGCAATTTTTGATACAAGATGGCGAGCGGGGCAGAGTGAACTGTGAAGTGAGTGGGATATTTTGCCGCCACGCATTTTGTTTCATTTATGTACAGTATTTAATATCCGAACCGCGAACATCATCTTATATATTGCTTTCCGATCTTATATCGCCTTTCCGTTTGTACGTACTATAAAAAAAATTTCGCTGATTACGCTAAGTATGTAAGTAAATATGAATGCGATTATGTATGTATGTATGTATGGTAACGGCCTGTGCTAGGCGGGTCGTTACAGAGTTGGTATCAGAGCAGTTTTCCTGCTATCCCACTTCACAGTCTGCCTGCCATCGCCACCATCATTGTAAGTTAAGTTTTATTTTTAATAATAAATAATTATTATGCGCCTATGTTATGGTAGACTCGACGATATGGACCCAGCTCTAGTCGGCGCGGACCGAGAGGTGACGAGGTCATTCTTTCAGTCGTGTCCGCTTATGTTTGAGGGCACGAGACGTACTGTAACGACCCGCCCTTACGTAGGCCGTTACCGTTACTTATCTTACATATTAACTTAACATACTATAACGACCTGTTCTTATGTAGGCCGTTACCATATTTATCATACATACATACTTACTTACTTATGCGGAAATAACGTACATATTTTTTTTTCTTTTTCTTTTTTTTTTTTAAACCACTTGAGTAAAAACTTTACTACTTACTTATTTACATCATACACAATACTTATTTAGTATTTACTTTTCAAAAGTATCGAAATCTTAAAATAACTTTGCACTAAACAAAGCATACACATATATATTTCAAAACGCGTAGCAGTCTCCATTCCCACGTTTCACAGTTCGCCCTGCCACGCCTCACCGCCTTGCATCAAGAATTGCCAGTAGGAAGCTTACCTACAGCATAAACGTAAGTTGTGAGCTTTCGCTCAGCAAGTACAACCTTGAACCCGCAAAAACAACTTAATAAAGCAATGCATGAACCAATTATGCTTTCATTTTTGCTTTCATAGTTTTTGGCCCCTTATAAGTGTACGTACCGTGGCGCGCAGCCATGGAGTGGTTGGGGCGGCCAGCCCAGTCCAACTCAAACCATGAACCAAACCTGACCTAGAGCAGGTCGGTACGACACACCATACTTAAAAACCTTTTCTTAAAACATTTCTTTCTTAAAAACATAATCTTCTTCTTACCATATGATTTATTATTTGTGAACATGCCTCATGATGTCACAATAATAAACATACATCATACATAACACATAAATGCATGATAGTTTAAAAACATGCAAACTCATAAAACCATTTGCCTATGCTGTAGGCGGAGTTGTACTTACCAGTTTTGCTATATCCTGGGACTTATCGTTCCGATAGGTTACCTCAAAAGGTTACCTTCCTGTTTTCCAAAAAGGGAAGTAAGGTAAGAATCATCCTATCTTACCTTAACTTATTTCATTAAATGTTGGTACCTTAACCAACATTTATCTGTGACCCTAGATATATGTCCCCCTCATATGCTTAACAATATTCTTGTTGGTTACTAAGTGTAATCCTAGGGCATAAGCCCTAATGGTAATCAAACAGTATCCTGTTTGATTACTTAATTAACTTTGGGCTTAAGGCTCAATGATCTTGTTATGGGTACACTATTAGGTTACTATGAGCAACCTTAAATGTAGGCCCATCTTGAGTGAAATTTAAAAAGCCTGTTGGGCTTATAAGGCCCAATAATTAAGGTGGTATCCTTTAAGGTTACCTTACATAAATCTTGGACTCAAGGCCCAACATACAACCTTTGGTTCTTAATTAACTAGGCCCAATTAAATTTAGGTAACCTATGTGGTTATAATAGGTTACCAATTGGCTTACCATGCTTAATTTGCTTAATTAATTTATTTCTTGCTAAACTGAGTTTAATTAATCATTTGGAACTACTTTTAAATAAAACTGTGTTGGTTTTACAGAAATTTGGTAAAAACAGTTAAATTGGCAGTGCATGTGAAGGAATTTCCTGTGCATGCATTGTTTCAAATTTCTGAATCAGAGCTTGCTCTACTGATTCAGTTTTACTTTAAAATCTGTTTGGGTTTTGGAAAACTTTTCTTCATGAAAGTTTTAGATACTGAAAAACTCTACAACTTTTATGTTTTGACAAAAACCCAGTTCTGAACTTAACTTATACTTTTTCCTTGTTGAAGCTGCCTGGCCGTGCATATAGGTCTGGGCAGTCTAGGCACGGTTTTTGGTAAAAACGAAGGCCTTTGGAGCCTTATTTTCAAAAACTGTCTGTGCTACCCCCAAGAATTTTTAATTTCCTACAACTTTTCTGTTTTGAATTTTCTCAAATTCGGCTTCTAATGGCCTCAAAATACCGTTTCCAATTCACTGCCCAGTTTTCACCCGAACTGGCAGTTTTTGGTTTCGGTTCGCTCTCTCGTAATTTTACGCACACCCTACCTCAAACGGTCACAGCCGTGAGCCTACGTCAAGCATGCAGCGCGTAATCTAACGTCCTCACACCCATTCATTCAATCTCAATCATTCAATTATTTTATCAAACCCATTTGGTGAAATTCACCAAACTTGGGTTTTACTAAGTTTCTATAGGGTTTTCTTGAACCCTAGTTCATCATACAATCATGCAACATAATAATCAGTCATTAATCACAGAACATAAGCCTTATGGGGACATACATCAAACACCTAATGGTCACACATAGCATCTACTCATTTTCTAGAGCATACATCACAATTCAAGCACCAAAATAAAGCATAAACATGCTAAACCTAAATCAAGCACATTCTAGGCAACTTAAGCAATAAAAGGACATAATTAAATGAGCTTAAGCTCTTACAACATCAGCTGGAAATACATTGTAAGCAGCTTGAAAAACAGAATTTAGAGGTTTAGGAGGTTAAGAGATTACCTCCAAACCGAAGAGGGATTTGCTAGCTTGGTTTCCGAAATGGGTTTGGTTGTTGTCCTTCACTAAATTTTTTGGCCACTCTTTGGGTTTTTGGCTGACTTAAGGTTCAGCTGTGGGAAGAGAAAGGGAGGAGAGAAATGGCAAGAGTTTGGGTGGGTTTTTGAATAAAAATGCCTAAAAAATTTCCACCAAAGACACCTATTTATAGGTGTAAAATAATTTTATTTCTTGAATTATTTTAAATCTTTAAATTGCTCTCCAAACCCTTAAAAATTTTAATTTGCTGAAAGAACCCCATGAGGTGGCCGGCCATATGAGCTGTAATTGTTCAAGAAACTTCTTGGATTTCTTTCCAATTTTTTCAATAATTCAAAAATTGCATATTTATCTTTTGATTAGGTGGCATACACCTAAGGCTCCATTTGGCTTTAGATCTGAAAACAGTCTCTTTTCATACTAATACATATATAACAAATACTGTTTTCCATAAAAAATAATATTGTCCACTAAACTGCAGTCCAAAATTTATCTGCATAAAAATGGACTGTGTTTAGGTTTTTCTTATAACTTAAAGCTCATTAGTCCTTATTGCTCTAAAAATTGTGCTTGATTTTTCTAACATAATCCCGTACCTTAAACTTACTTATCTATCCGTAATTGACGGTTTTTTTCGCAGTATAATCTCTATACTGCCTGTTATACAACAGAACCATCATACGTTGACTTTTTCATCAAACTTTAACTATTTTGGTCAAACGTTGACCAACATAAAATCATAAATTTTTATCGTACCTTATATCATTCTGGCCAATACTTTGACCGGAATTCATTCAAACATAAATCCTAATTCTGATTAGGCAAAACATAAACCAATCACATAATACAAATTTTGATTCCTTGAGAAACAAGAAAATCATAATTTGTAAAAAAAAGTCAGTCATCACACGTACTGTACCTGTGGCAGCGTGGTTGTACGACATGGAGTTGATCTTCTACATCTGTCACATAGAGGCCCGGTTACAGGTCTCTTTAGCTAGACGATGTTTCGCCGTGGATGCCAGGATATGGTAGATTACTATAGGCGAGCCACAGCTACCGAGCCGCACATGGGCTCATTTCCGAGCGGCAGTGATTGCCCGGTACGGACCGATGTTTGGAGAGGGAGCGGGCGACCTACTACGTGATCCTGAGATCTATCAGGATATGCACTATACCCGTTACCTTGGCTATGTAGCGGACTGGCACGCATACCCTCAGGAGACTATGAGCCATTACTGTCGACGTTTCCAGGAGTCGATGATGCCTTTCATTCCTCAGGAGCTACACAGTCCCGAGCTTCAGGCATTAGTGATCCTTAGGAACGGATTACCGATTCAGATCCGTCAGTACATCCCTATGCCTGTGCCTGGCATGTCGGTAAGGCATATGATAGACGAGATTTTGGGGGCCGAGGCTATCATTCATGCGATGCATGCCCCAGATATGGCAGAGGGCCATCAGGCGCCTGTAGATGACCCGATTCCAGCGGTCCCGATGTAATACCTAGTTTTTTTCGATATTACTAATTCCTTTTAGAGGAATTAATTATGTGCCATGAAGGTATTCATGAAAGAGCCCGGTTAAGGGTTTTTATTGAATTTGTTAGTTCTTATGATTTTATAAGACTCAAAAATGATTGCTTAGATTAGCATATAACCTTTTGAGTGAAAAAGGATGAAAAACTCTATGATATATGTTGGTCAAAGTTTGACCAAGAAAAGTCAAAGTTGACCGAGAGAGTCAAAGTTTGACTAAAATGGTCAAAGAACTGACGATACAGTATTATGGCAAAGCAGTATGGAAATATACTGCGAAAAACTGTTTTTACGGGCAATCTAGTATGATTAAGATTAAAAACCACCATAGAAAATCAAGCACACCAAGTTAAATACTAAGGGCTAAAGGGCTTAAGGAAATAAGAAAAATTTTATATAGTCTATGTAACGCCCCGAACCGTCACGCGTAGGGGCATCCTACTGCGCAGACGTGGGCCGTTACATTACTTGCTTAACTTACTTCTTAATTTAAAAAGCTTAAACTGCGGAAAATTCAGAGTAAAATTTTTTTTTTTCTTTTATTACTCTACCTTGAACATAACTTATCTTCATACATAATCATATGTACTCACTCGAGTACCGAGCTTTCATAATCATATTGAAAGCTAATCATAAGTATACCGTGGACCAATCCGACCTACTGCGGTTCGGTACAACACGAGGCAACTTGTTGCCATCATCCTTGAAAACCATTCTTTAACTCGTTCTTGAAAACAATTTCTTAAAAATAGTTTTCTTCTTGAAAACGTTTTCTTATCCATACTCTCACATAACATAAAACACATCTTTAAAATATATTTTTCAAAATATATTTTACATAGCGGAAATTCAAAACTCGTGGCAGTGTCCATCCCACGTTTCACAGTCTGTAGCGCCAGCCTTCACAGCCTTGCATCAAGGATTGCCGGTAGGTAGCTAACCTACAGCATGAACGTAAGTAATGAGCTAATGCTCAGTAAGCACAACGTTCAATCCGCAAAACATTTTCATAAAAGAATGCATGAACCAATTATGCTTTCTTGTGAATCGATTTAACTTTCATAAATTATCTAGATTCTATTTTCTTAAAGCTTACATGTCATGTGTGCACGTATCGTGGTCCATAGCTATAGAGTGGTTGGAGGCAGGCAATCCAATCCAACTCAAACCATGAAACTAACCGTTTAACATGGAGTGATTGGGGCAGCCAATCCAATTCAACCCAAACCATAGACTAAACCGTTTAAACCCGCCATCGTGGCAAGTCGGTACGACACAATGACCTTAGCTTGTCTTAAATTATATTCTTACCAAGTAATTAAATATTAGTGAACATGCTACGTGATGTCACTATTTTAAACATATAACATAACATAACATAAACCGTAACATAAACTACGTAACATAAATTACCATAGCATAAATCTCGTAACGTAACATCGTATCATCATAACATAAACATCGTATCTTAACCATCATCATACCATAACATCTTAGCATAAACATCATAACATGGCATCATAACATCATAATACGTCCTAACATAAACTTCGTAACGTAAGTACCATAACATAAATCATGCTTATCAATGTATGAAAATCAAGTTTTAAAAACATTTTGCCCATGCTGTAGGCGAGTTGTACTTACCTTTAGTCCTATGCTCTTGGTTCATCGTCCAAACGTGGCACGACAACAGTTCCTACTCCTGTTTCCAAACAGGACGTAAGATAAGAGCCATACACATTCTAGCTTACCATAAATCATGATCATTAAATGTTGGTATCCTAACCAACATTTATGAGTAGCCTTGGTTATATTGTATGTTCCCCCTAACATCACATAATAACTTGCTCGGTTACTTTCCGTAACCCTAGGGCCCAAGGCCCAACATACTTAAACAATAACTAATTAGGTTACTTCAGGTAACCTTGGGTACTAAGCCCAACCATACATGAATAATATTAGGTTGCTAATGTTATTAAGGCCCAACCCGCTATCTCGGGTATCTCAAGTGGTTACTATGAGTAACCTTACTTATTGGCCCAATAAAATTAGGTAACCTTCCGGGTTACTATTTGTCCTATAGTTGTTTACCATAGGACCCTGCGTATTTCAATTATTTCTTGACAAACCTTTGTCAAGTTTTTCTTAATGAAAACCGTATTTTCATCAAATCTTAACATTTAAGCAAAGACAGTTAAAAACTGTCAAGCTCTGAAAAAAATCTTTGAAAACAGTTTCTTAAACTTAGGTTATCAGTGCATGTGCAGGAATTCCCTGCTTATGCACTGTTTTTCTGAAATTCATGTGCTGGAATTTCTGTTTCTGTTTCCTGCACAGTTTTGGGAATCAAATTGTACTTTAAAATCTCTTCGTAATTTGATAAAACTTTCTTCATAAAAGTTGTAGATCTCGGATAATACTACAACTTTCATGTTTTGAGGAAAACCTAGTTCTGCTTGGATTCTTGTCAGTTTTAATTTGAAACTTACTGGACGTGTAGACTAGGTCTGGGCAGATTAGCCTCGGATTTTCATAAAAACGAAGGCCATTGGAGCCTCATTTTGAAAAACGGTCCACGTTGCCCTCTAGGAAAACCCTTATCTACAACTTTGTAGTTTTGAGTTTCTTCAAATTCGGCCTCTAAGGGCCTCAAAATACCATTTCCAGAACACTGCCCAGTCTTGACCCGAGACTGGCAGTTTCGGTTCTAAAATTTGTTTCTCGTCCTAAAACGTACACACTACCTCAACCGACCACAGCGGGAGCCTAAAGTCATACATGCAATCGTTTCTAATGTTCCAATCCATCATACACATAATCATACATTCGTTCTAAATTCTATGGGAACATACAACAAACATGTGATAGGCAACTCAAACCCATAAGCACATCATCAAACATGCATCAAAAATGTAAACTAGAGACCACCACCTAATCAAGCATAATCAAGCAAACTTAATCTAGAGCATAGACATAAAATAGGTGAGCTTATGCTCTTACAATCCGACTTGGAAATACACATAAATTTCCAAAGTAAAAGCTTAATTTAAAAGCTCGGGACCAAAGGAATTTACCTCGATGCACACAAGGTTAGGCTAGGGGTTTGGTTCATTTTTCTGCCCTATCTCCTTGGCTGCCCAATCCGGTTTTGCTCCACAATTGAGCACTAAAACCTATTGGTCATTTGGTGGTTCACCCTACAACATTCGGCTGCCCTAGAACCCAATTTTCTGCATTTTTCTATTCTCTTTTTCTTCCTCTCCCATGGCCGGCCACTTGCCTCCAATGGGTACCAAAATTTCTTTCCACTTTTTCTTGTGGTTCTAGCTAGAAATCCGACCCTCTAGCTCACTTTTTTTTTTTCTTTTTCTTCCTTTCCTTTCTTTCTATGGCTCGGCCTCTAAGGTTGGAATGTGAGGGAGAATTTTGCCATAGTTTGGCTAAGCTACCAAAACTTGCTCTAAAATTGTGAACCAACATCACCTATTTATAGGTGAAAGACAAGGTTTCTAGAATTGCATAAAGGGGCCTAAGAGCAAAATATTTGCTCATTCCTTCACCTAGGTGGCCGGCCATTGTTCTTCCTTGGTGGGCAAGTTTACTTGTTCACCAAGCTTTGCTTACCACACCAATGACATCCCTTAGATGACATCACATTAATGACCTCATCAAGCAAAAATACTTGCTCTACAAGGGTTCAAAAATCCGGCCACATGCATGCATGGAATCAACAAAATTTTTTCATGCTTATCTTCCTCCTAGTGGCCGGCCATTGTGATTCCTTGGTGGGCAAGTTTGCTTGCTCACCAAGTTTGGCTTACTTCACCCTAGTGACATCATCCTCTTACATCGTCTTGATGACATCATCTTGATGACATCATCAAGCCAAATTCTTGCTCTCCAAGCATTCAAAGAACCGGCCATTTAGTGTGGAAAATCAACAAAATATCTTACAAGCTTATCTTTTCATTCTAATCTTATTCTTAATTCCTTGTTCCAATGTAACTAGGCTTGTAACCAAACTTTGGCCTAGTTGGAACCTTGGTTAGGAAAATCCATCATTCCATAATTACATACTAATCCATCCTTACTTATTTTTCTAAAATTGCACTTTGGCCCCTACGGAAAAAATATTTGCAATTTAGTCCCTGTAGGTCGCCAACTAAAAATCGAGCCACTTGGCTACCATTTCGTGAATAATTATCCGCTGGATACTTAAAAATCCCATAATCATGATCCTGCAATCCATTTCCTTACTAACTTACATAATATCAATACTGTTTTTCACCAAAACAGTATTGTCATACTGGACTACAGTCCAGAATTCATTTGCATAATTTTGACTGCGTAACGGATTTTCTTAGGACTTAAAACTATTTAGTCCTTATCGCTCTAAAAATCGTGCTTGATTTTTCTACGGTGGTCTCATAGCTTATTCTTACTTATATGTTCGTAATGACGGTTTTCCGCAGTATAATTTCCATACTGATTAATCCTACTGCAGTACCGTCTCAGTCAAACATAAAGTCAACCTGGTCAACTTTGACTGGCATAAAATCATAAATTACCATTTTGCCCTTTTTCCTTAAAAGGCCACATGCTTGACTTAAGCAAACTATTGTTGAGTCTCGTAGCTAATTAAACGAGAACCCACACATAAACTGATATTCTACTCAGATCATGAGCTTCATATCGACATACAAGTTCCAAACTTGGGATTTTCCTTATCTAAAAGGAAATCGTAGGTTCGTCGAAATTCGGGGTCTTACATTCTACCCTCCTTAAAGAAATTTTCGTCCTCGAAAATTCGTATAATTCTAAGTGCTTTTCTTAAAATTCACCATAATTCCATAATGGTTTACTCATGTTCCCATTTTACACTTTTAATGGATCATATCTCTTATATAGCACCATAATCTTACTTTCATATCATGCTAACATACTTTCATTCATTCTTACTTCATACTATCTTACTTTCATACTACATACATTCTTACTTACATACGTTCATACTTACATACTTGCATACTTTCTTACATACTTACATACGTATCATGCTATCATCTTCTCCGTTCATATTGCATCACAAGAACTATCTTCATAAAAATTTGAGCAAGTATATCATATAACTTGCATGTTTGAAAAACATTCTTATCATATAACTTTTTCATACATGAAAAACGTTTCATACTTTAAAATTTTTCCACACTTGGAAAACATATCTTTAAAATAGCTTCTTTCTTGAACCTTTACTTATCATAATGGCCCCTTTCTTGGAACTCATTCCGTTATTGGAACTTGTCCCTAAGGATTCGGCCTATGACCCCTATCTTGGGACTTGTCCCTCAAGATTCGGTCATTTACTGAACATAACAGCTCCTATCTTGGAACCTTTACTGTTCATAACAGCCCCTATCTTGGAATTCTTCCTCAAGGATTCGGCTGTATTGCATCTTTTATAAAAATATTTCCTTTGAATCTTTCAAAGTCAATAATTAAGGAAACATAATATCGTTCGAGTGATGCAATAGATGGCATACTTATATCTTATCGCCTAGCTGCTTGCTAGATAGTAGAAGCTTTTCTCATTGCTTCTAACTTTTCCTTCACAGAACAAGATCGTAATCCTTAGGAATGTCTAAAAATTCCCAATTATTACATAATTTCCCCTTACTGAGGGATCATATCCTTAATTTCATCGTCATACTGATAGCCATCATTCAACTTATTGTTGGTGCATTGCCTTGATATTACCACCGAGTCAAGGCACTACCAAACATTTCTTATTACTACTCAAGGCTCTTGCAGAATTTGGTTCGATTGCACATGCAACGAACCATATTCTAAATTCTAATTCTAATTCTCTTCATATCTAATACTTATCTCTTCATCTATGACGATGAACAGCATACCCTATCTGTCATAACTTATCATATCGTAATAGAGATTCGTCACAATCTCATCATATCATATCGTAGACTCAGCTTGTCCACCATGCTTTCGCTACGCAGCTCTGATCTACTGGCAATAATAGCCCGTAGACTCATCTGGATACATGCGCCAAGCTGTCACATACTGACGTATCATCTCCATATCGTGCAGCTACTCAGCTAATGCAGCCACTTCCTGAGTCCCATCGAAGATGCGTGACGCCATTCCTTCGGATGCCAATGATGTCTTGCGGTTCTCTCCAAGCGTACCCGGGTTTTAAACCAGGTTCAAATCTTTACTATTCTAATACTATGACCTCTCATAGCTACTTGTTACTCTAACTAAACTAGAGTAAGAAAACTTACTTGCAAAACTGTGGCTTTGGCGGCAGAACTGTGAAACTGGATGGCAGAAAAACTTGCTCTGATACCATCTCTGTAACGCCCCGACTAACGTCACGCGTAGGGGCGTCCTACTGCGCAGACGTGGGCCGTTACATTACTTGCTTAACTTAATTCTTACTTTAAAAATAACTTTAAAGTGCGGAAAATTCTGAGTAAATTTTTTTTTTTTTCTTTTATTACTCTACCTTGAACATAACTTATCTTCATACATAATCATATGTACTCACTCGAGTACCGAGCTTTCATAATCATATTGAAAGCTAATCATAAGTATACCGTGGACCAATCCGACCTACTGCGGTTCGGTACAACACGAGGCAACTTGTTGCCATCATCCTTGAAAACCATTCTTTAACTCGTTCTTGAAAACAATTTCTTAAAAATAGTTTTCTTCTTGAAAACGTTTTCTTATCCATACTCTCACATAACATAAAACACATCTTTAAAATATATTTTTCAAAATATATTTTACATAGCGGAAATTCAAAACTCGTGGCAGTGTCCATCCCACGTTTCACAGTCTGTAGCGCCAGCCTTCACAGCCTTGCATCAAGGATTGCCGGTAGGTAGCTAACCTACAGCATGAACGTAAGTAATGAGCTAATGCTCAGTAAGCACAACGTTCAATCCGCAAAACATTTTCATAAAAGAATGCATGAACCAATTATGCTTTCTTGTGAATCGATTTAACTTTCATAAATTATCTAGATTCTATTTTCTTAAAGCTTACATGTCATGTGTGCACGTATCGTGGTCCATAGCTATAGAGTGGTTGGAGGCAGGCAATCCAATCCAACTCAAACCATGAAACTAACCGTTTAACATGGAGTGATTGGGGCAGCCAATCCAATTCAACCCAAACCATAGACTAAACCGTTTAAACCCGCCATCGTGGCAAGTCGGTACGACACAATGACCTTAGCTTGTCTTAAATTATATTCTTACCAAGTAATTAAATATTAGTGAACATGCTACGTGATGTCACTATTTTAAACATATAACATAACATAACATAAACCGTAACATAAATTACCATAGCATAAACCTCGTAACGTAACATCGTATCATCATAACATAAACATCGTATCTTAACCATCATACCATAACATCTTAGCATAAACATCATAACATGGCATCATAACATCATAATACGTCCTAACATAAACTTCGTAACGTAAGTACCATAACATAAATCATGCTTATCAATGTATGAAAATCAAGTTTTAAAAACATTTTGCCCATGCTGTAGGCGGAGTTGTACTTACCTTTAGTCCTATGCTCTTGGTTCATCGTCCAAACGTGGCACGACAACAGTTCCTACTCCTGTTTCCAAACAGGACGTAAGATAAGAGCCATACACATTCTAGCTTACCATAAATCATGATCATTAAATGTTGGTATCCTAACCAACATTTATGAGTAGCCTTGGTTATATTGTATGTTCCCCCTAACATCACATAATAACTTGCTCGGTTACTTTCCGTAACCCTAGGGCCCAAGGCCCAACATACTTAAACAATAACTAATTAGGTTACTTCAGGTAACCTTGGGTACTAAGCCCAACCATACATGAATAATATTAGGTTGCTAATGTTATTAAGGCCCAACCCGCTATCTCGGGTATCTCAAGTGGTTACTATGAGTAACCTTACTTATTGGCCCAATAAAATTAGGTAACCTTCCGGGTTACTATTTGTCCTATAGTTGTTTACCATAGGACCCTTCGTATTTCAATTATTTCTTGACAAACCTTTGTCAAGTTTTTCTTAATGAAACCCGTATTTTCATCAAATCTTAACATTTAAGCAAAGACAGTTAAAAACTGTCAAGCTCTGAAAAAATCTTTGAAAACAGTTTCTTAAACTTAGGTTATCAGTGCATGTGCAGGAATTCCCTGCTTATGCACTGTTTTTCTGAAATTCCTGTGCTGGAATTTCTGTTTCCTGCACAGTTTAGGGAATCAAATTGTACTTTAAAATCTCTTTGTAATTTGATAAAACTTTCTTCATAAAAGTTGTAGATCTCGGATAATACTACAACTTTCATGTTTTGAGGAAACCTAGTTCTGCTTGGATTCTTGTCAGTTTTAATTTGAAACTTACTGGACGTGTAGACTAGGTCTGGGCAGATTAGCCTCGGATTTTCATAAAAACGGAGGCCATTGGAGCCTCATTTTGAAAAACGGTTCACGTTGCCCTCTAGGAAAAACCCTTATCTACAACTTTGTAGTTTTGAGTTTCTTCAAATTCGGCCTCTAAGGGCCTCAAAATACCATTTCCAGAACACTGCCCAGTCTTGACCCGAGACTGGCAGTTTCGGTTCTAAAATTTGTTTCTCGTCCTAAAACGTACACACTACCTCAACCGACCACAGCGGGAGCCTAAAGTCATACATGCAATCGTTTCTAATGTTCCAATCCATCATACACATAATCATACATTCGTTCTAAATTCTATGGGAACATACAACAAACATGTGATAGGCAACTCAAACCCATAAGCACATCATCAAACATGCATCAAAAATGTAAACTAGAGACCACCACCTAATCAAGCATAATCAAGCAAACTTAATCTAGAGCATAGACATAAAATAGGTGAGCTTATGCTCTTACAATCCGACTTGGAAATACACATAAATTTCCAAAGTAAAAGCTTAATTTAAAAGCTCGGGACCAAAGGAATTTACCTCGATGCACACAAGGTTAGGCTAGGGGTTTGGTTCATTTTTCTGCCCTATCTCCTTGGCTGCCCAATCCGGTTTTGCTCCACAATTGAGCACTAAAACCTATTGGTCATTTGGTGGTTCACCCTACAACATTCGGCTGCCCTAGAACCCAATTTTCTGCATTTTTCTATTCTCTTTTTCTTCCTCTCCCATGGCCGGCCACTTGCCTCCAATGGGTACCAAAATTTCTTTCCACTTTTTCTTGTGGTTCTAGCTAGAAATCCGACCCTCTAGCTCACTTTTTTTTTTTTCTTTTTCTTCCTTTCCTTTCTTTCTATGGCTCGGCCTCTAAGGTTGGAATGTGAGGGAGAATTTTGCCATAGTTTGGCTAAGCTACCAAAACTTGCTCTAAAATTGTGAACCAACATCACCTATTTATAGGTGAAAGACAAGGTTTCTAGAATTGCATAAAGGGGCCTAAGAGCAAAATATTTGCTCATTCCTTCACCTAGGTGGCCGGCCATTGTTCTTCCTTGGTGGGCAAGTTTACTTGTTCACCAAGCTTTGCTTACCACACCAATGACATCCCTTAGATGACATCACATTAATGACCTCATCAAGCAAAAATACTTGCTCTACAAGGGTTCAAAAATCCGGCCACATGCATGCATGGAATCAACAAAATTTTTTCATGCTTATCTTCCTCCTAGTGGCCGGCCATTGTGATTCCTTGGTGGGCAAGTTTGCTTGCTCACCAAGTTTGGCTTACTTCACCCTAGTGACATCATCCTCTTACATCGTCTTGATGACATCATGACATCATCAAGCCAAATTCTTGCTCTCCAAGCATTCAAAGAACCGGCCATTTAGTGTGGAAAATCAACAAAATATCTTACAAGCTTATCTTTTCATTCTAATCTTATTCTTAATTCCTTGTTCCAATGTAACTAGGCTTGTAACCAAACTTTGGCCTAGTTGGAACCTTGGTTAGGAAAATCCATCAGTCCATAATTACATACTAATCCATCCTTACTTATTTTTCTAAAATTGCACTTTGGCCCCTACGGAAAAAATATTTGCAATTTAGTCCCTGTAGGTCGCCAACTAAAAATCGAGCCACTTGGCTACCATTTCGTGAATAATTATCCGCTGGATACTTAAAAATCCCATAATCATGATCCTGCAATCCATTTCCTTACTAACTTACATAATATCAATACTGTTTTTCACCAAAACAGTATTGTCATACTGGACTACAGTCCAGAATTCATTTGCATAATTTTGACTGCGTAACGGATTTTCTTAGGACTTAAAACTATTTAGTCTTTATCGCTCTAAAAATTGTGCTTGATTTTTCTACGGTGGTCTCATAGCTTATTCTTACTTATATGTTCGTAATGACGGTTTTCCGCAGTATAATTTCCATACTGATTAATCCTACTGCAGTACCGTCTCAGTCAAACATAAAGTCAACCTGGTCAACTTTGACCGGCATAAAATCATAAATTACCATTTTGCCCTTTTTCCTTAAAAGCCACATGCTTGACTTAAGCAAACTATTGTTGAGTCTCGTAGCTAATTAAACGAGAACCCACACATAAACTGATATTCTACTCAGATCATGAGCTTCATATCGACATACAAGTTCCAAACTTGGGATTTTCCTTATCTAAAAGGAAATCGTAGGTTCGTCGAAATTCGGGGTCTTACAGTCTATTTTTACACAGATGAATTTTGGACTGCAGAATATATTGCAGTACTGTGTATTAGTGAAAGTTTGACCAAGAAAAGTCAAAGTTGACCGAGAGAGTCAAAGTTTGACTACAATGGTCAAAGAACTGACGATACAGTATTATGGCAAAGCAGTATGGAAATGTACTGCGAAAAACCGTTTTTACGGGCAATCTAGTACTGTGTATTAGGAACACAGTATTAGAAATATCTGTGTAGCTCAAAAATGGACTGCATATTGAAGAAAAGAGCCAAACAAGGCCTTATGGTGATGACATCACCTTATCAACAAATTATGACATCATAATCAATTAAAGGAAATTAGAAGAATTCCTTGGAAGGTTCTAGACACTTCATGGCCGGCCACCTCACCCTCCAAATGTGCAAAATTGTGATTTTTGAAAGACTAAACTAGCAATTTTGTGAAGTTTCAAATGCCTATAAATAGGTGAGCCATTTGTTCACAAAAAAAAATCCGAAAATTTGGCTAGATGCTGTCCATTTCTCAGCTCAAAAACCGACCCTAGGCAGCCAAGAAAGTTAAAACAAAAACCAAAATCCAAGTGTGGGAATTAGTAGTGAAGTTCGGATTTCACCTAGGAACCAAGAGGAAAAGCTGAAAAATTTTTGGAGATCCATTTTGGCCAAGGGGGGCCGGTTGTGAGCCAGCTGGAAAAAAAAAAAAAGAGAAAAGTGGTTGGAAGCTAGGGGGAGTGGCCGGATTTAGTGGCTGGACTTGGTGAGGAGCAGCAACCAAGGGACAGAAAAATTTCTGGAAAGCTAGGCGAGAGGCCGGCTGCACCTAGGAGCAAGGGAGGAGCAGATTTTTGGAACCAAACCCTAACCTCATTTAGGGTTAAGTAAGGTAATCTCCCATGGCCTTATGCTGCTCAATTTGATTTCAATTTGAGGTTTAAATTGTATTTCAAGCTGGAAATTGTAAGAGCATAAGCTCTGATTTTTTTTATTTGGCCCTAGTTAGGATTAGGTTATGTGCATGATTAGATTAAGGGTGGTTTGGTGTTTTAAGCCTTTTATGATTTCATGTTAATGCTTATGCTTGATTGATTATTAGGATTGCATGCTAGATGTTTGATAAATTATATGTCCCCTAAATATGTGTAAGAATGATGTAGAATGGTATGTTAGGGTGCTAGAATATAAGCATGGATGGAATGGAATGGTTTGATGAATTTAGAACCATGCAAACCCTAAGTGATGCAGTTTCGGTATTGGTTTGCATGGGCGTGATCGAATCACTTGAATGTGAGATTGGAATGTTAGAAATGCTTGTATGTGTGATATTAGGCTCCCGCTGTGGTCGGTTGAGGTAGTGTGCACGAATTAGGACGTAAAACGAAATTAAGAACAAAAACTGCCAGTTTGGGTACAAACTGGCCAGTTTTCTGGAAAAGGAAATTTGAGGCCTTTAGAGGCCGAATTTGAGAAAACGTAAAACACGAAAGTTGTAGAGAATAATTTTTTCTAGGGAGCTGAGTGGAAAGTTTTTCAAAATGAGGCTCCAACGGCCTCGATTTTTATGAAAATCCGAGCCTGGCCGTGCCCAGGATTCATGCACGGTCAGGTAAGTTCAACAAGGCATAAGGGCATGTTAAATTCCGAACTGGGTTTTTCTCAAAACACAAAAGTTTTAGGGTTTCTCAAAATCTAAAACTTTCATGAAGGAAACTTTCTCAGATTTGATTTGGATGTTTAAATAAAAATTGGATTTTAAAAACTGTGTAGGAGACAAGAAATTCCTGCACAGGATTTTCTAAAAACAAAGTAGAAAAACTGTATTTTTCACCAACCCCAATGTTTTTACTGTGAAAACTGTTCCAATGGCAGTTTTTAGCCCTTAATAAATTTTAAGAACCCATTTTAAGAATTAAGTATTTTTATGAGTTAAGCAATGGATTTTTAAATAAAAATCACAAAGTTTTCCAAGAAAAAGGAAAACGGATTTTTAAGAGTAGATATGCAGCAAGATAGTAAAAGATGGTAACCGGGAAGGATACTCGAGTTATTGGGCTTGACCCCCAAAGCCCAAGTTTGACCATATAAGGTTGACTTTGGTTGACCAGGTTTGACCAAGGATTATCATCTCAAGGGTTACCCAACATAACCCATCGAGATACCAAAAAATATGAGGAGTTAAGAGCTAGGGTTATTTGAAATAACCCAATGGATGATAGACCAAGAATATTAAAGCTTATGCCCAAGGTTAGGATAGTAACCTAACCCTACCTGTATGGATATGGGCTTAGCACATGTGGTTACTCAGTGTAACCGAATAAGTTATAATCCATGTTTGGGCTAGTCTCGAACAATAGGGTTACTTATTGTAACCAAGTAAGATATCTGGCATAGGGGACATACAACTAAGACCATATATGCATGTCGGTTAGGTCACCAACATTTTTCGGTAATAGACCCTTACCTATGTCCTTCATTCAAGCAGGAAGTAACCTGCAGCTGTATCCGGACGTGGAGCAGCATTTCACCGGACATAGTAGTCGAGGTTAGTACAACTCCGCCTACAGCATAGGCTTTTGTTGTATACTTGCCCAAGTATGATCGATGAATGCTATGGTAGTTGATATGATATATGTTTGATATGCTTACGAAATGTCATGTGAATGTTATGTGATTGATTATGCCATGAAGTATGATATGTTTATGATGCATGAAGTTATGATATGAAGCATGATATGAATATGTCTTATGAACGAAAAGCAAGTATGATGGCAAGCAAGCTTGCCTGTGTCGTACCGACCCGCTCACAGGTCGGGTTGGACTATAGTTTGAGTTGGAAATGGACTGGCCGCCCCAACCACTCCATAGTTGCGCATCCAGTACGTACACTTATGTAAGGGGCCCATAAGCAAGATAAGCAAGATAAGTAAGATAAGCATGTATGCAAGATACGCTATGAATGAACAAGCAAACATAATGAAGCAAAATCGGTTCATGCATATATTATGCTATGTTAGGATATGAGATGTTATGTTAAGCTAGGACATGATATGCTATGTTAAGTTACGATATGATATGCTATGTTAAGTTACGATATGATATGCTATGTTACGATGCTATGTTAAGTTATGATATGATATGCTATGTTACGATGCTATGTTAAGTTACGATATGATACGCTATGTTATGATGTTAGGTTAAGTTATGACATGAGACGTTATGTTGCAAATAGTTAAGATATATTATGATAAGTTAGGATTGTATTGTGTCGCGGTATAGTAGTTGTACTTGCTGAGCGAAAGCTCATTGTCTTACGTTTATGCTGTAGGTAAGCAACCTACGAGCAATTGTTGATGCAAGATGGGGGAGCGTGGCAGGGCGAGCTGTGAAATGTGGGAAATAAAGCCGCTACGCGTTTTGTCTTTTTATGTTTAATAATCGTTATTCGAATATCGTTTTTTCTATATTGCCTTTCGCTCGTACGCGCTATATAAAAGAAAAAAAAAATTTCCGCTGTTTTAGCTAGATTAGTAAGTATGTATGTACGATAGCGGCGTGTGCTAGGCCTAAGTATGTTATGTATGTATGTATGTACGGTAGCGGCCTGTGCTAGGCTGGTCGTTACAGAGTTGGTATCAGAGCGGTTTCCTGTTATACAATTTCCTGTTATGTATGTTGGGATTATGTTATGATAGACGTGGCGATATGGATCCTGCTCGCGTAAATGAGGATCGAGACGCGATAAAATCATTTTACGAATCGCATCCTCTACTGTTTGATGGTACGAGACGATCAGTATCAGTGGCAGCCTGGCTATATGATATGGAGTTGGTTTTCCATATCTGTCATATCGAGGACCATTTGCAGGTCTCTCTAGCCCGTCGGTGCTTGATAGCTGATGCACGACAATGGTGGATAATGTCGGGAGAAAGACAGATGCCTAGTCGTTCATGGGCTCATTTTCGTATGTTAATTAGTGCGCGTTATGGGCCGATGCCTGACGACGGAGCCGGTGAGCCGTACCGTGACCCCGAGATTTATCGGGATATGCAGCGCACGCGATATTTAAGTTATGTCAAGGACTGGCATGCGTACCCCCAGGAGTCCATGAGTCACTACTGTTGGAGATTTCAGGAGGCTATGCTACCACATGTTCCGCAGGATTTACCCAGCCCTGATCTGCAAGCCTTAGTGATTCTGCGGAATGGGTTACCTCCCCATATCCGACAGTTTGTTCCGACGCCCCTGTTAGAAAGGGCAGTCGGTAGTATGATTAACGATATCTTGGAGGCGGAGCGTATCGCGCATACGATACAGGCCGATGCTTATGTAGATGATGACCAGGTGCCTGTCGACGATGCCGGGTTAGGAGAGTCACAGTATGAGGTAGGGCAGATGTTACCTAAGGAACCGATCCCTGCTGTCCCCATACAGGAGGAACCAGCCCAGGAGACTGAAGATCAGATGGACGCGGAGGACGCCGCCGACGATATAGTTGCTCCGGCAGACCTATCGGAAGATCCTACAGTTATGGACATCTCTAGCGACGACGAGGATGAGGATATGGATGATCTCGACAACGATCCCGAGGAGATACTACTCGACGAGTACGATTGGGACGCGAATTCCGATGCTTCATTAGTAATCACGATTTAGGTTATAGTTTAGACTTGGATCGACCAAGTATAATTTTTGACCATGAGCCTGATTGTACTAGCTTATTATTTTTAATAATAGGCTTATGTACGATGAGGAAGTGTTAGGCACTTCCATCATAGTTTGGCCTTGTATATATATAGATATATAGGCCCAGTATGATGTGATCAATATGTATATGCAGTATGATGAAATATATATATTTACAGTATGGTAAATTATGAGGTACATGGTATGTACATATGAAATAATATGAATAAGGTACTTCTGTATGAGTACTAAAAGACCGTGCGAACACGGGATAGATGACAAGGATATGTCATGTTATGAAAAGCTATGTCATGTTATGAAAAGTTATGTTATGAGTATGAAAAGTTATGTTATAAGTATGAAAGTTATGTTATAATAAGTATCTAATGTGATACGATAATACGATTATGTTATGGTATGATACGATAAGTCATGCATGGAAGAAAGGATATTAACAGTACGATAATATCTTTTCTTATGATGGTAAGATGGTACGCCCATGTAGAATAGTACCTCTTAATCCTCCCGAACCGGATCTCACAACCATTGTAGCAAGTTTGCAACGACAGTTGGTCGAACAACAGCGAGAGTCGAATTGACTACAAGAGCAGATAGTTCGGATGAATCAAAGACCCCAAGTTGACGAGGTTCCACCTCGAGCTCATCAAGAACCCCCAGTAGCACCTCAGGTACCGGATGTTTACCTGAATGCTCAACCAGAGGTCCAGCCAGAAATTTCCCGGAATGCTGAAATTCCGATGGCACCCATTGGAGGACGAGTAAATCTACAGCTAGTACGGGAAGACTTGCTGTACGAACGATTTAGGCGGATGAAAGTGCCAGAGTTCGAAGGATCGACTGATCCTATAGCTGCCGATAACTGGTTAATCGATATACAAGTCATTTTGGTTTTTATGCGGTTAACGGAGCAGTAGAAAGTTTTATGTGCTTCTTTTGCTCTTAAGAAGGACGCGCAGCACCAGTGGATGACCATACAGATGCGTCGCGATGTCGCGGTCATGAGTTGGCAAGATTTTGTGACCGATTTTTGTACGATGTACTACAACAGGGAGGTCCTTGCCGCTCAACAAGACGAGTTCACGAATCTTAGACAAGCGTCAATGACAGTAATGGAAACTGTCAAAAAGTTTGAGCAATTAGCTCGGTTATGCACGGCTTTGGCACCAAGTGAAACCGAGAAGGTAAAGAGAATAATGAAGATGTTTTGAACGGATAGTGCCAAGCACGTGAGTGCCGGTAGTAGCCGCCTACCCTGGTGTCCGATTTCATAAGTCGGGCAATAAGAGCCGAGTATTGGGATAAACAAGGACAAGTAGGCAATGGCTCAAATCTTCAAGGCAAAAAGGGAGGAGAAGGCTGTAGCGAAGCCAACACAGCCTCGACAAGGTTCGGAAACGTTCCCGAAGGACCAAACTAGTAACCCTGTGCAAGGTTCCAAACAGTTTGAAAGGAACAAGAAGAAAGGGAATTTTTCAAGCCAGGGTCAACAAAGGAATTTTTCTCAGAAAAGGAGCATTAGAGGAAATGAGGAGACTAACGTTAACCACCCACATGCGAGAAGTGTGGAAAGAAACACTCGGGAGTGTGTAGGATGGGATCAAATGCTTGCTACCTGTGTGGCAAGGAGGGGCCCTATGTAAGGAACTGCCCTCAGAACAACTAGAATCAGAACCCTCCTTATCCAAACTGAAACGCCAACATTCGCCAGTTACATACAGTCCAAGCCAGACTGGAAGGACCCTCAGTTACGCAAGGCAGAATAGAGGCTCCTGAACCCCAAGCCAGGACTTACGCTTACGCTAAGGGAGATGTTGAGGCAGGAACATCACATGTGGTGACAGATTTGACTTCTATCACCACCTAAGAAGCTATTGCGTTGTTTGATTCTGGTGCCACTCACTCGGAGTTTGCCCAGAAATTTGGAAGATGTGTAGATAGATTAAAATAGCTTTTCAAAATTTCTTTGCCATCCGGAGAAATTTTGTGGTACTATTTTTTTTGGACACGAAATACTTTCGTAGTTAAATATGGCAAAGAATTATTTGTGGATCTCATCAAGCTTAAGGATTTCGATGTGATATTATTCATGGATTTCTTAAGAAAGTACAACGCTAAGATCGACCGTCGAAAAGCGTTGCGTAACGTTCAACCCTTACGATGAAGAATAGTGTAACTTCGATGGACAGTACGGAGCTCAGCCACCAGATTAGTTCGACAATGAAGGCTTGGATGATGTTAGCTAATGGATGCCAAGGATAGTTAGCTAACATAGTGGACAAGGATCTAGAAGTAGAAATTAATGCCGTAAGATATTCCCATTATAAAGGAATATGTGGATATCTTTCCGAAGGGCTTATCAAGATTTTCGCCGGAACGGGAAATTTCGGTTGAAGTTGAGTTGTTGCTTAGAGCCGCACCAATATCGAGAGCACCTTACTGTGTGGCATCTGCCAACTTAGAAAGCTTTAAGTGCAGTTACAAGAACTGCCTGACAAAGGATCCATCTCGCAGAATCACTCTCTGTGAGAAGCATCTGTTTTGGTTGCGAAGAAGAATGATGGATCATTACGCACATGTAGTGATTTCCGGGAGCTGAATAGGATTTCGATCAAGAACAAGTATCCCCTTTCAAGAATTGACGATCTTCTGGATCAACTCAGGGGAGCAAAAGTATTCTCGAAAGTCGATTTACGATCAGACTATCAACAGCCTAGGATCAAGGAGTTAGATATCTCCAAAAAGGTTTTTCGAACGAGTTATGGGCATTATGAGTCTTGGTTATGCCGTTGGGATTAACTAATGCCCCAATTGTTTTTATGGACCTTATGAACTGAATGTTCAAAGAATACTTAGACAAGTTCATTATTGTCTTTATTGACAATATCTTATTCAAGGTCCAAGGATGAATATGAGCATTACCTTAGGTTGGTGATAGAAACGTTAGAATGAAATAAGCTGTATGTCGAATTCACAAATGAGAATTAAAAAAAAAATTTTGTTTCTAGTGTTATGTGGGGCTAAAGGAAGGAACTTCCGTAGACCCTGCAAAGGTGGAAATGGTCAATACATGGCCAGTACCCAAGAATATTATGGAAATAAGGAATTTCTTAGTTTAACTGGATATTATCGACGTGTTGTCGAAGGATTTTTCAAAAATTTTGCACCACTGACAACCCTTACTCAAAAGGGGAAGAAATTTGAATGGATCTAAAAATGTGAAGAGAATTTTCAAGTGCTTAAGAAGAAGCTAATTAGTGCGCCGGTATTAGTAATTCCTGATGTAGATGCAGGAATTTTGTGAATTATAGTGACACTTCTAAAAATGGATTAGAAGCTGTCCGGATACAGAATGGGAAGATAGTAGTCTATGCGTCATGACAACTAGGAATTCACGAAAGAAACTATCATATGTATGATTTGGAGCTCATAGCGATAGTTTCACACCTAAGATTTGGAAACCGTTAAGTCATATCAAGGAAAGGATTCCTTTTTACTAAAAATGTAACTTTTTGGCGGAAAGAACAAGGAGTTAGGACCTCCGCCAACGGTGCTATTTACTTCAAGGAAAGGAATTATGTTCCTAACTTTGATTTATTAAGGGATTAGATACTATTGAAAGCACTTATGACGCCGTGTTCGGTACACCCTGAAGCTTTCAAATTATACAAGGGCATCTGAAAGGATTTATGATGGCCAAATATGATGAATAAGGTGGCAAAATATGGGTCAAAGTGCCTAACTTGTCAGAAAGAAGGACTGAACACTGACATCTTGGATGAGAATTGTGAAAATAGAACTTCCTGAATGCAAATGGGCGCAGATTACTATGGATTTTATAGTAAAACTGCCCGAGATTGCAAGTGGGAATAAGACGGTTTGGGTTATTATGGATAGGTTAACCAAACCAGCCCACTTTATCGTAGTTAAGGCTACCTTTTTTATGGAAAGATTGACAGAGATCTGCATATTTCAGATCATTAGACTGCATAGAGTGCCAAAATCAATAAGCTCAGACCATGATAGGCGTGTTACTTCTTGATTTTGGACAAGTTTAATAAGTCCATGGGGTGGAAATTGAAGTGCAGTAAGGCATTTCACCCTAATCTGATGACTAGTCGGAAGGAACCATCCAGACACTAAAGGATATGCTAAGATCATGTGTCTTGGATTTCAGAGGAAATTGGATCAGAAGCTTGCTTTAAACACAAGAGTTAGCTTCGATGCACAACGTTTTCACGTTTCGAATGTGAAAAGAAAAAGTAAAAAGTACATATCAGTCCCTTCCCATGTATTTAATCAAGAACCAGTAGAGGTTCAAATTGATTTGATTCATAAGGAGACACCAGTGTGAATTATGGATCGGGAAGAAAAGGACTTTAGAAATAAAATTACTTCTATGGTTGAAGTTTTATGAAGAAACCATGAGGTTGAAGTAGCAACCTGAGAAGTAGCCTATGAGATGAGGTAGCACTACCCCTTGTTGCTCTAATTTTCGAGGACGAAAATTTTTAAGGGGGGTAGATTGTAATACCTAGTTTTTTTCGATATTACTAATTCCTTTTAGAGGAATTAATTATGTGCCATGAAGGTATTCATGAAAGAGCCCGGTTAAGGGTTTTTATTGAATTTGTGAGTTCTTATGATTTTATAAGACTCAAAAATGATTGCTTAGATTAGCATACAACCTTTTGAGTGAAAAAGGATGAAAAACTCTATGATATATGTTGGTCAATGTTTGACCAAGAAAAGTCAAAGTTGACCGAGAGAGTCAAAGTTTGACTAAAATGGTCAAAGAACTGACGATACAGTATTATGGCAAAGCAGTATGGAAATATACTGCGAAAAACCGTTTTTACGGGCAATCTAGTATGATTAAGATTAAAAACCACCATAGAAAATCAAGTACACCAAGTTAAATACTAAGGGCTAAAGGGCTTAAGGAAATAAGAAAAATTTTATACAGTCTATTTTTACACAGATGAATTTTAGACTGCAGAATATATTGCAGTATGTGTATTAGTGAACACAGTATTAAAAATATCTGTGTAGCTCAAAAATGGACTGCATATTGAAGAAAAGAGCCAAACAAGGCCTTATGGTGATAACATCACCTTATCAACAAATTATGACATCATAATCAATTAAAGGAAATTAGAAGAAATCCTTGGAAGGTTCTAGACACTTCATGGCCGGCCACCTCACCCTCCAAATGTGCAAAATTGTGATTTTTGAAGGACTAAACTGTAACGACCAGCCTAGCACAGGCCGTTACCGTACATACATACATACATACATACTTAGCATAAACAGCAGAATTTTTTTTTATACGGAGTGTATGAACGAGAAACGATATATAAACCCGAGCGTATGAACGAAACGAAAAGCGATATAAACAAAGCCATATACAAGGACGATGTACGAATATCGGATATTAAATAATGTACATAAAACGAAACGCGTAGCGGTAATAATATCCCACATCATTTCACAGTTCACCCTGCTCCGCTCGCCATCTTGTATCAAAAATTGCTGACAGGTTGCTTACCTACAGCATAGACGTAAGACACGTGAGCTTTCGCTCAGCAAGTACAACATAATTATCCGCAATAATTAATAATACAAAATAGAATTCAATCAAGCATAACATAATCAATTCAACTTAACGTAACACATTCATATAACATAACACATTCGTCTAACATAACATATTCATCTAACATAACATATTTATCTAACATAACATATTCATCTGACATAACATATTTATCTAACATAACCTATTCAATCTTAATCATGCATGAGCCAATTATGCTTCATTATGCTTGCTTATTTCATTCATAACTTATCTTACCATACATGCTTATCTTGCTTATGGGCCCCATAAGTGTACGTACCGGGCGCGCAACTATGGAGTGGTTGGGGCGGCCAGTCCATTTCCAACTCAAACCATAGTCCAACCCGACCTATGAGCGGGTCGGCACGACACAGGCAACTTGCTTGCCATACTTTCTTATCTTATCTTACTCTTATTTAGAATTAGTGAACATGCCTCGTGATGTCACAAATTCATAAGATATAAATCATATCGTAACTTCATGCATCATAGACATATCATAGCATAATCAATTCATAAAACATTCACATAACATCTCATAAACATAACCTAATATCGATCATACATCGCAACATCTACTATAGCATTCATCAATCATACTTGAGTAAATATACAACAAAAGCCTATGCTGTAGGCGGAGTTGTACTTACCTCAAAATGTATGTCCACTGATAAGCTGCTCCTGATCAGGGCGAGATAGCAGATTATTTCCTGCTATGACAAAGGACATCGTGTCAGGATTCTAAAATCCTAACTTTTAAATTGTTGGTAATCTGTACCAACGTTCCTTTTATTCTTTGTTATATGCCCCCACCTAACTATCTTGAAACATTATTAATGGGTTATTAAGAATAACCCTATAGGTAACCCCTGAGCCAAGGGCCCTAATCCGTAGTCTTAATCTCTTATTGGGTTACGTTGGATAACCCTTGGGCTTCGGGCCCAAACCAATAACTCGGCATCTTTTTCCGGTTATTGCTCACCAAATTTTGTTTTTAAAACTACTTTTAAAAACTTAAGGTTTTTCTTTAAAAATCCTTGAAATCATATGATTAGGTTTTATAAATCGTTAAGGGTTGAAAACTGTTATTGGAACAGTTTTAGTGGTCAAATATTGATTTTAAACTACAAAACGATTAAACACTAAAAACTGCCTTTGAAACAGTTTTTATATTTATTTTAGAAAATCCTGTGCAGGAATTTCCGGTTTCCTACACAGTTTTAAAACTCCAATTGTAATTAGAATTCCAGACCGAATCTGAAAAAATTTTCTTCATGAAAGTTTTAGATCTTAAAATATCCTAAAACTTTCATGTTTTGCTCAAAACCCAGTTCGGAACTTAACTCATTCATTTACCCTGTCCAAGTCACCTGGCCGTGCATAAAAACTGGGCACAGTCAGGCTCGGGTTTCCATAAAAACGAAGGCCGTTCGAGCCTTATTTTTGAAAACTGTCCATGCTACCCTCTAGGAAAAACCTTACTCTACAACTTTCATGTTTTAGGTTTTGCAAGATTCGGCCTCTAAGGGCCTCAAATTTGGGTTTCCAGAAAACTGGGCAGAATGAACCCGAATTGGCAGTTTACTATCTCTTAATCGTTTTCGGTCCTAAAACGAGCACACTACCTCAACCGAACTCAGCGGGAGCCTAAAGTCAATCATACAGCGCCTTTCTAATGTCCATTTCTTTTTAAACACAAATTAAAACTTAGCCATGCAAACCATTATTCTTTTCCCAAATAATTAAGGGTTGCAGAAAAATTCCAGCTTGCCTAATTACACCAAATCTGCCATTTAACCTAATCAAGCATCCTAACACATACCATAACTTATTAGGGGCATATAATCTTGAAAATCAGCTAGCATACAATCCACATACATCAAGCAAGCATATTAAAATCATACAATGCTTAAAAACATCAAACCACCCTTAATCTACAAATCAAGCACATAACTTAATCTAGGCCAAAAATAAAATCAGAGCTTATGCTCTTACAATTGCTGACTTGTAATACAAATAAACTTCAAATTGACATCAAATTGAGGAGAATAAGGCCATGGTAGTATTACCTTAGTGAACCCTAAGATTGGTTAGGGTTTGGTCTAAAAATTTCTGCTCCTCCCTTGCTCCTAACACAACCGGCCACTCCCTAAGGCCTTCCAAAAATTTTCTGTCCCTTGGCTGCTGCTCCTCACCAAATCCGGCCTCTAACCCCCTAACTCCTTCAGCTTTTTCTCTTCCTTTTCAGCTCACCCACAACCGGCCAACATGCCAAACAAAGGGGTCCAAATTTTTCCAACACCTATTCTTTCCTCCTAGCTGAAATCCGAACTCTCCCTAAGGGATTTTCTCTTGGATTTTTGTTTTTGGTACTTGCTTTTCTTTGGCAGCTTGGGTTCGGCTTTGGTGTTAAAAAATGGGCAGAATTTGGCTTGGTTTTCTGATTTTTTTTTAATAAAATCAGCACCTATTTATAGAGGTTTTTGGACTTTGCTTAATTGCAAAATAGTCCTCCAAAAAGCAAGTATTAGCACCTTTGGCATGCTAGGTGGCCGGCCAACCTTGGTGAACAAGGAAATAATACTTTCCAAATTTTGTTTAATCCTTAATGATGTCATAATTAGGAGCTTAGATGATGTCATCATTATTTAAGGCTTGTTTGCCTTAATTCCTTAAAAATCAGTCCATTGTTCTCCAAAACAGATATTACTAATACTGTGTTACTTAATACACAGTATTATATATTTAATTACAGTCCAAAATTTATCTGTCTTAAAATGGACTGTACGAAAACTTCTCTTTTTGTTTCGAGTCCTTTGGCCCTTAAAAACCTATTTAATGTGCTTGATTTTTCTATGGTGGTTTTAGATTTAATTCTAACTATTTTATCCGTAAAAACGGTTTTTCTTAGTATATGACCTATACTGCTTAACATACTTAAGTTCCGTCATATAGTTGACATTTTTAGTCAATCTTTGACTTCTCGGGTCAACTTTGACTTTCATGGTCAACTTTGACCTTCATGGTCAACTTTGACTTTTTCGGTCAACGTTGACTTTCTATAAATCATAGATTTTTTCTATCTTTTGAACATAAAAGATCATAGGCTTGACTAAGCAATCATATTTGAGTCTTACGAAGCTATAAGAACTCATGAAATTTAATAAAAACCCTAAGCCGGGCTTTTTCATAAATACCATTATGGTACAAATCATAACGTTAAAATTTCTAGATCTTACATAAACTAGCAATTTTGTAAAGTTTCAAATGCCTATAAATAGGTGAGCCATTTGTTCACAAAAAAAAAATCAGAAAATTTGGCTAGATGCTGTCCATTTCTCAGCTCAAAAACCGACCCTAGGCAGCCAAGAAAGTTAGAACAAAAACCAAAATCCAAGTATGGGAATTAGTGGTGAAGTTCAGATTTCACCTAGGAACCAAGAGGAAAAGCTGAAAAATTTTTGGAGATCCATTTTGGCCAAGGGGGGCCGGTTGTGAGCCAGCTGGAAAAAAAAAAAAAAAAAAAAGAGAAAAGTGGTTGGAAGCTAGGGGGAGTGGCCGGATTTAGTGGCTGGACTTGGTGAGGAGCAGCAACCAAGGGACAGAAAAATTTCTGGAAAGCTAGGCGAGAGGCCGGCTGCACCTAGGAGCAAGGGAGGAGCAGGTTTTTGGAACCAAACCCTAACCTCATTTAGGGTTAAGTAAGGTAATCTCCCATGGCCTTATGCTGCTCAATTTGATTTCAATTTGAGGTGTGTGATATTAGGCTCCCGCTGTGGTCGGTTGAGGTAGTGTGCACGAATTAGGACATAAAACGAAATTAAGAACAAAAACTGCCAGTTCGGGTACAAACTGGCCAGTTTTCTGGAAAAAGAAATTTGAGGCCTTTAGAGGCCGAATTTAAGAAAACGTAAAACACGAAAGTTATAGAGAATGATTTTTTCTAGGGAGCAATGCAGACAGTTTTCCCAATTGAGGCTGCAACGGCCTCGGTTTTATGAAAATCCGAGCCTGGCCGTGCCCAGGATTCATGCACGGTCAGGTAAGTTCAACAAGGCATAAGGGCATGTTAAATTCCGAACTGGGTTTTTCTCAAAACACGAAAGTTTTAGGGTTTCTCAAAATTTGAAACTTTCGTGAAGGAAACTTTTTCAGATTTGATTTGGATTTTTAAATAAAAATTGGATTTTAAAAACTGTGTAGGAGACATGAAATTCCTGCACAGGATTTTCTAAAAACAAAGCAGAAAAATTGTATTTTTCACCAACCCCTATGTTTTTACTGTGAAAACTGTTCCAATGGCAGCTTTCAGCCCTTAATAAATTTTAAGACCCCATTTTAAGAATTAAGTATTTTTATGAGTTAAGCAATGGATTTTTAAATAAAAATCACCAAGTTTTCCAAGAAAAAGGAAAACGGATTTTTAAGAGTAGATATGCAGCAAGATAGTAAAAGATGGTAACCGGGAAGGATACTCGAGTTATTGGGCTTGACCCCCAAAGCCCAAGTTTGACCATATAAGGTTGACTTTGGTTGACCAGGTTTGACTAAGGATTATCATCTCAAGGGTTACCCAACATAACCCATCGAGATACCAAAAAATATGAGGAGTTAAGAGCTAGGGTTATTTGAAATAACCCAATGGATGATAGACCAAGAATATTAAAGCTTATGTCCAAGGTTAGGATAGTAACCTAACCCTACCTGTATGGATATGGGCTTAGTACATGTGGTTACTCAGTGTAACCGAATAAGTTATAATCCATGTTTGGGCTAGTCTCGAACAATAGGGTTACTTATTGTAACCAAGTAAGATATCTGGCATAGGGGACATACAACTAAGACCATATATGCATGTTGGTTAGGTCACCAACATTTTTCGATAATAGACCCTTACCTATGTCCTTTATTCAAGCAGGAAGTAACCTGCAGCTGTATCCGGTCGTGGAGCAGCATTTCACCGGACATAGTAGTCGAGGTAAGTACAACTCTGCCTACAGCATAGGCTTTTGTTGTATACTTGCCCAAGTACGATCGATGAATGCTATGGTAGTTGATATGATGTATGTTTGATATGCTTACGAAATGTCATGTGAATGTTATGTGATTGATTATGCCATGAAGTATGATATGTTTATGATGCATGAAGTTATGATATGAAGCATGATATGAATATGTCTTATGAATGTGTGGCATCACGAAGCATGTTCACAAATTCTAAATAAGATATAACGAAAAGCAAGTATGATGGCAAGCAAGCTTGCCTGTGTCGTACCGACCCGCTCACAGGTCGGGTTGGACTATGGTTTGAGTTGGAAATGGACTGGCCGCCCCAACCACTTTATAGTTGCGCGCCCGGTACGTACACTTATGTAAGGGGCCCATAAGCAAGATAAGCAAGATAAGTAAGATAAGCATGTATGCAAGATACGCTATGAATGAACAAGCAAACATAATGAAGCAAAATCGGTTCATGCATATATTATGCTATGTTAGGATATGAGATGTTATGTTAAGCTAGGACATGATATGCTATGTTAAGTTACGATATGATATGCTATGTTAAGTTATGATATGATATGCTATGTTACGATGCTATGTTAAGTTATGATATGATATGCTATGTTACGATGCTATGTTAAGTTACGATATGATATGCTATGTTACGATGTTAGGTTAAGTTATGACATGAGACGTTATGTTGCAAATAGTTAAGATATATTATGATAAGTTAGGATTGTATTGTGTCGCGGTATAGTAGTTGTACTTGCTGAGCGAAAGCTCATTGTCTTACGTTTATGCTGTAGGTAAGCAACCTACGGGCAATTGTTGATGCAAGATGGGGGAGCGTGGCAGGGCGAGCTGTGAAATGTGGGAAATAAAGCCGCTACGCATTTTGTCCTTTTATGTTTAATAATCGTTATTCGAATATCGTTTTTTTTATATTGCCTTTCGCTCGTACGAGCTATATAAAAGAAAAAAAAAATTTCCGTTGTTTTAGCTAGATAAGTAAGTATGTATGTACGATAGCGGCCTGTGCTAGGCCTAAGTATGTTATGTAAGTATGTATGTACGGTAGCGGCCTGTGCTAGGCGGGTCGTTACACCCGATACAGGAGGTACCACCTCAGGATGCTGGGGATGACATGGCGGCTGACGACTTCGATCCCGATGATCCCATCATTGCTCCGGAGGACCCACCAGAGGATCACCTGATTATCGATATTTCTAGTGACGATGAGGACGATATAGAGCCAGAGCCGGAGCCTGAAGACGTAGGCTGGTTAGAGGATGAGGAGGATTTGGATGATGATCCGGAGGAGATCCCGTTTGCCGACGGAGAGGGAGAGTCAGATTCCGATGCATCCGTAGTTACTATAGAGCACATAGATTAGGTTGCTTGTATATATATATTTTTTGATGCTAGACTGTTGGGTACTAGCTTATTCTTTTTGGATGATAGGCTTGTACATGTGTATGATGGTAAAGTGGTAGACACTTCCATCCAAATTTTTGATCATGTATGTATAGTATGTATAAAATATGTATTTACGAGGTTGTAAATATGATGTATTTTTGTACAAATATAAAAAGGCAGTTCATGAATGTAATGCTATGTTACGATGTGATTATGAAAATCATGTTATGATATGTTATGAAATATCATACGTATGAAGGAGATGTTATGCATGAAATACGATACGATAATATGTCTATAATCGAGTATGATTACTATGACAAAGTATTGTGGTACAATATGATATCATCTGCATGAAAGAAAGGATATTGATAATATGGTAATATCTTTTCTTGTAATTTTATAGGAATTAGAAATGGTGCGCACCCGTAGAACGGACATGCATAGAGCGGTACCTGCAAACCCTCAGGAGCCTGATCTCGCGACCGTTGTTGGGAATTTACAACGGCAGTTGCTTGAACAGCAACGTGAAACTGATAGATTGCGAGAGCAGTTGGCTCAGATAAACCAAAGACCCCGGGGAGATGAAGTTCCCCCACAGAGTAGACCCGGTAGCAGCTCAAGCACAGGAGGTTCCACGGAACTTTGAGGTTCCGTTAGCACCCGTGGGGATTCCTGCGAATCTGCCACCAGTACGGGAGGATTTGCTTTACTAGCGCTTCAGGCGGATGAAGGCGCCAGAATTCGAGGGATTGATGGATCCAATAGCGGCCGATAACTGGTTGATTGATATCCAAGTTATCTTGGATTTTATGAGGCTATCAGAACAGGAGAAGGTTCTGTATGCATCCTTCGCTCTCAAGAAAGACGCGAGACATTGGTGGATGACCGTTCAGATGCACCGAGACGTCATTACCATGGGCTGGCAGGATTTCGTTACGGAGTTTCGGAACATGTTTTATAATAGAGAGATCCTAGCAGCCCAGCAGGACGAGTTTTCCAATCTGAAACAAGAGTCAATGACTGTAATGGAGGCAGTCAAGAAATTTGAGCAGTTAGCCCAGCTATGCCCTGAGTTGGTGCCCAATGAGACTGAAAAGGTCCGGCGAATGATGAAGATGTTTCGCACCGACATTACCAAGCAAGTGAGTGCCGGCAGTAGCCCACCTACCCTGGTATCTGACTGTGTGAGTCGGGCCATAAGATCTAAGTATTGGATTAACCAGGATAGGGAAGCAATGGCTCAGATTTTCAAGGCGAGGAAAGAAGAGAAAGCCGTGGTGAAGCCCACGCAACCCCGGCAAGCACTTGAAGCAACCCAGAGAGGCCTGATGAATAGCCTGGCCCAAGGTTCCAAACAGTTCGGGAGGAACAAGAGAAAAGGAAATTTCTCTGGGCCAGGTCCACAAAGGAATTTCCCTCAGAAGAAGCACTTTAGAGGAAATGAGGGAAACACTGCTGAGTACCCGGTGTGTACCAAATGTGGAAAGAAACACCCGGGAGTTTGCAGAATAGGATCTAATGCTTGCTTCCTCTGTGGCAAGGAAGGGCATTATGCGAGGAACTGCACCTTGAATAATCAGGGCCAGAACACTTCTTATCCAAGCCGGAACCACAACAGCCAGTTGCATGCAGTCCAAGCGAGGCTGGTGGGACCCTCAATCACTTAAGGTAGATTGGAGGCTCCTGAACCCCAAGCCCGAATATATGCTTACACGAAGGGAGATGCGGAAGCTGGAACTTCACATGTGGTGACAGGTCAGATTTCTATCGCCACTCATAATGTTGTTGCCTTGTTTGATTCTGGTGCTACGCATTCTTTTGTGTCATTGGAGTTTGTCCAGAAATTAGAAAGAGGTGTGGACAAGTTAGAGCAGCCTTTCAAAACCTCTTTGCCTTCCGGAGAAAATTTGTGGTCCAATTTTTGGATCCGAAATATTTCCGTCATTCTCGGTAATAGAGAATTGTTTGTAGATCTCATCGCAATCAAGCTTCAAGATTTCGATGTGATCTTAGGGATGGATTTCTTAGGGAAATACGATGCCAGGATCGACTGTCGAAGACGTTGCATCACGTTCAACCCCTACGGCAAAGAAGAGTTCACTTTCTACAGATAGACTCGACCTTCAGCAACTCGACTGATTTCAGCAATGAAGGCGTGGAAAATGTTAGCTAATGGATGTCAAGGATATTTAGCTAACATAGTGGACAAGGATCGAGAAGTTAAGTTGACACCGAAGGACGTTCCCATTATTAAGGAATATGTGGATGTCTTTCAGGAAGAATTACCAGGACTCCCGCCAGAACGCGAAATCTCGTTCGTAATCGAATTACTACATGGAACCGCACCGATATCAAAAGCACCCTACCGTATGGCACCTGCTGAACTTAGGGAACTCCAAGTGCAGTTACAGGAACTGCTGGACAAGGGATTTATACGACAAAGCTTTTCCCCATGGGGAGCACCTGTGTTATTTGTCAAGAAGAAAGATGGATCTTTGCGCATGTGTATTGACTACTGTGAGCTAAACAAGATTACGATCAAGAACAAGTATCCCCTTCCGAGGATTGATGATCTCTTCGATCAACTCAGAGGAGCGATAGTATTTTCGAAGGTCGACTTACGTTCAGGCTATCATCAGCTTAGAATTAAGGAGTCAGATATCTCCAAGACAGCTTTCCGAACACGTTATGGGCACTATGAGTTTTTGGTTATGCCCTTTGGATTAACCAATGCCCCAGCGGCATTTCTGGACCTCATGAACCGAGTGTTCAAGGAATATTTGGATAAGTTCGTTATCGTCTTTATTGATGATATTTTAATTTATTCAAGGTCCAAGGAGGAACATGAGCATCACCTTAGGTTGGTGATGGAAAAGTTGAGACAGAATTAGCTGTATGCCAAATTCACAAAATGTGAATTTTGGTTGGAGAAAGTTCATTTCTTGGGTCACGTGGTGTTAAAGGAAGGAATTTCCGTAGATCCTGCTAAGGTAGAAGCGGTTAGTACATGGCCAGCGCCTAAGAATGTCACGGAAATAAGGAGCTTTCTTGGATTAGCTGGATACTACAGACGATTTGTTGAGGGATTTTCCAAGATTGCTACACCTCTCACCACTCTTACTAGAAAAGGACAGAATTTTGAATGGACCCAGAAGTGTGAGGAGAATTTCCAAGAACTCAATAGAAAGCTGACAAGTGCACCTGTGTTGATAATTCCTGATGTAGATGCAGGAAATTTCGTGATCTACAGCGACGCTTCGAAAAGTGGATTAGGAGCTGTGTTGATGCAAAATGGGAAGGTAGTAGCCTACGCATCTCGTCAATTAAAGATTCACGAAAGGAACTATCCAACTCATGAGTTGGAGCTCGCGGCGGTAGTTTTCGCGCTCAAGATTTGGAGACACTATTTGTACATAAACAAATGCGAAATCTACACCGATCATCAGAGCCTTAAGTACATATTCACTCAGAAGGAGCTCAACATGAGACAGCGTAGATGGCTGGAGCTCGTAAAGGATTATGACTGCGAGATCCTTTACCACCCTGGCAAGGCGAATAAAGTAGCAGACGCACTAAGTAGGAAATCGGTAGGCATGCTGATGTCTATCGAAGCGTTTCCTAAGCCACTACAAATGGAAATTTCTGAGTTCAACCTGGAGATGATAACGGGGAAATTGTCTTCTCTGACTATTCAATCCGAATTGATGGAATCCATTAAGTCACACCAGGAAAAGGATCCCTTTTTGCTAAAACCGCAGCTTTTTGGCAAAAAGAGTAATGAGTTTAGGACCTATGCAGATGGCGTCATCTATTTCAAGGAAAGGATTTGTGTTCCCGATTTTGAAGTTTTAAAGGATCAGATTTTGTCGGAAGCACATATGACACCATATTCAGTACATCCAGGAGCTTCCAAGATGTACAAGGACCTCCGAGAGAACTATTGGTGGCCAAATATGAAGAATGAAATAGCTGAATTCGTATCAAAATGCCTAACTTGTCAGAAAGTTAAGGCTGAGCATCGACATCCTGGTGGAGAATTACAGAAAATAAAGCTTCCTGAATGGAAATGGGAGCAAATTACTATGGATTTCATAGTAGGACTACCCAGGACGTCATGTGGGAATGACATGATTTGGGTTATCGTGGATAGATTAACCAAATCAGCCCACTTCATTGCAATTAAGGCTACCTTTTTTAGTGGAGAAATTGGCCGAAATTTTCGTATCCCAGATTGTCAGGTTTCATGGAGTGCCAAAATCGATCATCTCGGATCGTGATGGACGTTTCACCTCTCGATTTTGGATTAGTGTTCACAATGCCATCGGGTCGAAATTGAAGTTTAGCACGGCATTTCACCCCCAAACTGACGGTCAATCGGAGCGGACCATCCAGACGCTCGAAGATATGCTGAGGTCATGTGTGCTGGATTTCAAAGGGAATTGGGATCAAAAGCTGCCTTTGATCGAATTCTCCTACAATAACAGTTATCATGCTTCGATTGGTATGGCTCCATTTGAAGCACTATATGGGAGGAAGTGTTGATCTCCTATTCATTGGCAGGAAGTTGGACGGAAACAACTTCAAACCACGGACTTCATCAAAAAGACCTCTGAGGATATCAAGAAGATCAAGCAAAGACTCGACATAGCTTTTAGCAGACAGAAAAGCTATGCCGATAAACGTAAGAGGCCTCTAGAATTCCAAGTTGGCGATCCTATTTTCATCAAGATTGCTCCTATGAAAGGAGTAATGCGCTTTGGCAAAAAGGGGAAGCTTAGTCCGAGGTATATAGGACCATTTGAGATTCTTGAGCGAATTGGAAGAGTAGCCTATAAGCTTGCCTTACCGCTGGAATTCGCTTCGATGCATAATGTTTTTTATGTATCGATGCTAAAGAAGTATATCCCAGACCCTTCCCATGTGCTTAGTCAGGAACCGGTGGAGGTTCAAACGGACTTGACTTATGAAGAAAAGCCAATTCGAATTTTGGATCGGGAAGAGAAGGTCTTAAGAAATAAAACCATTCCCCTAGTTAAAGTGTTGTGGCAAAACCACAAGGTTGAAGAAGCAACCTGGGAATTGGAAAATGAGATGAGGAAGAACTACCCCAGTTTGTTCTAATTTTCGAGGACGAAAATTTTTAAGGGGGGGTAGATTGTAAGAACTAGAAATTTCAACGTTTCGATTTCGTGTATAGAAACTTGAATTGTGTCATTGTTGGTATTTATGAAAAAGCCCGGCTTAGGGTTTTTATTGAATTTCATGAGTTCTTATAAACCATATGACTAAAAAATGATTGCTTAGCTAAGCACACGATCTTTTGAGTTAAAAAGATAGAAAAATTCTATGATTTTATAGAAAGTCAAAGTTGACTAAGAAAGTCAAAGTTGACCAAGAAGGTCAAAGTTGACCAAGAAAGTCAAAGTTGACCCATAAAGTCAACTATGTGACGGGAATGAAGTATGTTAAGCAGTATAGGAAATGTACTGCGAAAAATCATTTTTACGGATCAGATAGTTAGAATTTGATTTAAAACCACCATAGAAAAATCAAGCACATTAAATAAATTATTAAGGGCCGAAGGGCTCGAAGCAAAAAGAAAAGTTTTTGTACAGTGCATTTTAAGACAGATAAATTTTGGATTTCAAAACAGTATACAATACTGTGTAATGATGAACACAGTATTTGTAATATCTGTTTTGGCTCAAAGTTAGACTGTTTATCAAGAAACAAGCCAAACAAGCCTAAGGTGGATGACATCACCTAATCCTTTAATTATGACATCATTATAGATTTAAGTAAAATTTGGAAAGAAATTAGGAAGGTTCTAGACTAAGTATGGCCGGCCACCTCACCCTCCATTTGTGCAAAAAGTTAGTTTTTGAAGGACTATTTTGTAATTTTGAAAAGTTCCAAAACCTCTATAAATAGGGGTGCATTTTATTCAAATAAATCAGAAAATTTGGAGAAGTTCTGCCCATTTCCAGCCCCAAAAACCGACCTTGATCAGCCAAGAAAAACATAACAAAAACCAAAATTCAAGTGTGGGAATTATTGGGTAACATTCGGATTTCATCTAGGAACCAAGGAAAAATAGTTGAAAAAAAATTTTGGAGCTCAATTTTGGCCAAGTGGCCGGTCCTTGGTGAGCAAGAAAAGGGTGAGAAAAACTGGTTGGGAGCAAGGGGGAATGTTCAGATTTTGGTAGAAAACAGCAACCAAGAAGCAGAAAAATTTTTGGGTAGGCTAAGGGAGAGGCCGGTTGCATCCTAAGAGCCAAGGAGCTGAAAAATTATTGGACCAAACCCTAACCATTCCTAGGGTCAAGAAAGGTAACTCTCCCATAGCCTTAAGCTTTTCAATTTGGTTTCAATTTGAAATTTACATGTATTTCAAGTTGTCAATTATATGAGCATAAGCTCAATTTTCATTTAATGCTTTAGTTTAGAAAGTTAGATATGTGCTTGATTAGGATTTAAGGGTGGTTTGAATTTATTAAGTTTTGCATGATTTAATTGATGCTTGATTTATTTATGTGGTTTGTATGATAGCTGCTGCATAGGGTTATATGTCCCCTAATTGAATTTAAGTTGATTTAGAATGGTTAAATGAGTTGCATGGTTAATGTAGGTTGAATTATGCAACTTTGGAAATTAGACAAACCCTAGAATTCTAGAAAAGAATAATGGTTTGCATGGCTGTATTCTAAAATCTGTTTAAAGAAAATTTACGTTAGAAAAAGCGCTGTGTGTTGATGTTAAGCTCCCGCTATGGTCGGTTGAGGTAGTGTGCGCGATTAGGACGCAAAACCAATTTGAAACAATAAACTGCCAGATTCGGGTCTAAACTGACCAGTTTTCTGAAAACCTAAATTTGAGGCTCTTAGAGGCCGAATCTGGTAAAACCTAAAACATGAAAGTTGTAGAGTAGGGTTTTTCCTAGTGGACAGCAAGGACAATTTTTCAAAATAAGGCTCCAACGGCCTTCGTTTTTATCGAAATCCGAGCCTGACTGTGCCCAGTTTTCATGCACGGCCAGGTGACTTCAACAGGGTAAATGAGTAAGTTAAATTCCGAACTGGGTTTTGACCAAAACATGAAAGTTTTAGGGTTTTTCAAGATCAAAAACTTCCATGAAGAAAATTTTTTAAGATTCGATCTGTATTTTTAAATAAAAATTGGGTTTCAAAAACTGTGTAGGAAACAGGAAATTCCTGCACAGGATTTTCTAAAACAAAACAGAAAAACTGTATTTTCCCACTAAACCCAATGTTTTGACTGCTAAAACTGTTCCAATGGCAGTTTTCAGCCCTTAAACAATTTATAAAACCTACTCATAAGATTTCAAGGATTTTTGAAAGAAAAATCTAAGTTTTCTAAAAACAAAACAAGAAGGAATTTTTAACCAAGTTATTGGTTTGGGCCCAAAGCCCAAGGGTTATCCAATGTAACCCAATAAAGGATCAAGTCAATTGATTTCAACCCTTCTCTCGAGGGTTACTTACGAGGTTACAAATAGTAACCGTTTACGATAATTTCAAGATAATGTTGTGGGGACATATAACTAGGAAAAGTAAATGTTGGTTGATTACCAACAGTTTAAGAATAAGATTTTCAGAATCCTTACCCTATGTCCTTTGTAATAGCAGGGGATAATCTGCTATTGCGCCCTGATCTGGAACAGCTCAGCTTCGGACATAGGAAGACAAGGTAAGTACAACTCCGCCTACAGCATAGGCTTTTGTTGTATACTTGCCCAAGTATGAATGATATAGATGGGATGTGATTGCATGTTAGATATGTATGATATTAGGAAAATATTTATGTGACGTTATGTATTATGATTTCAATATGATATGATATATGATATGTCTATGATGCATTAAGTTATGAAGCATGATATGATTTTATGTTATGAATATGTGACATCATGAAGCATGTTCACTAATTCTAAACAAGAGTAAGATCAAACATGAGTTATGAAAGACAAGTATGATGGCAAGCAAGTTGCCTGTGTCGTACCGACCCGCTCACAGGTCGGGTTGGACTATGGTTTGAGTTGCAAATGGACTGGCCACCCCAACCACTCCATAGTTGCACGCCCGGTACGTACACTTATGTAAGGGGCCCATAAGTAAGATAAGTAAGATAAGCAAGATAAGCAAGTTAAGTATGACAAGCTATGAATGAACATGTAAGCATAATGAAGCATAACTGGCTCATGCATGATTAGAGAAGAGTATGCTATGATTAGTTAAGTATGTTATGTATGTTTTCTTGTTGCGGATAATTATGTTGTACTTGCTGAGCGAAAGCTCACGTGTCTTATGTCTATGCTGCAGGTAAGCAACCTGTCAGTAATTTTTGATACAAGATGGCGAGCGGGGTAGGGTGAACTGTGAAGTGAGTGGCATATTTTGCCGCCACGCGTTTTGTTTCATTTATGTACAGTATTTAATATCCGAACCGCGAACATCGTCTTATATATTGCTTTTCGATCTTATATCGCCTTTCCGATTGTACGTACTATAAAAAAAAGTATGTAAGTAAATATCAATGCGATTATGTATATATGTATGTATGGTAACGGCCTATGCTAGGCGGGTCGTTACACTAACTGCACTTATTTGGCAAGCCAAGGCCTTGCCAAGCCACCCCAGAACCAGCCACCTTAGGATTAGGACACCTCGTGGCCTAGCTTGGATGAATAAGCATTCCTAGCCTCGCTTCCGTGGCTAGCTAAGGTTTTGACACATCATCACCTTAAAGGCCAGCCATCTTGTGAGCATGATACATCACCTAGTAGCCTTGATGAGTAAGTCCTATAGCTTTGCTTACTCATTTTCTAGGGCCAAGCATGGCCGGCCAACACACAAGGATTGATGAGCAAATAAGATTTTGCTAAAGGACTAATTGGCAAAGCAAGAACAAGTTGTTTCTCTATAAATAGGTGAAGGGATAATTCTCTATGCTTGTTTAGTGAACCTTGCAGCCAATGTTTCAGTTCTCTCCCTTATAGAAACCAAACCAAAGTGAGAGTAAAAAGTGAGAAGCAAATCCGGTTTTGTTGGTGTTGAGTTAGCACGAAAGAAAAACCTCAAAACCCTAAGCTAGAACCTTTCTCGTGAAGCTTGAGGTAAATCTTTTAACCTCTAGCTCTTCAATTACATTTTAGTTAAGATAAATTAAGTGTATGATGTTATGTAAAAGCATGAGTTATGATTGCTATTATTCATAGACCATGCTTTATATGTAATGGTTAGCATTCGGTTTGATATGCTAGTTCCAAGTTAAGGTTTTAAGAAAGTTTAAGACTTTTGGTTTAAAAGTTTTAAGAACTGAAAGTATGATTATGAAATGGTTATATAACGTTTGCATGCTTGACATAGGCTCACGGGGTATCCGTTTGAGGTAGTGTGCACGTTGGTTTGCCTAAAAACCAAACCGAATGAAAACCCCCAGTTTCAGGTCAAATTGGACAGTAATCTGGAAATCAAATTTTGAGGCCCTTAAAGGCCGAATCATGAAAAAGTCAAAACTACAAAGTTGTATAGAAGGGAAAATCCTAGGGGCTAACATGGACAGTTTTTGAAAATAATACCTCGAAGATCTTCGTTTTTACAAAAACCCAAGACCTATTTTAAGGTTAATAAAATGGTCGAAGAATTTTCAAAGGCAGAAACAAGTGTGTTAAATTCAGATATGGATTTTAAGTTTAAAACAGAAGTTGTAGGAACCTTGAAGGTCTACAACTTTCATGAAGGAAATGTTTTCAAATTCCAAACAGATTTGTTAGAAAAGAATCGAATTTAAGGATTGATTTCAAATACAGTTTTCAGAATTCAAGGTTTTAAAAGAAAGAAAAGTTTTAAAGTTTATGCTATGTTTTTGATACCCTTGTACTAAGAGAAGTTAATAACTAGGGTAATTATGACACCATGATAGGATGATTCTTATCCTATGATTTTCTATAAAAACAGGAAAACAACCAGTGGAGGTGGAGCACTAAATTCAAGATTTAGTGTAACTTGTAAGTACAACTCCGCCTACAGCATAAACAAAAATGTTTATTTTCAAGTTTATGATGATTAAGTTATGGTAATATGTTTACGATGTATGATGATTAAGTTATGTTGTTATGCTTACGATGTATGAGGATCAAGTTATGTTAACATGCTTATACAAAATATAATGATCAAGTTATGTTGATATACTTGCGATGTATGTTAGCATATGATGGTCAAGTTATGAGGTATGTTCAGATGAATGTTTGTATAATGATCAAGTTAAGTTGATATGCTTACGATGTTATGATGATATGCTTATGATGTTATGTTTACGAAGTAAGATGATCAAGTTAAAATGATATGCCTACGATGTTATGCTGATATGCCTATGAAGTATGATGATCAAGTTATGTTGATATGCTTGTGATATATGTTAGCATAAGATGATCAAGTTATGTTAAAATGTTATGATGTATGCTATGATAGTATGACGTCACAAGGTTATGCTGATGTATTGATGATATATATGTTATGATGATATGGCATCACGAAGCATGCTCATTAATGATAAGTTATTCGGTAATGAGTAAAAGACGGTTTCTAGTTAGAAACTGTTAATGATTCAAGTATGATGATAACCAGATGGTAATCTGTAAGAATACGGTTTCAAGTTGGAAACTATTTATGATCATGAAAAGATTCAAGTATGATGATAATGAATAGATTTCTTGTGTCGTATCGACCCGCTCGTAGGTCGGGTTTGGTTCATGGTTTGAGTTGGACAGGGCTGGCCGCCCCAACCACTCCATGGCAGCGCGCCACGATACGTACACTTATGTTATGTAAGGGGCCCAGAACCAACGCTAACCTATGAATGAATAATGAAAGCATAAAAGGTTCGTGCATTGGTTTTTATGAAATGATTTGCGGTACAATGGTTGTACTTGCTGAGCATTAGCTCATGACTTACGTTTATGCTGTAGGTAAGCAATCGTACAGCAATACCTGATGAAAGCCGGTGGGCGTGGTGTGGCAAAACTGTGAAATGATGGGTTGGAAGCTACCACGCGTTTTGTTAAAATTACGTTTTGTCTATGTAATATTTAAGTACTATGTTTTAGTACTACAAGGGACAAAGTATGTATATGTATATGTATATGCATATGTATATGCATATGTATGTATAAGTAATTAAAATAAAAGTTTTCATCCTAAGTTAAGTGATGATTTAAAAAAAAATTAGTTCAGATTTTCATATGTAAGTAAGTAAGTATGGTGACGATCACGAAAGGGTTGGTCGCCACAGATGCTTTGGTAGAAAACAACATACAAGTGCCAGTTAGCGATAACGGTGAGGAAGAGCCGCATTTCCAATTGAGTCCGACATTGCCAGAAGACCCTATTCCAGCGGTACCACTTCAAGAGGTTCTTCTGTAGGAAGATGAAGCTGTTACTGATAATATGAATCCGAAAGAATTTCTAGACGATCCAGAGCCCCTTGAAGATCCTCCCAAAATCGTCATAGATAATGAAGATGAGGAAGAGGAAGAAGTAAATATAGAGGACGATCCGGAGGAAGTTTAATTTGATGATGAGGACTGGGATGTGTTCTCTAATGTAACATCAGAATAGATAGTTAGATATAGGATGTATATATGTATAATGGTTAAGTGACAGTCACTTCCATTTAATGTCTTAATTATTTATGTATAACAATGATAGAATATGTAAGATATGTACATAATACACTAGTAAAAATTGTGGATTACACGATGGTTTTTTACCATCGTGTAAAGTTTACACGACGATTTAGGGACTGTCGTGTAATCCAGCATCGTGGTAGATAACACGACGGTCACGTTACCGTCGTCGTATCTCAATGTTACACAACGGTGCGCCGACATCAATGTGGACATTACACGACGGTTCGGTCAAGAACTGTCGTGTAATTTGGATATTACACGACGGTTCGGTCAAGAACCGTCATGTAATTTGGATATTACCCGACGGTTCTTGGCCGAACTGTCGTGTAATATGCACATTACACGACGGTTCTTGGCTGAACCGTCGTGTAATGTGAACATTACACCACGGTTCGGCCAAAAACCGTCGTGTAATGTCTATATTACACGACTGTTCTTGGCCGAACCGTCGTGTAATGGGGACATTACACCACGGTTCTTGGCCGAACCGTGGTGTAATGTAGACTGTACACGACGGTTCTTGGCCGAACCGTCGTGTAATGTCCACATTACACGATGGTTTGGCGACATTACACGACGGTTCTTGGTCAAACTGTCGTATAATGTCCATATTACACGACGGTTCTTGGCCGAACCATCGTGTAATGTGGACATTACACCACGGTTCTTAGCCGAACCCTGGTGTAATGTCTACATTACACGACGGTTCTTGGCCGAACCGTCGTTTAATGTGCACATTACATGACGGTTCGGCCAAGAACCATCGTGTAATGTATTACATTAAACGACTATTCAAGATCCGTCATATAATATTTTATTTAAAAAAAAATATTTTGGTTTTTTTGGTCATTTCTCGTGCTAGCCTAACCTGCATGTTATCCAATACACTATCCAAGATAGTAACTTCAATTATCAAATTAAAAATACATACCAATTTTTACATTACAAGTTCACATATCATAATTAATGAATTGCATTACATGGCTAGCCCATTCTCCCCTAATCAAATCCAAATCCTCAGAAGTATAAAATTCTTTACTTTCTAGTACGTCAATTCCATTCAACACTATGTCCCTCATAAAACCTAAAATAAAATAACCACATTCAATACTTCCCTCTTGGAGAGGATAAGGACGGTCCAAGATTATAGTTTTATAGTCTTGTCTCCTTCTAACCCTTGACCGGCTATAATCTTCCAATCCGATAGGGCCCTAGCAAATTGGTAAAATTGAAACTAATTAATTAAGATACATATAATAATTAAGATTTAAACAAATTAACATATTAAAATTGACTTACATGTTCATTAGCTCCGTAAAATCGTCTCGTTTCTTCTCTCGAAGAGGATCAAAATAAAGAACGAAGTCCTCCCATGGGTCAATGACTGCCAAAACCCAATGTCTCCCTCTGTTATGTGGCACAGGATAAATCCGACCTTTTGGTCCGTCACGCAAATAGCTGATAAGATTGTCTGCTCGGTCTCTCATGCCAGCATCTTCAGTATCTATTCTCACCGGTGAGATCAAGGTTGGAGACACAAACGCAAACTTCTCAGCTTGTCCGTTAATCCTACATAGTTCCTCCAAATATCTGCATATAAGCGTATCAAAATTGTTATTGTACCTGATATATAGAAGAATTTCCAGATTACACAAATTTTAGAGATAGAATGGCGTACCTCATGTAGACTAATATACAATTTGCACTGATTTCTTGTAAATTAATGAACTCATAAATATCTTCAAAGCTCAGAAAGACAGGCATTTCAAAAGTCATGATCGTGCATGGTATTGGGACCTCAATCTGATTACCTTGACGCATGGAACTATGTGCATAATAAGCCAAAGGCCGCATCGCCATGTTCATGTTATTAAAGTCGAACAAAGGTTGTTGTTGTTGCACACCTTGTTGTACCTCTGTCCGAGAGTCGATAATTTTATTTCGTAGCTTTTTTTGACGTTTTTTCTTTCCAGCTGCTGGGTCAGGAATGTGACTAGGCCCTCGACTCGCCTTGTTCATACTCGTGTCGAGCTCGACTAATGTTTTAGGCCAAGCAACAAACCCATTAATAGCATCCTCTACAGTTGTTGCCTCGTACATCGGTATAGGTAATTGTGCTTTTTTTAATTTTGGCACATTGATTGACGCTCGCACATTCCCTTCCCCTAGAGGAATCCCATGCACCGTATCTGTAATAACTAGAATTTTTCTATGTTACAATTTCTTGAATAGAAATTTAAACTGTACCATGACGGTATTTATAAAAGAATCCGGTTAAGGATTTTTATTGAAATTATGAGTTCTTATGCGTTATAAGACTCAAAAATGATTGCTTAGTCAAGCATGATACCTTTTTAGTGAAAAGGTACAAAAATGTGATGATTTTTATTTTGCTCAAAGTTTGACCAAAAGACGTCAAAGTTGACCACGAGAGTCAACATTGGCCAAGAAAGGCAACATCGACTAAAAGAAGTCAAGGATTGCCTAAAACGGTCAACCAAATGTCGAAACTTAAGTATGTGATGCAGTGCGAGATATATACTGCAAAAAGTCATTTTTACAACGCAGATAGTAAGAATAAGTTTTAAAACCATCATAGAAAAATCAAGCACATTAAGTAGGATAATAAAGGCTAAAGGGCTTGGAGCAAAAAGGAAAAGTTTCGTACAGTCCATCCTTACGCAGATAAAATTTTGGACTGTAGTATAAAAGCTTGTACTGTGTATAAGAGAGCACAGTATTAAAAATACCTGTTTGGCATTAAAGAGGATTGTCTACTAAGGGAAAAAGCCAAACAAAGCCTTTATGGATGATGTCATTAGCTTTTGGAATTATGACATCATTTATGGAATTAACTAAGATTGGAAAGAAAGTTGGAAAACTCTAGAATGGCTAGGTGGCCGGCCAACTAAGAGGATTTAAGGGAAAAATTGAAATTTTTGGAGGGTTTTTGGTGCAATTTGAAGAGTTTGGCCTCACCTATAAATAGGTGGCCATTTGAACATTTTGTTCACAAAAATTGTGAAAAGCAACCAAACTTTGCCCAATTTCTTCCTCACCAAAACCGAACTTTGAGAGGTGCCAAAGAGAAAGAAAAAGTTTGGAAAACCAAGGAATTAATCCTAGGAGGGTTTGGATTGCACTAGGAATCAAGCCAAAAAGCTGAAAAAAATTTTGGAACCAAGATTGGCCATAGTGGCCGGTTGTGTGGCAGCAGCAAGGTGGAAGGGAAATTGAAGGGGAAAACAAGTTGGAAGGTGGCTGATTCTTGTGGAGAGTGGTCGTAGAGTGTAGGGACAAACCACTAGGTGGCTGGAAAATTTCAGGCTCATTGGGAGGAGCTAAGGCCGGCTGCACCAAGGAGAAAGGAAAAGAGAAATTTTTGAGCCAAGCAAGCCTACCCATTGGATTAAGTGAGGTAAAATTCTCTTGAACCTTAAATCTTTCAATTCAAGTTTTAAATTGAAGATTTAAGTGTATTTCAAGTTGGTTTGTAATGAGCATAAGCTCAATTTAATTTCCGAGCCCTATCCTAGATTTAAGGGTGTATGTGCTTGATTAGTTTAGAATGGTTTTGAATGATGGTTTGATTGCTAAGTTTCAATATGTTTATGTGCTGTTAATTTTTAGGCATTGAATGTTAGAATAATTGGTTGGTTATATGTCCCCTAAAAATCTGTCAACAGATTATGAATGGCATGTTAGGGTATTAGATTGATTTATGTATGCTATGGTTGGTTGTGCTAGAAACAAGCCAACCCTAACCCTTGAAAATACAATTTTATTGTTGACTTGCATGGATGGGTTTAAGCTTCATGTAAGTTAATTTGGGATGGTAGAAAAACGTTGCATGTTGATTTTAGGCTCCCGCTGAGTTCGGTTGAGGTAGTGTGCACGAATTAAGACGAGAAACCAAGAAAGGATCGAAAACTGCTAATTCGGGTTCAAACTGACCAGTTTTCTGGAAAGTCAGTTTTGAGGCCCTTAGAAGCTGATTTTGGAAAAACTTAAAACATGAAAGTTGTAGAGTAGGATTTTTCCTAGTGGAAAATGTGGACAGTTTTTGAAAATAAGGCTTCAATGGCCTTCGTTTTTGTGAAAACCCGAGCCTGACCGTGCCCAGACCCTATACACGGCCAGGTGAGTTTAACAGGTTAAAGGAGTGGGTTAGAGGCCGATTTGGGTCTCGAGTTCAAAATGAAAGTTTTAGGATTTTGAATGCTTTAAAACTTTTATGAAGAAAATGTTTTCAAATTCGGTTTGATTTTTAAATAGAAAATGAGATTTCAAAACTGTGCAGTGAACAAGAAATTCCTGCACAGAGTGTTTTAAAACAGTGCAGGAAAAGGATATTTCTGCACATCCATTGACTAATTCACAATGAGAAACTGTTCCAAAGGCAGTTTCTATTTTTAATGGTTTTTATAAAGACCCTTGCATACGATTTCAAGTTTTATAAAGATTCGAAAGAAAAAGGGTTTTAAACCAAATTGAATGAGCAATAACCAGGAAGGTACCGAGTTATTGTTTTGGGCCCAAAGCCCAAGGCTTATCCAACGTAACCCAATAGAACGATAAGTAGGACTAAGTTGGGCCTAAAAACCAGGGTTACTCAAGAGTTACCCGATAGAAAGAATTTTCAAAGAAGCTTAGGCCCAAGGTTAGGTTTAAAGACCTAACACAGTTATAAAGACTGCTTAGCCAGGATTACTTTATGTGACCAATCTAAGTACGTTTTAAACCCTAGGGATATCCGCGATACTGAGAAAGTATCCGGCAATGTTTAAGAAAGGGGGCATATAACTATGATTAGGGATGAATGTTGGTTTAATTACCAGCATTCTTCAAGAACAGAATTCTCACCCTATGTCCTCTGATATAGCAGGAGATAACCTGCTGCAGTATCCTGAATTGGATCAGCACCTCTCTGGATATAGTATTCGAGGTAAGTACAACTCCGCCTACAGCATAGGCTTTTGTTGTATACTTGCCAAGTATGTTTGATAATTATGATGCAATCATGTTATGTTTACGATAGGACTATGTTAAGTTCATGAGCATGAGATTATGACATGATGTTAATATATAAGCACAATTATGAATAGTGACATCACGAAGCATGTTCACTAATAAGAACAAGTATGAGTTCATAAAAAGTAAGTATGATGGCAAGCAAGCTTGCCTGTGTCGTACCGACCCGCGTTAGGTCGGGTTTGTAACGACCCGCCCTTACGTAGGCCGTTACAGTTACTTATCTTACATATTAACTTAACATACTATAACGACCCGTTCTTATGTAGGCCGTTACCGTATTTATCATACATACTAGAATAACATATTTACTTACTTATGCGGAAATAACGTACATATTTTTTATTTTTTTTTTCTTTTCTTTTTAAAACCATTTGAGTAAAACTTTACTACTTACTTATTTACAACATATACAATACTTATTTAGTATTTACTTTTCAAAACTATAGTGACGTAAAATAACTTGTACTTAACTAATATTTACTTATCAAAAGTATCGAAATCTTAAAATAACTTTGTACTAAACAAAGCATGCACATATATATTTCAAAACGCGTAGCAGTCTCCATTCCCACGTTTCACAAACAGCCCTGCCAAGCTTCCCCGTCTTGTATCAAGAATTGCTAGTAGGAAGCTTACCTACAGCATAAACGTAAGTTGTGAAATGTGGGGATATTAACCGCTACGCGTTTTGTTCTTATTATGTATATTATTTCGCATTCAAACAGCGTTTACATATTTATGCGTTTCAATTATTCCGCACCGTATAAAAAAAAAATTTTTCCGCTGCTTACGCTCATTATTTAAGCATGTATGTATGTATGTATGGTAACGGCCTGTGCTAGGCGGGTCGTTACAGAGTTGGTATCAGTGCGGTTCCCTGCTACCCAATTTCACAGTATGCCTGTCGTCGCCGCCATCATTGTAAGTAATTTTATTTTATGAATAAGTAATTATTGATTATGTAATTATGTTATGTTAGACTCGCATTATGGATCCCGCTAGAGCAGATGGGGATCGACGTGCGGTGGCGTCATTTTACGAGTCGCGCCCGTTACTTTTTGATGGCACTAGACGGACGGTGTCGTTAGCAGCGTGGCTATACGACATGGAGCAGATCTTCCACCTTTGTCATATTGAGGAGCGACTACAGGTCTCCTTAGCAAGCCGATGTCTAGCAGTGGATGTTCGGCTATGGTGGATGACTATTGGGGAGCGATCTTTGCCGAGTCGGACTTGGGCGCACTTCCGTGCATTGTTAGTTGCACGGTATGGACCGATTCTGGATGAGGGGGCAGGTGGACCCCATCGTGACCCGACGATGTATCGACAGATGTATCATTCTCGATACCTCAGTTTCGCAGTCGTCTGGCATGCCTTCCCAGAGGAGTCAATGAGCCATTATTGCCAACGGTTCCAGGAGGAGATGTTGCCATATGTCCCTCAGGACTTGGCTAACTCGATGGCATTCGCACTCCAGACATTTCGGGACGGACTGCCTCAGCAGATCCTGCAATATGTCCCTATGCCGGTACTTGGCTCGACCGTAGAGCACTTGATAGCCGATATTTTGGAGGCTGAGGCTGTGATGCACGCCATGCAGGCCGCTGGGGTTGCGGATGTAATACCCGAAACTTTTATGACTTATGATTCCCTTAGAAACAAGGAAAACCTAAGTTTGAATCATGATCGGAATAGAATATCAGTATAAGTTTGAGTTCTCAATTAATTAGCTACGAGACTCAAAAATAGTTTGCTTAGGCAAATATAGGCCTTTTTGGGAAAAAAGGGGGCAAAATAGTAATTTTGACTTTTATTCTGGTCAAAGTTGACTAAGGTGAAACCGCAGTGTAAATTATCGGTATAGAAACTATACTGCAGAAAACTGTCGTTTCGGACGATTAAGCGAAAATAAGGCTTGAGACGTCGCTAGAGGAAAATTAAGCATGATTTTTTTGAGACATAAAGGACTAAATGGTTTCGAGCTCTAAGAAAAAAATCCATTTGGCTCAGTTAAGTGCAGTTGAATTCTGGACCGTAGTCCAGTATGGCAGTACTGTTTTAAGTGAAAAACAGTACTAGTATTATTTCAATTAATGAGAAATTGGATTGTATCTCTATATTTAGGGATTTTTGGGAATTAAGTGGACCATTATGTATGAATTAGAAGTCAAGTGGCTCCACTTTAGTCGCCACCTCACAGGGACTAACATGTAAATATTTTGTCTTTGAGGGGCTAAAGTGTAATTTTTGGAAATTACTGCGAAAACCGTCTTTACGGTTGAGATAGCTAAATAAGCTATGAAACCACCTTAGAAAATCAAGCACACCTAGTGAGAATTAAAGACCAATAAGGCTCGGAAGTATAAGAAAAATTTTATACAGTCCATTTTTACGCAGATAAATTTTGGACTGCAGTCAAGTAAAACAGTACTGAATTATACTGTGTATTAGTAAACACAGTATTAGATTTATCTGTGTTAGCTTAAAATGGGTTTGCTTTTCAAAAAGTAGCCAAACAAGGCTTTAAGATGACATCATTTACCTTTTAAATTATGACATCATTTTTATTTGGAATTATGACATCATAATTCCATGAACCAAGCCTTGAATGACAAGTGTCATGTTCTAGAACAAAATTTTGCTTCTTCCACAAGGTGATGGCCGGCCATTTTGAAGGGTATTTGTGCAAAATTTGTGCAAATACTTGCTTCTTGAAGGACTATTTTGCAATTTAAGCAAAGTTCCAAAACCTCTATAAATAGGTGCTGATTTTATTCAAAAAAATCAGAAAACTTAGCCAAGTTCTGCCCATTTTTCAGCTCCAAAAACCGTCCCTAGGCAGCCAAGAAAAACAGAACAAAAATCAAAAATCCAAGAGAGATTTCACTATGAGTGTTCGGATTTTTGAAAGTCAAAGCTGAAAAAAAAAAATTTGGTACCCATTGGAGAGGTAGAGGGCCGGCTGTGTTAGTGCTAGGAAGAAGAAAATTTTCGGTGGCCATTGGAGGGTGAGTGGCCGGTTGTTCTAGGAACCAAGGGGGAGAGATTTTCGGACCCCAAACCCTAACCCAAAAATTTGGGGCTAATCAAGGTAATCATCCCTAGCCCTTAAACCTTTTAAATTGAGCATTTCAATTTGAAATTTAAGTGTATTTCAAGTTGGATTGTAAGAGCTTAAGCTCAAGTTATTTTCTGCCCTAAGTTTAAGATTTATGTCATGGTGCTTGATTAGGTTAGGTGGTTGATTTTTGAGCTTTATATGCTTATGCATGTTTTGCATGCTAGATGTTTGTTATATGTTCCCATAGGTTTTAGAATGAATGTATGATTATGTGATTGATGGATTGGAACGTTAGAAACGATTGCATGTGTGACTTTAGGCTCCCGCTGAGTTCGGTTGAGGTAGCGTGCACGTTTTAGGACGTAAAACGAAATTAAGAACCGAAACTGCCAGTCTCGGGTCAAGACTGGGCAGTGTTCTGGAAATGGTATTTTGAGGCCCTTAGAGGCCGAATTTGAAGAAACTCAAAACTACAAAGTTGTAGATAAGGGTTTTTCCTAGAGGGCAACGCGGACCGTTTTTCAAATTGAGGCTCCAATGGCCTCCGTTTTTACAAAAACCCGTGGCTAGTTTACCCAGACCCAGTTTACAGGGTCAGCCAGTTTCAAATTAAAACTGGTACGAATCTAAGCAGAACTGGACTTTTCGTAAAACACGAAAGTTTTAGGATTTTTCAAGATCTAAAACTTTCGTGAAGACAAGTTTTTCAAAATCGGAATGGATTTTTAAACTGACACGGATTTCTAAAGAGTGTGCAGGAAACAAGAAATTCCTGCACATGATTTTCTAAAACAGTACAGGAAAACTGTATTTTTGCATCAACACCAATGTTTTGACTGTGGGAAACTACTCCAAAGGCAGTTTTCAACAGTTAATAATTTTTACAAACCTTTCTCAAAGAATTACAATTTTTCAAAGTTAAACTAGAATTTTTGAACAAAGAGAACTAAGTTTTTCCAAAGCAAAGAGAAAAACTAGTTTTTGGATTCAAAAGTTATCTTACTTTTGGTAACAAAACAATGATGGACGGTAACCGGGAAGGATACCCGAGTTACGGGATGGAGTCCAAAGCCCAAAGTTGACTTAGGATAATTGAACTAAGTTTGACTACCTCAAGGGTTACTCAAGGTAACCCAACAAGGTATAAAAATTGAGTTTGATCTTAAAACCCAAAAAGGATTAAAATTAAAAATGACAAGGCATAGGCCAAGATTAGGATGATACCTAACCCTATTCATATATGATTGGGATTAATACCCAAGGTTACCTTAAGTAACCAAGTAAGTCATCATAAGTTATAAGGGAGACTTACAGCTAGAATTTCGTAGCCATGTTGGTATGGTCACCAACATTCCACAATACTAATTAGACCCTTACCTATGTCCTTCATCAAGCAGGAGGAAGCCTGCGGCTACCCGGAAGAGGAGCAGCTTTACGTAGGACATAGTAAAAGAGGTAAGTACAAACCTCACCTGCAGTATGGAAAATAATAAAAGATATTTTCCAAGTATATATGCTATGCTATGTTATGCTATGCTATAATGCTATGCTATGTTATAATGCTATGCTATGTGCTGCTATGCTATGTTATGATATGAGATGCCATGTAATGATGTGATGCTATGACATGTTACATATTATGCCATGTTTTCTAAAATGTCATGGTTTTAAAAATGTCATGTTTTCAAGAATGCCATGATATGGCAAATGTTAAGTTGGGATTTGACCTTGTGACATCATGAAGCATGTTCACTAATATTGAACCACATGGTAAGATAAATCAAGTAAGGTGTCGTACCAACCTCCCGTGATCGAGGAGGCTAGAGGTTTCAGTTGTGACATTTACCTTCCGTGATCGAGAAGGGTCAAGTTATAATTCCCAGAACTGTTAGGGCCTTGCAAACCCTAGCTTTGTCTGGAGGCTGCGCGCTTTTGGTACGGACACTAGGGGCCCACATGTAATCAAGATAATGAGTAAAAGTGCCTAAAAGATTTATAATTGGACATAATCGGATCATGCATAAACTACATGATGATTGATATGTTACTTGATGTTTGAAAAGATTTTTGTGAGATCATGTTTGTACTTGCTGGGCGAAAGCTCATTTGTATATTCCATACTGTAGGTAAGACGCCTGCAGCATTACTTGATGGGCCATGGAGACGATGCAGCGAGTGAAGGGCGGTGTGGGATACCACTACGCAATATTTTCCGCAAATGTTTTTAAGTATGATGTTGTATATGGATGTGATGTAATGTTTCCAAGGTCCGATTTAAAAGGTCATGGTAACCTTATAATCGGCATAACAAGTAAAAGGGGTAGACATGATGAAGTTTACCCGTCAGTACAAGTTAATTCAAGTTGAGTTTCGAGTTATGATTTTTAAAATAAAATTTAAAGTTTTAAAGTTTAAAGAAAAAAAAAAAAAAAAAAAAAAATTTTATCCTGAAATTTTTCGATAAAACAAAGATTTAAGTCTAGCAAGTTTGGTAACGGCCCACGTTTACGTAGTATGCCCCTACGTGGACGGGTCGGGGCGTTACAGTTGGTATCAGAGCGGTATCCTGCCAGCCTACCTCACTTTGCTTCACATCGTTTCTGCAAGTGCCCAAGTAAGTTAATTTATTTTTCCTTCGATTAGAAATGTGAGGAATTAAGAACTAGAATTAGAAGATGGTTCATCGTGCATACGAACGAACCAAATTTTTGCAAGAGTCTAATCTTGCAACTATAGTGATTAAGTTATAACGATAATTGCTGGAATAGCAACAAGAAAAGAATAGGCTTCGAGATCATATAGCCTATCGCTTCATATCGGGTATAGTGATATTAAGAAATTATTTTCCTTCTATGGAATGGATCAATATCATGGAAGTTAAGTTTCCTGATTGTGAAACTTTTACCCCATAAGAGTATTATTAAATACGGGGAAAATTTTGATGATGCCTTAGTTTGGGGGTAGCAACTAGGCATTATGCCAAAATAAGTTGGATGCTATCAACAACAATTTATTAGGCTATGATAATAATGATGATGGCTATGAGTCTGATGATCAAGTTAGTGAGGTTGAGATCAATAGTAACAACCTTGGAGTCGATATATAATGGTTTGACTAATGTCGACTATATACGACCTTTTAAGTAATGGAAATCATGAAATGATGATGGAAAGTTTTACATATTCCTTAGAGCTATGATTATGTGCTATAAAGGAAATGTCTGAAGCAACAAGAGAAGCTTCTACTAGCTAACAAGTAGCTAGTTAATATGAGGATATCTTTCACTGCATCACTCGAACAGTAATACGTTTCAATAATACTATTTATTATTGTTTTCCATGATTAACTTGGAAAAGATTCCAAGAAGTTAGTTTATGTATGGTGCTTGATCTTATGCTTATTAGAACCAACTCACGTTATGTTGTGATATGTTATGGGCTGAACCCTTGAGGAATAGAGTTCCAAGAGAGGGGCCATCATGTCAAGAAAAGGGCCGATCCTTGAGGAAGAAAAATATTTCCAAGATAGGGGCCATCATGATAAGAAAAAGGGTTCTAATAGCAAAAGATTAACATTGTACCAGAGGGTTCTCAGCTTTAGTTAATTGAAAGAAAAATATTTTCAATATGATATATTCGCTGAGCCCTCAAATAAAGTTAAAGAAAAGTATCTTAATTATAAGATACAATATGTTTTCTTTTCAAGTATGGAAAAGTTATATCTACTTTTCAAACATGGCAAGTTATGTGATATACTTGCACAGTTTTTCATGTAAATAGTTTTTGTGATGCAGTGCGAAAAAAAAAATGATGATGATGAGATTATGCAGTACGAAAGAAAAGTATGAGGACATGAAAACATGAGAGTATGAGGATATGAATTATGAGGATGTAGAAAGAAGATTATGGTTCTATATAAAAGACCTGATCTTATTAAGTTATTCAAATGGGAATGTGAACAAGTTACTATGAATTGATAGTGGATTGAAGAAAAGCCACTTAGGATTATTCGAATTTTCGAGGACGAAAATCTTTTAAGGAGGGTAGATTGTAATACCCGAAACTTTTATGACTTATGATTCCCTTAGAAACAAGGAAAACCTAAGTTTGAATCATGATCGGAATAGAATATCAGTATAAGTTTGAGTTCTCAATTAATTAGCTACGAGACTCAAAAATAGTTTGCTTAGGCAAATATAGGCCTTTTTGGGAAAAAAGGGGGCAAAATAGTAATTTTGACTTTTATTCTGGTCAAAGTTGACTAAGGTGAAACCGCAGTGTAAATTATCGGTATAGAAACTATACTGCAGAAAACTGTCGTTTCGGACGATTAAGCGAAAATAAGGCTTGAGACGTCGCTAGAGGAAAATTAAGCATGATTTTTTGAGACATAAAGGACTAAATGGTTTCGAGCTCTAAGAAAAAAATCCATTTGGCTCAGTTAAGTGCAGTTGAATTCTGGACCGTAGTCCAGTATGGCAGTACTGTTTTAAGTGAAAAACAGTACTAGTATTATTTCAATTAATGAGAAATTGGATTGTATCTCTATATTTAGGGATTTTTGGGAATTAAGTGGACCATTATGTATGAATTAGAAGTCAAGTGGCTCCACTTTAGTCGCCACCTCACAGGGACTAACATGTAAATATTTTGTCTTTGAGGGGCTAAAGTGTAATTTTTGGAAATTACTGCGAAAACCGTCTTTACGGTTGAGATAGCTAAATAAGCTATGAAACCACCTTAGAAAATCAAGCACACCTAGTGAGAATTAAAGACCAATAAGGCTCGGAAGTATAAGAAAAATTTTATACAGTCCATTTTTACGCAGATAAATTTTGGACTGCAGTCAAGTAAAACAGTACTGAATTATACTGTGTATTAGTAAACACAGTATTAGATTTATCTGTGTTAGCTTAAAATGGGTTTGCTTTTCAAAAAGTAGCCAAACAAGGCTTTAAGATGACATCATTTACCTTTTAAATTATGACATCATTTTTATTTGGAATTATGACATCATAATTCCATGAACCAAGCCTTGAATGACAAGTGTCATGTTCTAGAACAAAATTTTGCTTCTTCCACAAGGTGATGGCCGGCCATTTTGAAGGGTATTTGTGCAAAATTTGTGCAAATACTTGCTTCTTGAAGGACTATTTTGCAATTTAAGCAAAGTTCCAAAACCTCTATAAATAGGTGCTGATTTTATTCAAAAAAATCAGAAAACTTAGCCAAGTTCTGCCCATTTTTCAGCTCCAAAAACCGTCCCTAGGCAGCCAAGAAAAACAGAACAAAAATCAAAAATCCAAGAGAGATTTCACTATGAGTGTTCGGATTTTTGAAAGTCAAAGCTGAAAAAAAAAAATTTGGTACCCATTGGAGAGGTAGAGGGCCGGCTGTGTTAGTGCTAGGAAGAAGAAAATTTTCGGTGGCCATTGGAGGGTGAGTGGCCGGTTGTTCTAGGAACCAAGGGGGAGAGATTTTCGGACCCCAAACCCTAACCCAAAAATTTGGGGCTAATCAAGGTAATCATCCCTAGCCCTTAAACCTTTTAAATTGAGCATTTCAATTTGAAATTTAAGTGTATTTCAAGTTGGATTGTAAGAGCTTAAGCTCAAGTTATTTTCTGCCCTAAGTTTAAGATTTATGTCATGGTGCTTGATTAGGTTAGGTGGTTGATTTTTGAGCTTTATATGCTTATGCATGTTTTGCATGCTAGATGTTTGTTATATGTTCCCATAGGTTTTAGAATGAATGTATGATTATGTGATTGATGGATTGGAACGTTAGAAACGATTGCATGTGTGACTTTAGGCTCCCGCTGAGTTCGGTTGAGGTAGCGTGCACGTTTTAGGACGTAAAACGAAATTAAGAACCGAAACTGCCAGTCTCGGGTCAAGACTGGGCAGTGTTCTGGAAATGGTATTTTGAGGCCCTTAGAGGCCGAATTTGAAGAAACTCAAAACTACAAAGTTGTAGATAAGGGTTTTTCCTAGAGGGCAACGCGGACCGTTTTTCAAATTGAGGCTCCAATGGCCTCCGTTTTTACAAAAACCCGTGGCTAGTTTACCCAGACCCAGTTTACAGGGTCAGCCAGTTTCAAATTAAAACTGGTACGAATCTAAGCAGAACTGGACTTTTCGTAAAACACGAAAGTTTTAGGATTTTTCAAGATCTAAAACTTTCGTGAAGACAAGTTTTTCAAAATCGGAATGGATTTTTAAACTGACACGGATTTCTAAAGAGTGTGCAGGAAACAAGAAATTCCTGCACATGATTTTCTAAAACAGTACAGGAAAACTGTATTTTTGCATCAACACCAATGTTTTGACTGTGGGAAACTACTCCAAAGGCAGTTTTCAACAGTTAATAATTTTTACAAACCTTTCTCAAAGAATTACAATTTTTCAAAGTTAAACTAGAATTTTTGAACAAAGAGAACTAAGTTTTTCCAAAGCAAAGAGAAAAACTAGTTTTTGGATTCAAAAGTTATCTTACTTTTGGTAACAAAACAATGATGGACGGTAACCGGGAAGGATACCCGAGTTACGGGATGGAGTCCAAAGCCCAAAGTTGACTTAGGATAATTGAACTAAGTTTGACTACCTCAAGGGTTACTCAAGGTAACCCAACAAGGTATAAAAATTGAGTTTGATCTTAAAACCCAAAAAGGATTAAAATTAAAAATGACAAGGCATAGGCCAAGTTAGGATGATACCTAACCCTATTCATATATGATTGGGATTAATACCCAAGGTTACCTTAAGTAACCAAGTAAGTCATCATAAGTTATAAGGGAGACTTACAGCTAGAATTTCGTAGCCATGTTGGTATGGTCACCAACATTCCACAATACTAATTAGACCCTTACCTATGTCCTTCATCAAGCAGGAGGAAGCCTGCGGCTACCCGGAAGAGGAGCAGCTTTACGTAGGACATAGTAAAAGAGGTAAGTACAAACCTCACCTGCAGTATGGAAAATAATAAAAGATATTTTCCAAGTATATATGCTATGCTATGTTATGCTATGCTATAATGCTATGCTATGTTATAATGCTATGCTATGTGCTGCTATGCTATGTTATGATATGAGATGCCATGTAATGATGTGATGCTATGACATGTTACATATTATGCCATGTTTTCTAAAATGTCATGGTTTTAAAAATGTCATGTTTTCAAGAATGCCATGATATGGCAAATGTTAAGTTGGGATTTGACCTTGTGACATCATGAAGCATGTTCACTAATATTGAACCACATGGTAAGATAAATCAAGTAAGGTGTCGTACCAACCTCCCGTGATCGAGGAGGCTAGAGGTTTCAGTTGTGACATTTACCTTCCGTGATCGAGAAGGGTCAAGTTATAATTCCCAGAACTGTTAGGGCCTTGCAAACCCTAGCTTTGTCTGGAGGCTGCGCGCTTTTGGTACGGACACTAGGGGCCCACATGTAATCAAGATAATGAGTAAAAGTGCCTAAAAGATTTATAATTGGACATAATCGGATCATGCATAAACTACATGATGATTGATATGTTACTTGATGTTTGAAAAGATTTTTGTGAGATCATGTTTGTACTTGCTGGGCGAAAGCTCATTTGTATATTCCATACTGTAGGTAAGACGCCTGCAGCATTACTTGATGGGCCATGGAGACGATGCAGCGAGTGAAGGGCGGTGTGGGATACCACTACGCAATATTTTCCGCAAATGTTTTTAAGTATGATGTTGTATATGGATGTGATGTAATGTTTCCAAGGTCCGATTTAAAAGGTCATGGTAACCTTATAATCGGCATAACAAGTAAAAGGGGTAGACATGATGAAGTTTACCCGTCAGTACAAGTTAATTCAAGTTGAGTTTCGAGTTATGATTTTTAAAATAAAATTTAAAGTTTTAAAGTTTAAAGAAAAAAAAAAAAAAAAAAAAAATTTTATCCTGAAATTTTTCGATAAAACAAAGATTTAAGTCTAGCAAGTTTGGTAACGGCCCACGTTTACGTAGTATGCCCCTACGTGGACGGGTCGGGGCGTTACAGTTGGTATCAGAGCGGTATCCTGCCAGCCTACTCACTTTGCTTCACATCGTTTCTGCAAGTGCCCAAGTAAGTTAATTTATTTTTCCTTCGATTAGAAATGTGAGGAATTAAGAACTAGAATTAGAAGATGGTTCATCGTGCATACGAACGAACCAAATTTTTGCAAGAGTCTAATCTTGCAACTATAGTGATTAAGTTATAACGATAATTGCTGGAATAGCAACAAGAAAAGAATAGGCTTCGAGATCATATAGCCTATCGCTTCATATCGGGTATAGTGATATTAAGAAATTATTTTCCTTCTATGGAATGGATCAATATCATGGAAGTTAAGTTTCCTGATTGTGAAACTTTTACCCCATAAGAGTATTATTAAATACGGGGAAAATTTTGATGATGCCTTAGTTTGGGGGTAGCAACTAGGCATTATGCCAAATAAGTTGGATGCTATCAACAACAATTTATTAGGCTATGATAATAATGATGATGGCTATGAGTCTGATGATCAAGTTAGTGAGGTTGAGATCAATAGTAACAACCTTGGAGTCGATATATAATGGTTTGACTAATGTCGACTATATACGACCTTTTAAGTAATGGAAATCATGAAATGATGATGGAAAGTTTTACATATTCCTTAGAGCTATGATTATGTGCTATAAAGGAAATGTCTGAAGCACAAGAGAAGCTTCTACTAGCTAACAAGTAGCTAGTTAATATGAGGATATCTTTCACTGCATCACTCGAACAGTAATACGTTTCAATAATACTATTTATTATTGTTTTCCATGATTAACTTGGAAAAGATTCCAAGAAGTTAGTTTATGTATGGTGCTTGATCTTATGCTTATTAGAACCAACTCACGTTATGTTGTGATATGTTATGGGCTGAACCCTTGAGGAATAGAGTTCCAAGAGAGGGGCCATCATGTCAAGAAAAGGGCCGATCCTTGAGGAAGAAAAATATTTCCAAGATAGGGGCCATCATGATAAGAAAAAGGGTTCTAATAGCAAAAGATTAACATTGTACCAGAGGGTTCTCAGCTTTAGTTAATTGAAAGAAAAATATTTTCAATATGATATATTCGCTGAGCCCTCAAATAAAGTTAAAGAAAAGTATCTTAATTATAAGATACAATATGTTTTCTTTTCAAGTATGGAAAAGTTATATCTACTTTTCAAACATGGCAAGTTATGTGATATACTTGCACAGTTTTTCATGTAAATAGTTTTTGTGATGCAGTGCGAAAAAAAAAATGATGATGATGAGATTATGCAGTACGAAAGAAAAGTATGAGGACATGAAAACATGAGAGTATGAGGATATGAATTATGAGGATGTAGAAAGAAGATTATGGTTCTATATAAAAGACCTGATCTTATTAAGTTATTCAAATGGGAATGTGAACAAGTTACTATGAATTGATAGTGGATTGAAGAAAAGCCACTTAGGATTATTCGAATTTTCGAGGACGAAAATCTTTTAAGGAGGGTAGATTGTAATACCCGAAACTTTTATGACTTATGATTCCCTTAGAAACAAGGAAAACCTAAGTTTGAATCATGATCGGAATAGAATATCAGTATAAGTTTGAGTTCTCAATTAATTAGCTACGAGACTCAAAAATAGTTTGCTTAGGCAAATATAGGCCTTTTTGGGAAAAAAGGGGGCAAAATAGTAATTTTGACTTTTATTCTGGTCAAAGTTGACTAAGGTGAAACCGCAGTGTAAATTATCGGTATAGAAACTATACTGCAGAAAACTGTCGTTTCGGACGATTAAGCGAAAATAAGGCTTGAGACGTCGCTAGAGGAAAATTAAGCATGATTTTTTTGAGACATAAAGGACTAAATGGTTTCGAGCTCTAAGAAAAAAATCCATTTGGCTCAGTTAAGTGCAGTTGAATTCTGGACCGTAGTCCAGTATGGCAGTACTGTTTTAAGTGAAAAACAGTACTAGTATTATTTCAATTAATGAGAAATTGGATTGTATCTCTATATTTAGGGATTTTTGGGAATTAAGTGGACCATTATGTATGAATTAGAAGTCAAGTGGCTCCACTTTAGTCGCCACCTCACAGGGACTAACATGTAAATATTTTGTCTTTGAGGGGCTAAAGTGTAATTTTTGGAAATTACTGCGAAAACCGTCTTTACGGTTGAGATAGCTAAATAAGCTATGAAACCACCTTAGAAAATCAAGCACACCTAGTGAGAATTAAAGACCAATAAGGCTCGGAAGTATAAGAAAAATTTTATACAGTCCATTTTTACGCAGATAAATTTTGGACTGCAGTCAAGTAAAACAGTACTGAATTATACTGTGTATTAGTAAACACAGTATTAGATTTATCTGTGTTAGCTTAAAATGGGTTTGCTTTTCAAAAAGTAGCCAAACAAGGCTTTAAGATGACATCATTTACCTTTTAAATTATGACATCATTTTTATTTGGAATTATGACATCATAATTCCATGAACCAAGCCTTGAATGACAAGTGTCATGTTCTAGAACAAAATTTTGCTTCTTCCACAAGGTGATGGCCGGCCATTTTGAAGGGTATTTGTGCAAAATTTGTGCAAATACTTGCTTCTTGAAGGACTATTTTGCAATTTAAGCAAAGTTCCAAAACCTCTATAAATAGGTGCTGATTTTATTCAAAAAAATCAGAAAACTTAGCCAAGTTCTGCCCATTTTTCAGCTCCAAAAACCGTCCCTAGGCAGCCAAGAAAACAGAACAAAAATCAAAAATCCAAGAGAGATTTCACTATGAGTGTTCGGATTTTTGAAAGTCAAAGCTGAAAAAAAAAAATTTGGTACCCATTGGAGAGGTAGAGGGCCGGCTGTGTTAGTGCTAGGAAGAAGAAAATTTTCGGTGGCCATTGGAGGGTGAGTGGCCGGTTGTTCTAGGAACCAAGGGGGAGAGATTTTCGGACCCCAAACCCTAACCCAAAAATTTGGGGCTAATCAAGGTAATCATCCCTAGCCCTTAAACCTTTTAAATTGAGCATTTCAATTTGAAATTTAAGTGTATTTCAAGTTGGATTGTAAGAGCTTAAGCTCAAGTTATTTTCTGCCCTAAGTTTAAGATTTATGTCATGGTGCTTGATTAGGTTAGGTGGTTGATTTTTGAGCTTTATATGCTTATGCATGTTTTGCATGCTAGATGTTTGTTATATGTTCCATAGGTTTTAGAATGAATGTATGATTATGTGATTGATGGATTGGAACGTTAGAAACGATTGCATGTGTGACTTTAGGCTCCCGCTGAGTTCGGTTGAGGTAGCGTGCACGTTTTAGGACGTAAAACGAAATTAAGAACCGAAACTGCCAGTCTCGGGTCAAGACTGGGCAGTGTTCTGGAAATGGTATTTTGAGGCCCTTAGAGGCCGAATTTGAAGAAACTCAAAACTACAAAGTTGTAGATAAGGGTTTTTCCTAGAGGGCAACGCGGACCGTTTTTCAAATTGAGGCTCCAATGGCCTCCGTTTTTACAAAAACCCGTGGCTAGTTTACCCAGACCCAGTTTACAGGGTCAGCCAGTTTAAAATTAAAACTGGTACGAATCTAAGCAGAACTGGACTTTTCGTAAAACACGAAAGTTTTAGGATTTTTCAAGATCTAAAACTTTCATGAAGACAAGTTTTTCAAAATCAGAATGGATTTTTAAACTGACACGGATTTCTAAAGAGTGTGCAGGAAACAAGAAATTCCTGCACATGATTTTCTAAAACAGTACAGGAAAACTGTATTTTTGCATCAACACCAATGTTTTGACTGTGGGAAACTACTCCAAAGGCAGTTTTCAACAGTTAATAATTTTTACAAACCTTTCTCAAAGAATTACAATTTTTCAAAGTTAAACTAGAATTTTTGAACAAAGAGAACTAAGTTTTTCCAAAGCAAAGAGAAAAACTAGTTTTTGGATTCAAAAGTTATCTTACTTTTGGTAACAAAACAATGATGGACGGTAACCGGGAAGGATACCCGAGTTACGGGATGGAGTCCAAAGCCCAAAGTTGACTTAGGATAATTGAACTAAGTTTGACTACCTCAAGGGTTACTCAAGGTAACCCAACAAGGTATAAAAATTGAGTTTGATCTTAAAACCCAAAAAGGATTAAAATTAAAAATGACAAGGCATAGGCCAAGATTAGGATGATACCTAACCCTATTCATATATGATTGGGATTAATACCCAAGGTTACCTTAAGTAACCAAGTAAGTCATCATAAGTTATAAGGGAGACTTACAGCTAGAATTTCGTAGCCATGTTGGTATGGTCACCAACATTCCACAATACTAATTAGACCCTTACCTATGTCCTTCATCAAGCAGGAGGAAGCCTGCGGCTACCCGGAAGAGGAGCAGCTTTACGTAGGACATAGTAAAAGAGGTAAGTACAAACCTCACCTGCAGTATGGAAAATAATAAAAGATATTTTCCAAGTATATATGCTATGCTATGTTATGCTATGCTATAATGCTATGCTATGTTATAATGCTATGCTATGTGCTGCTATGCTATGTTATGATATGAGATGCCATGTAATGATGTGATGCTATGACATGTTACATATTATGCCATGTTTTCTAAAATGTCATGGTTTTAAAAAATGTCATGTTTTCAAGAATGCCATGATATGGCAAATGTTAAGTTGGATTGACCTTGTGACATCATGAAGCATGTTCACTAATATTGAACCACATGGTAAGATAAATCAAGTAAGGTGTCGTACCAACCTCCCGTGATCGAGGAGGCTAGAGGTTTCAGTTGTGACATTTACTTCCGTGATCGAGAAGGGTCAAGTTATAATTCCCAGAACTGTTAGGGCCTTGCAAACCCTAGCTTTGTCTGGAGGCTGCGCGCTTTTGGTACGGACACTAGGGGCCCACATGTAATCAAGATAATGAGTAAAAGTGCCTAAAAGATTTATAATTGGACATAATCGGATCATGCATAAACTACATGATGATTGATATGTTACTTGATGTTTGAAAAGATTTTTGTGAGATCATGTTTGTACTTGCTGGGCGAAAGCTCATTTGTATATTCCATACTGTAGGTAAGACGCCTGCAGCATTACTTGATGGGCCATGGAGACGATGCAGCGAGTGAAGGGCGGTGTGGGATACCACTACGCAATATTTTCCGCAAATGTTTTTAAGTATGATGTTGTATATGGATGTGATGTAATGTTTCCAAGGTCCGATTTAAAAGGTCATGGTAACCTTATAATCGGCATAACAAGTAAAAGGGGTAGACATGATGAAGTTTACCCGTCAGTACAAGTTAATTCAAGTTGAGTTTCGAGTTATGATTTTTAAAATAAAATTTAAAGTTTTAAAGTTTAAAGAAAAAAAAAAAAAAAAAAAAATTTTATCCTGAAATTTTTCGATAAAACAAAGATTTAAGTCTAGCAAGTTTGGTAACGGCCCACGTTTACGTAGTATGCCCCTACGTGGACGGGTCGG